>JARHVA010010120.1:187500-217358 GCA_037957365.1 Torreya grandis
CCTAACCTTAGAGGTAGGCTTGAACAACCTTCTCCTAGCATGCAAGCTGGAGAGATAAAAATTTCCTCAATAAATAGATTCAAATTGGTTAAGGCTTTTCAAGTTCATATTTGAGAGTGTTAAATTAGTTGTTAATAGATACTAGTGAGAAAATTTCTTATCCTTGCATCTTGTCCAACTTTTGTACACTTGGGTATGGATATATTATCTTCTTGTAGGTCACTTGGAGTATATTGAATTATAGTGTTATAGATAAGTTTTTTGATTTTTAGTAGTGTATTCTCAGTATTTTTAGTCTTTTACCTTATCTAAAGTACTTACCATAGTCTCTAGGTTAAAATACTTATTTTAGAAGCTTTCTCTTGAAGCATAGATCAGATTGTAGTTTTCTTTCTTTTAAGTGCAAGTTTAGGATATTATTGGATCAAATACTCTAGTGTATCACCCCTTTGTTATATTTTCATTGTAATTAGATAGATTCTTTCTAGGAGAACAATCAAGAAAAATTTAGGGAGCTATCCCTATCAACTAAAGGTTTACCCCCACATTAGACAACCCACAAGTCTAGGGGTAAGCCTATTATTTAACTTGATTGGAGTAGGATTAAACCACCTATCCAAGGGTGAAAACTTGAGTGGAAATAGGATTCATACAAATTTGATAGTTACAACTATTATACTCAGCCTCTAGATGTTTACAATATTGATATGGATGAAGACTAGTGTGTATAGTCACTTCCATCACTAAATGGGAAAATTTTATACACTAATATAATGTGGAAGCCATGGATATGATTTCATGGATTGAAGGTCAACCCAATAATATATTGTATGATAATTGTAGGTCTAAAACATGGCATAGAGTGTCATGGATCAAATGCCCAATGACCATTAGAAAGATGAAATTAAATTCTGTTTCCCATTCCTCATTATCCTATGCCTTGATAATAATGGTATATATATATTATGTTATATATATGATATGGTTAATCAAATTTCAAGACATAATTTTAAGGCTCAAACCATTATCTACAAGGACTAATTTAATTCTATAGGTTTTTATATTGACCTCAATGTATAATGGGTTATTATGTAGTGGGTCCAAGTATGACATGTCACTTTGGTCAAAGGTAAGTCATTGGTCAGTGCATAATGTCCTACCATGGATTGAAATGTTTTTGGATTGATGTCATTATGTGTAAAGGATTAGATTAGGAACTCATTCATTATGTATTTGTGAATGTTAAATGTACATATAAAATACATGATAGATATTTATGTAGGTGTTTTCTTTAACTATTCCAAGACATAGATTAACTAGCCTCTACTTCTTTTTGGCCACCCTAATGTTGGGGTCAAGCTCAATCATATGTTGGGCTAAGCCTACATCAAATCCCTTGAAGTATTTATATCTCCATGCAAAGATATCATAATACCTTATAATTATCTCATTTAATTATTTGACTTTAGATGGGGAGCATACCTTATTGAATTTTAAGAGATTATCATTTGAGATGGTCACCAGCTTGAATATTTCCTCCTTCACACTCCTATTTATCCTCTTTCCTTTTGGCTTGTCATTATAATTAAATATTATTTCTAGCTTGACTAGCCTTGTAGGTAGATTTTTTCCCTTTAGTTGAATCATCTATTCTTCATATTGAGCTTGGATTTGAGGTTAATTAATAACATAGAACTTTTATTCATCTAGTAAGAGGTTAATTAGTTATTCATCATTATCAAACACATACCAATTACTTTTATTGTCTATGACTATTAGTTTGACTATGAGTCTTACAAGTTATTTATAATCATTCTTTATACTAACAAGGAGGTCATATTATGCACCCATGGTTACAAGCCTATTAGAATCATCATTATAAACTCTTGGTATGGAATGGATATTGAAAGCATTAAAACCTTCAATTATGTACCATGCCATATGTTTGTAAAATCTTAAAAAATTGTTTTTGGACATGTTCTTCACTCTAACCTAGTTTACCACTAGTTTTTTTATCTTTAAAATCTTGAAACATCCTGATTCTTTTCTTATGAACCAATTAGAAAACCTAGATCAGTGCCTCATACCTAGAGACATTGTTTATGAAACCAAACTACAATTTGAATGCATGGAGATATTTTCTCTTTTGAGTGAATACCATTAAAAATTTGTATCCTATTACATTTTTACTTTAGAAGCCATTAAACTATAACTATTATATAACTTTGGTTTTTTCATTTGCCTTTATAAGTTTAGGGACTAAGGTGTCCTCATCAAGAATACAATATGTGCCTAGTCCTATTTCATATGAATTATCTTACATATCTCACTCATAATTCTCGCATTCCCATTCATGAAGTAAGTCATCTAAGACCTCTTAAAGGGATGTGAATGTCTCATGAAGAATTACGTTTTATTCTTGGTAAATCAAAGTACAATTTTCATCAACTGGTGTAAGAGTGTATGGATCTATGTGATTCTTTCAAATAGACTTGGCCTTGAAGATCACCTTAATCATTTATCTTGTTATAAGTATCATGTGTAACCAATCTAAGGATATATATTTTCCTCACTTTAAAGTGAAATCTTGGGAGATGCATATATCAAAGTAATGGGGAAAGTCAATGACTAAAATGTCCTACCTAATGGTAAGGGTTAGATATGCATGCAGAGTGAGACTCAAATCCTTGATAATTCATACAATTTTAACTATTGTTCCATCTAATTGGGTTGACCATTTTGATATGGGAGAATATTCCATGACTAGAGTGTCTATGATTTTATTTGACATGACTAATATTATCTCTTCTAAATCTATCATATAATTATTTACAAGATGCTTATCAATGATGAGAAATATGTAGAATGAGGATGGATTTCTATATCTACACACTTCTTCCTTAGGTTGACATTATCTTGTGTAAATAGTAAAAATAGTATAAGATAGCTCATGAGGTTAGAATATTGTTAGGGCATATTGTATAAAATTTATTTGGGAAGGATTAATAAGATCATCCAACATGGAAACATTCAATCTAATCTTCTTCATCTTCTCAACTATGTTCATGGGTATTTGAGTCCCTTTAATCTTCCCCTTTTGAATTGTAATATCTTCTTACTTTTTTGAACTAGTTTGGAGCTAAATTTCTTTCTATGCCACATGTTATTTATACACCAAAGGTTACATAAGTGCTTTAAATTGGGTATCTATGCATTGAACCTAAGGCCTAGAAGTTAAAGGTGATGAAGAAGAAGGTTCTTCCACCATTTCACTCTTTCTAATTCTTATGTTTAAATAATCTAGATGGCTTATTGTACTTATCACTTTGTTCTTGTTAACATAATTGAAATAACCCTCCTACCAATTTAAGAGGGTGGATCTACCCTACTCTTTAATTTATGCCTACAGTTATTCACTTGGTTGATATGAAATAGACAGAGGCTCTTGAAGAGGTTACACATTCTACATCATACGTGCCTCATTTATCACTCCAAATTGATATGTGGTTAATTAGTCAACATCACCATTCATTGTCCTACACCATGTTATTTTTCAAAGGTAAAATATATCTAGAAGTACTCATAGTGTTATAATTTGGTGCATAAGGTGGTATATTTATGTGATATGGTTTAGAATCTATGCATCATGTTGGTAGGGATGACTTTTTGATTATTTTCATTGGTTTAAGGGTTGATAAGGTCTATAATATTATGATTTCTACTTTTTGAGTGCAACTAGGTCATTTCCAAAGAAATCCAATAAGGACATGGCATCATGAGACTTGATCAAGGGCACATAAGTCGATGGAATTGGTGGATGATAGCAACAAGAATGGAGGATAGAGTTGGAATGGGATGTAGGACATATGAAATTGTACATGAGGGATGGGGATATAAAGGCATAGGGGGTTTGGGTGAAATTTTTACTACTTGAATCAAGTAGTTTTATGTGTGCACAATGATCTCATAGGCGTTTAGTAGTACTAAACCTCCTATAGATTGGATCATCATGACCACATTGTTGTTCAACACTCTTAAAAAATATAAGACCATAGTGTTAGGATTTGACCTTACCAAGAGTGGAACTTGGAATCAAGTCCTATATATTATAAATTTAAATTTGACCATTTTCTCATGTTGATCCCTTATAAGTTTTGTGATCTACTCCATCAATTATAGGTGGTCACTCTTTCTTAAAACTACTTAAATAGTGTTATGCCTAGCTCATCCTAAATGTTAATAAAATTGGGTCACAATCTATGATACCATTATATCACTCTCCCTTTTAAATAAGAGGAAAGGATTATCACTATGATGTTGTATTTAGTCACATTGTAGATAGAAAAAATATTTTCTATCTTGTATATGCTCTATAGGACTAACTGAATTTTCTCCAATAAAATAAGGGATTCTTCTAAGGGAATCTATAGTAATATCATAACAATACGGAAGGACTAATGGGGTGCCTCCATTAAAGTGAATAAAGGGTTGATTTATCTATGTATCCATGAAAGGAATATGGAATAATCTTCCTCTATGGGTAGGGAATCAATCAAGTGGAGGTGTGGACTGAACCCTAGGAGAAGGTAATCTTACATCAATAGCCCTTTTAATAAAAGACAAATATAAGATAACACCCCTTCTTATAAAAATTTTAGGTAGCTAAAATAAATGAAAATTAGTGCCCCTTGAAGATGATCTCATATATCTTGGCATATAGATGAACAATTGATCTTTACAAACCATGAATGCTTATAGTTTTTAGGTTCATTATAAAGTGTCTTTAACACATGAATCACTTATATTAGTATAAATTTATTTATTAACTTTTAAATTTTTTCCCTCTAGTTGTGCTAAAAAATTTTACCACTCAAAACATGCACCCATTTGTGAATAGATCTCATGTTTAATTACACATAGCCCTTATATGCCTAAAACCTTGGACTTGTACTCTAGAGAGTGATTCAGTGTCTCATCATAATAATTCAATCATCCCCAAAGGTGTGGAACTATTTAAATCCTTTATAAAAAACCTATAGATTAGGCCAACATCCTTGTATTATATATGCATGTGGTTTATGACTAATGCACATAACTATAAAGAGAATTATGAAATCTATGATTAGTGTTAAACCTAAAATTAAATAGAGGAAAAGGGAGGGAAAATTTAATAGGTTTATTGAATGTAAATGGTTATGCATCGAGAATATATTGAGCACCTTTAGAAACTATTATCACTCAAAATGTGCACCTGTTTATGGATAATTCTCATGATTGATTACATGCATCCCTTATACACCTAACTCCTTAGACTTGAACACCATAGAGTGATTAGGTGTCTTATCATAATAATGGTATTATCTCCCAAGGTGTGGGTCTCTTGTTCTCATTGGTATAAAAATCTAGATTAGGTTAACTTCCTTATTCTAGATGCACCTAGTTTAGGACTAGTTCACAAACCTATAAAGAGTAGAATGAAATATACATCTAGCATTAAACCTAAAATTGACAAGGGTAAAAGGAAGGAAAAAGGTAATAGGTTAATGGAATGTAAAAGGTGATGCACCAAGAATAGAGTGAACACATCACCCACTTAACAACACACTAAAACTAACATATTAAATGTAAAACCTTCAAACCAAGCACCCTACATAAGTGTTTTACATGTAAGTAAGGGAATGTAGTGAAATGTTAAGAGGGAAAAAAATGGTCTATAGATAACACCTATGTAGACCCATGTATACATATCATGAGACTTATAGGTAATTTTGGTTTTACATAGAGGTGTGAAATAAGGATGACAATAAGGGGGATAAATATCCATAGACAAATATAAACAACTATGAAATTCACATATAACACATATCATGGAGAAAATTGAATCCATTCTTATTTATTTTAGGGTTTATGGTTAGGTATTTGTTATACTAGGAGAGGGCTCTTGGAGGAAAATTTTGGCAGCATTATGATGCCTATAAAATGTTGAGCATTTTACAATAAAAATTAAGTTTTATATAATGTAAGGTAAGGCCCTGTGTGATCAATTTGCCAATAGAGGTGGTAAGTAGGAACTTGAATTTACACATGGAATCTATATCTTGAGGCCGATTAAGATCATCAATATATTTACAATATCTACTATAAGCCATGATTATTCAACTTGGATCTAACAATTTGATAATGGAAGTAGTTGGAAGGTCACTTGTGGATCCACATGTGAATATGAGAAAAAAAAGATGTCTACGGAGCTAAGGGTGGCACACAATAATATTTCAACATTGTAAAATATTCCCTACATTTAATTATATTATAATTTAGTTCCCTTGAAGTCCATTAAAGCTCAACCACCATCCCCATTTATGGTGATCACCTACCAATCCACCTAGATTAGCCTATTGATGTGGGACTATGTAGGTGTATCTTTAGGTTTTGCCTCATAATATTTCACATGTAGTGGAGATATTTTAAATGTTCCCTTTTGGGACATATGTGTATTAGTCCATGCACACCTTGCTAAACCTAAAATTGATAAGGGTAAAAGGGAAGGAAAAGGTAGTAGGTTAATGGACTATAAAATGTGATGCACCAAGAATAGAGTGAACACATCAACCACTTAACAACACTATAAAAATAACATATTTAATGTAAAAAATTCAAACCAAGCACACTACATATGTTTTTTGCATGAAGGTAAGGGAATGTAGTGCAATGTTAAGAGGGACAAAAAATAGTCCATGGATAATAGTTACGTAGACCCATGTATACATATCATGATACCTATAGATAATTTTGGTTCTACATAGAGATGTGAAAGTAAGATGACAATAAGAGGGATAAATATCTATATACAAGGATAAAAAACCATGAAATGCACATAGAACACATATCATACATAAAATTAAATCCATTCTTATTAATTTCAAGGTTGATGGTTAGATCTATGTTATACTAGGAGAGGGATCATGGAGGAAATTTTTGGTAAAATTATGATGCCTATAAAATTTTTACCATTTTACAATAAAAAACAAGGTTTATATAGTGTAGGGTAAGGCCCTCTGTGATCTATTTGCCATTAGAGGTGGCAAGTAAGAACTTAAATTTAGACATGGCATCTAGATCTAGAGGTTTATTTAGATCATCAATATATTTACAATAGCCAATATAAGCCATGATAATTCAACTTGGATCTAAAAATTTGGTCATGGAATTAGTTGTAATGTTGCTTGTGGATCCACATGTGCATATGAGAAAAAAAGATGTCTAGGAAGCTAAGGATGGCATGAAATCATATTTTGACTTTATAAAATCTTCCATAAATTTAAATCTATTATAATTCAATTCCTTTGATGTCCATTAAATCTCAACCACCATCCCCACTTATGGTGATCACCTACCAATCCACCTAGATTAGCCTATTGATGTGGGACTGTGTAGGTGTATCTTTAGGTTCTACCTCATCATCTTGCACATGTAGTGGAGCTATTTTACATGTTCCATTTGGGTCCATATGTGAATTAGTCCATGCACACCCCCTTATTATAAAATACTCATGTGTTTTTACATATATATGGTTAATTACACCCTACAAAAGGGGTGTACACTGAAGATTACATAGAGAATTGGTTGCATAGAGTGGTTATGAGTTTGTGAGGGAAAATTGGAAATATTTAAGGAAATGAATAATGTCCCATCCACAATTTATGTATGGCCTCTTATAATGGTCTTTGTATTTTGCACTTTATAAGGGTATATATGTGAAACTCTTTGATTTGGAATGGGAATTCATAATTTGAGTATGAGGAAGCCTTTGAATGAGAGAGCACAATAAGATTTGAATAGCGTAAACACACTCTTTATGATTTAGAATCACTCCCTTTGCACTTGTCTTTCACTATTTTAAGTCAGGGATATTCATGTACTCTTACTTGTGCACCATTTTGGTATGATGAAGGATATTTACATGGGGCATACATTTAAAAATCCTTATAGGCATGGATCAACACCTATTTTATGTGTAAACATGATTTTAGAGAACTTGACACTATGCAAGCACACAATTATTTGAGCATTCCTTATGAGTTCAAATCCTAGTAAATAGATGACTTGGAATGTCAATCATTACATATTCCATTTGAAAATTCTTTGGTAGAAAAATTTTACCTTAATTCTTTGATAGAAAAGACTTAGGATTAACTCTATTGATATTTTAGGCGGGGAAAAAACTATACATTCCTTCATAATCTCGTGTATGTAAATTAAAATGTATATGATGAAAAAAATAAAAATACATAAAAAATTTGACATAACTCCTACAACATGTTGTGCAGGATTGGTTTATTTTAACATATAAAATCTTCCACATCTGAAATGATCTTTGGCTAATTGTCAATTTCCCATTATTTTTTTCAATAATTTTTTTATAAAATTCTATTTGGGTTATGCCTAAGAATATTTTTGCATGTGGATAATTGTTTTTTGAACATTTTCTTATTTTAAAAAAATATTTTACATTAGATGAGACCCTTTTAGTACCATGATAATTTTTTTCAATCAAATGTCTTGTTCCTTCAACTAATAACTTATCTTTTCATTAGATTCTAGGCATAAATGCCTATAACTCTATGTGTGAATGGTCATCAATCCTTGTTATTTTTTTATGGAATTCATTAGATTTTTCCTATTCAAGTTGAAGGATGTACTTATTTTACTAATAAATTTATCTTTAGATATTGACTTACTCACTATATATTCTATTTTTACTCACCTTGCCACATTGCTATATTTTTTCAAGTTCTATTGTCTATTGCATGAAATGCATTAAATAGATTATTTAATATTTAATTATTTATTCCCTCTATATTGATTGTTATTAACCCTAAATTATTCATCTTAGGGAACATTTATTTAATTTTCATTAATTGAACAAATAATTGACATCATATTGTATGGATTTCTTCTCAAATGCATAGTCCCATCTTCATTGGGCATGACTTTGAATTAATGTTTTCACACTTTATCTTCTATAGATCATATTATTTTCTCATTTATTTCAACTAAATACCATGTTCTTCATTACATTATCCTTGGATTTATGGGTTTATAAGAAATATTTTGTATTAACTTGGATTTTTTTACCTATTTAACTATAAAAGGTATATTATAGTGTTGGATAGGTACATTAGACCCTATAGGTGAAGTGACTTGGTGTCATTAATTGATGATAATTAATATCATGATAAAAAAATCATTATTGATGGATGTTTCATAACATTATGCTTCTCGATGTGTTTCATCAATTAATGAAATTTCATTATTTACATGTTCTACATTTTGCATTTCATCATTCAACAAAGATTGAATAAGTTATCTTCATTATGTGAGAGATTAATCAGATTCACTAATTTATGTTGATTATCATCATGCTCAAAAACTTTATTATGGATGTAATTTTCATCATATTGTGTTTCTCCATGTGTTTCATCAATCAATGTAATTTCATTATTTACATGTTCTACATTTTGAATTTCATCATTCAAAAAATATTTATTAATTTATATTATCACATTTAAAGAACTATCTAAATTAAATTCCATCAAATTGAGCATTTTATTTTCATTTTAAATATTACCTAGTGTGGAGGAAGTACACTCACCTTGTGTAGAAGCTCTAATGGATACTCTCTTATCTGCTTGAATTTCTATTTCTTTTTCTCTAGACTAGAATTTCCTCAATTGTTATTTCTTTAATTGGTATTTTATGAAGAGGACTTGAACCCATTATTTATCATTACACAAACAAGTCTAGTTCTAGAGTAAAAAATGAAGAAATTATAGTAATAAATATAAAGTAAATGAAGAATTTTTAGAATTTATAGCATCAGTAGAAAAAAATAGCTAAATTTTGTAAAATTCAAAATTAATAAGTGAATTTCATAGGCAAAGAAAATAAATTCATGAACTATAAAGGGTGTATGCACTTTTAAAAAGAACAAATGACCTATTGGGTAGTATTTTCAAATGGTAAAATTCATTTAATGAGGAATATGTCCTTTACAAAGGGTGTATGTCCTTTAAACATTTCATTTTTTGACTTCTCTAATTTCCCTCCAAAATGAATTTAGGTTTAGGCTTGGGGAGGTCTGAATCTATCCTAAAACTAGTCATGAAGCATCCCAAATGATCTATAGGAAATTTATAATAATTTTTCATATTTTTGACACAACTGATCATGTATATTTATCTTATATATATAAAAGATTGTAGAAGGGAAAGCATAGTTTTTTAGTATATAATTTTTTTAATGTTAAACTATTGTTTTTAATTATTACTTAACTTTTCTACAAAATAACTCATTATGAGCTCTACACACACACACACACACACATACATATATTTTTATAAATAATTTTATAACTTTATGACTATTAATTGAAAGTTTATAAAATTTATACCTAAAAAATATATGCATCATTGGATATAATTTTAAAAATATATGTTTTCATGAAGTTAAGGTCAAAAAGAAATGTTTGTACACTTGAAGTAATAATTTTATAGATATATTTATTTTTATAATTATTTAAAATATATGTGTTTATTAAAAAAATAATAAAAAATATATTGACTGATCTTTGAAATTTCATCTATCCATATACAATATTTCATACAATAATTCATTCGTTTACTTAAAAAAGTGTGTCCATACACATATAGTCTCTTTATCTTTTAACAAAAAAAATTAAGCCATTATCATAAATGCATCAATTTCACACATTTTTATTATTTGGGTATTGAAAAGAATTATATATTTAAAAACTAAATTAATAATGCCACAATTCAAATTCTTATGTTATTATCCAATTATTTTCTAAGTTTCTTAAAAACTCTCTTAAATTTCAAATATTGTTATTTTCATAAAAAAGTGTCACTTTAATCCTAAATTTTATCCCTCATTATCTTGGATCTACCCTGATTTGTGATGAAACTAAAACTATTATTTAGATCTTCATTAAAAATATAAAACTTTCTTGTATGGCTAGTTAGTTTTTATTGATAGTGAAACTAGAGAATAGTGATCTCTAAACAAAAAAACACTTTTCCCCTCAAATTTAACATATATTGTGACCAACACAACCCCATTTCCTTAAAAATAAATAAGTGTCCTCATAAAAACCTAAATTTTTTTATGGCTGCATAAACATATATCCTAATTGAAGACCCATGTTATATTGGATGTTACATATACTTTTGATTTAAACATGCCTAACCATCATTCATTATTTAAATGATATGTCAATACATCTATATAAATTATTTTTAAAATAAAATTTTATTATTTTTTTGAGACATCTGTCACTCTATGATTATGTTGAGTACTTACTTTTCACTTTTTAATATCACAAGGTTAATTAAAATTTATGTGAATATTATTTAATCTTGATATATGATTATGTGTTATGTGAATCAAAAATAAACATGTGGATTTGGAGATAATAAAGTTTAAATTCATCCTAAAAATTCACTAAGGCCATAACAATAACAAAAGATACACTATATGTCTACAAATTTGTGACTCTGTGATTATCACCACATTTTGTATTTTGATGTTGTGGGAATTTTACTACATCTTTTAAGAATATGATTAGGACAAGCTCATTTATTTTTTGTAGGTAAATGTGTTGATGATAATAGATATAAATTAATATCAATGTTATAACACATCATTAGATTCCACACAAAATCATTTGGATGTTTCCAAGACTCAATGAACCCATGACTGTGAAGCAATTAGGGACTATCACAAGTTTTAATTTTTATAAATACAATGAATTTCAAATGAAAGGAAAGAATTGAAACATATGATTATTTATTTCATAGGATGTCTCAATGTGACAAAAATGGTATGTGATGGAGAGAAGATATGTATGAAATATAAAGTGTAATTTAAATTAAACAATTTAACACATCCATGGACAATAAAAGGTCACCAAAAATCTCAAAGAGAATTCATGACTTCATTACTATGAGGCAATAAAAAACTACCACATGTGTCATTCCAAGTGGACACATTACATGTTAATGGATATAAATATGTGGATCTTTATGAAAAATAAATATTAAATATTTCAACACATGATCATAATGGATGTGAAGATATAAAGTGTAGACACCTAAATTACACCACATTTAGTGTTGTGATTAACCTTGATAACTATCAACACACTAACTCAACCACCACTCTAAATTCAAATTTTATCATAAGTCTAATAACATAATTTCCCTCCATTTGTGAATAGTTAATTAATAAACATTAATTAATTAATCATGCACACATAATTATATAAAACTAATTAAAATTTTATAATTTCCAAGTCACCAAAAATCTTCTAATTTTTTATCAATAAATCATTGAGTCATGCAACCATTTCCTTAACTTCTTCAACTAATTGTTGAATTATCATTGAAATTTTCAACCAACATGGTGAGCCATCTAAATACCCTTAATAATTCATAAGAAAATTTTGACTATCAACTAACTTCCCACTTATCTATCAAACACATAAGGAATTGGCCTCTTTCACTTGGATGAGGACTCAAATCAAAAGTCCAAAATTAACATAATATAATAGATCTATATTTTTCTAAACTATCCATGTTCTCACTCAAAATACTATAAATTAAAGTATCATCCTCCATAGTAAACATCCATAATAAAGTTATTTAATTGATATCAAAATTTCATTGTGAATCCACTGAGAATCAAAAATATTAAGTCCTTACATTCTTAATTTTCCCTTTTCATTTAGAAAATCAATTGACCATCCACATATACAATTGTAAGAGGAAATCAAATTCAATAAAAAAATAAGGATTTCAATTTTGTTAGTAATATGGAAGGTAATTATTTTGTTTTGTCTTGTTATTTTATCGTATATATATATGAGGATTTAGATTAGTATTAGAACATGAAATTAACTTTTTATTTATTTCTTAGTTTCAACTTTTAATTTCTATCTATCACAATATGACACACCTAGTTGGGGATTTCCCAAATATTTCTTATCTTGTATGATTTTCTTATATTTTTTGGGATTATGTTTGAATTATGTTGGACTACATAATATCTTAATATTTTTATTAGAGGATTTATTTTTATTTTAGGTGTAATGTTTATAGGTTTTTGAATTTTATAAATGGTTTTTTAAATAACACTTATTTTTTTATGGAGAGTAGATGTTTTGTTATGGAGAACAATTGTTTTTTATGGATAATAGAGAAATTATTATGTAAAAAAAGAAATAATTTCCACCTATTTCAAGACTTTATTTATTATTATTATTATTATTATTATTATTATTATTATTATTATTATTATTATTATTATTATTATTATTATTATTATTATTATTATTATTATTATTGTACTTTGTCATATTTTTGTCATTTAATTTTTTTCTATTTTTCCCCCTTTCCTATATTTCCTTTACTTGTTTCTATGCTTTTTGAAAAATGATGAACTTTTTATGAAATTATGTGAATGTTTTTATGAAATTTGGAAAATGTTCTATGAAGTTAGGTGGATTTATTATGAAATTAATAGATTTTTTTATTAATTTTAATGAATTTATTATGAACTTCAATGGTTTTTTATGTATTTATATGATTTTTTAGTAATAATTTTCTATTTATATATATTTCACAATTTTTTTTGGATAATTAACTAATTTTCCATTTTATGTGTAGAAAATTCATTCTATTTAACAATAAATTTGTTTCATATTGTTTTTTTTAGTCTTCTTTGTTTGTTTGTTTTTTAGATAACTTGTAGATTTGTAGATTACCAAAGTCGTTACATATAAAATTCTAATGGTTTTATGTAGGACCTCAAACCAAATAATTAATAAATATAAACCAAAAGAAATTTTTGATTTTTGTAATTTATTTCATTTCAAGTTTTTACTTAATTAGTTAATTTATTATCATTTTATGAAAATATGTTTGTGTGAGTTATAATAAGCTGTGTATGATATTTCCTTGTGCTACATTGGTGGTGATCCTTGGAAATAAAAAACACTTATTATAATTATTTTTCTCGATCTATCTCATGGATGGTCTTTATTTGTGTCACACTAGTCATGGTTATTAAAAATTAGAAAAAAAAATAATCTTGTTTTTTTCTTTTTAAAGGGGATTTATTGATTATCTATTTTACCACCATGTGGTAAGCCAAACACTATGTAACATCAAGGTGTATAAATTGAGAGTCATATATTTAAATTACATACATGGATGTGTGTTTTAAACACACCATGACATGAGATGGTGTCATCCTCTAATACTCATGGTTTTAAACCTACCTTGATGTTTAGTTTTTCAATAATACTTTAGAAAATTCCTATGAATAAAGTGGGTATACAGGGACTAGACCCTTTTGTGTAGTGACTTAATCAAATTATTCCATGGTGTTGGGCCTCATCATATATAAATGTATAAATAAGACACACCTTAGTTAAAAATTTTAATATTTTAAGCTTTAAAAGTTCATTTATCTATGTAACTTGTGATGCACCTAAGAAGAGTGTATCACCTAGGTAAGTTACTCTCAATGTACCCTTGATATTGGATTTTATGGGATATGGGTATGGTATTACCTCAATATTTATCACTCTATTAGTTTGACACTATCCAATTTAGAATAAAGTATACATTATATCCCACAAGTCACTCAATACCCTTCCCTATTTATATCCTTTTCATGCGGTTTGCAAGCTTTGTATCTAGTTAGTTCTTGTTTGTTTATATTTTATTTAATATTATTGTAAAAAACAATAATTGAAATGTTTCTTGTGTGTTGTAAAACAAATTTTGTTTTATAAATCCAAAAACCAAGTACTTGGTTTTTATTCAAGGTAAAATCATGTTTTTCAATTATACCTAAATTTTGTCCAAAATAACTAGTCAAAAACACTTTCTTATCTTGAAAAATAGTTGTATTTTCAATTTGGGTCATAATTTATTTTGATTAAAAATCCAAAAATCCACCTTGAATCCAAGTTATCTTGAATCCAAACCCAATATTTTATCAAACCATCTCAAATCCAAAGCTATATTGAGTTATGGTAGCCAATACCAATCTTAATATAGCCCACATCAAATAGTACCTAATTTTAAACAAAGGTAATATATTTTTGTGCCTTATATATATTGTTACTCATATTCCTTATAAATTTGATATCAATAATGTAATCCACCCAATTATTATGGAATCCTAAACCATCCCATGTCAACATAAACTTATCACTACTAACTCTTTTATCCAAAATCAATTAGATCTCCTCTCCACTAAATATAATCCCAATATTCCCTTTTACAACTATGAAAAAAATCATCTCTAGTATTGAAATTCAAAAATATAACCATCCTTGAATAAATCTAATAATTAACTAAATATTTGGAAGATCTAAACTCTATCCCAACCCTTTTAAATCAAAATATTCATTATTTAATCAATCCAATGAACTATCCAACCAAAAATCCTAAATATCCTATCAATTTATCCCTTGATTAAGGTCCATTATATTAATAGATACTTAATATTTAATAATTATATTCAATATATGATTGACAAAGGGGACATTGAAGTAGATCCATATTTATTCATGTTTAAGAGTCATATCATAGAGTTATGCCAAAATGCCTTTCCTAAATACAATAAATTTCCTCCACTTCCAAATCAAGGTCATGACCTACAACCACTATTTTATGAACCTATATATGATTCAACCATTTTATACCAACCCATATTTGATCACCATGGTGTACCACCAATTTTTTATGAACCTACACTTGACTATCCATCCATATTTGCTGAGACCCTCATTAAAAATAATATATTTGACCAAGAGCCCATTTTTTACGAAGAGCTCATTTTTGACAAAAAACTCATTTTTTAACAAGTTCCTATATTTTACCCATACTCATCCAACCAACTTAACCTACCACCCTTTGGATAATCACCCAACATACTATCACACATTGAATCCCTTATCACCACAAAATATACACCTTAAGTAATAGTGGTACTTGTAGACAATAAAATCTGAAGAACTTTATGCATAGCTAACTTCCCTACTTATCTTAGAAGTAGTGGTAGGCATACCATAAATAAAAATATATGAAATGACATACTTTTAGTTTAGTACCACATCATTTATCAAATCTATCCTTTTCATATATGAAAACATAAATGGATATAACAATGCCTACTTATTTAATGATATCTTAACGTCTTAGTTCCAACGAATTAAATATCCTATAAAAATTAGAATACTCAAAAGTGTGAAGTAACATGGGATATTACATTCCCTTCATGAGTAAGGAATACTAAAACCCATGTATTTCAACATAAATAATGAATCTTATGACATAAGATACAACCCATTTGCAAATCAATGTAAAGATGTTAGTGATATTTTTGTAGTCTCAATAAATCCCCATCCATAATAAAAACACCATTCATATTACCTGTAAGGATCATGATATCACCATTTCTTTCATTAACACGACCATCCCTTCCTCCCATATTGATATTCAATCTGCCACACCCATTGATTAGGACTGACAATCTTACCTATCATTAGATTTCTTCCATGAAAAAAAATAATTTTAGAATTCATGATAGGCATACATATAGAAAAGATTAAAACACAAACATCATATTCTATGGAATAATAAGTTTTAATCAATCAAAATGAATCCTATAATCTATCAAATCAAAATATGAAATCAGTATCCCATAACGAAAACATCTTTGAAGAACTATCAAATAATCAAATCAAAATTATAATACAAAGAATCATAAAATTCTAAATTTAGGGTCCCAGAATGAAAACCACTTTGAGGTGCTATTGAAAAATACAAATCATAATAAAATTAATATATAAGAGTTCCTTAGTGAAAACTTTTCTAAGGAACTAGTGGATGAGAAAATTAATCTACCCATACATTAGCATAGTTATGGGATGGATCCACATCACATATTCAAGACACCAGTAAAACATAATTGAATCCCCAAATCATATAACTTGTGTATAATCTGAGTATTTTATAATGTGAGATTATTGGTACCAATCACTCTACACATCATGACATCTACACTTATCCCCAAAATTATTCCATACCTCATAATCCTTCATGCACTCAACATGCATCCTTAATCCAACACACATTATTATTTACCCTATACTAAAGCATCCTCTATCATAATGGATATGATGGTATCCTATTAAATGTTGAGGAAGCCAACTTAGTAATTAATGAATCTTTTGAAGACATCTCTAGAAAAGATAACTAAAATATCACTACGGGTCAACATCCTACATCTCAAACACTTCCATAATTGAGATTATTAAATAGAGAGATAAATTCATCAATATGTGAAAACCATTTATATGTAATGTCTTGTAAGTACCATGATAATAAATAGTTTTTATCATAATTCATTGAAAAATATATTATTTATAAGTACCTTACACTTGGGTGAAAACCCATTCCATCTCAACCCTATGAATTCTAAATCATCATTTGATCCTTACCTATCCTACAACTATCCTAAACCATAATTACTATCCTTACCTATTTAAATACATCCTTACCCATCTTAAACCTATAAAAAACCATCCTTATCAATCAAAATATTACTTCATTCAAACCTATAATTATATATCCAAATCATTCCTATAAATTTAATCCTTACCCATCCAAAACTCATCAAAAAACATCCTTAGTAATTTATTCCTTGACATAATATCATCATCATTATTCCAATTTTTTACCTTGATAAGTAAGTTAAAATGTCTTGAGATATGTTCTAAAAAACATATACATATAACCTTACATGTTACTTTGATGACTAGACACTTGGTTTTTCAACATTATGTTCCTAAGAATTCTCACCTTAATTCATGTCCACACCTATTGATCCCTAATATATCCCTTACATCCACCATTATTCCATTTATTAGTATTATAACATTTTTTTCCCTTGGATAGTATGCATTATATATAAAATTAAATAAAATTTGATAAAAAAACTAAAAAATACAAAAACATTTAAAATCCCTAAAATCTAAAAAGGAAAAATAAAACATTGGGAAACTTTAAAAATACAAAAACATTAAAAAATCCAAAAATGATTATATCTTGGACTACATCCTATTAAAATACTTAATCAATCAATCAAATAAATCATATCAACATCAATCACTAAACATCAAGGTTTTAAACTTGATGGAGAATACACATTTGCTTTGAAGTGTGTTTTTAATTGTTTTTATTTGTGTGTTTTTTACATGTTTTATCTTATATTATTTATTTCTTTGAGTCAAGTCACTATGATCATTACAATTGATTTTATCATGATATTCCATATCATGATGCATTTATTATGTACTTATGACTGTGTTAGTCCTTTTATATATTTAACAATAAACATCATGGTTTTTCAATACCATTGGTGAATATTTTCAGAAGAAAAATAAAAATTAAGGTTGACCAATTAATTTGGGAAATCCATGTAAAGTCTTAAAAACTATGTATTCACCCAATCCACATCATTATATCATCTCTAAACATACATCACATTCCTAACACATGTCAAACCATTTAGATACTAACTATCTAACTTCACCATACATCCCATTATCATCTATATCTACCAATAATAAATCAAATCCATATTATCCAATCATGTAATCAATCATCATTAATACATGAATTGTATTATCTTTTTAGGTTATACTTGCACATAAATCAACTAAATCAAACCATCCACCCAATCTAACCTTGCATTTTCAATAGGATATATCATTACCATATCTCCCATCTATATCATTAAATGGGGAACATCAAAACTTGTAGCTTATCTTGATATATATCATTCCCAATCCAATCCTTACATATATATTTGCTTGGGGTACATCATTCCATCATAAAATCCAATCAAAATCTATAAACATTAGTTCAAGTGGGTTAGTAACATCCATAAATTAATTTAATTAAACTATATCATCCATACAATCATTTATATTCATACCATCATTCTCCTCATATCCATTCATTACATATTTTTGTATCACAACCCTTTCTCATTTATCATTTACCCCTTGATACGGTCCATCATTCCTCTCTCACCTCTTACAATCTAGAGCACTATTTAAATCCTATGAGGCAAATGATTTACAACACTAATATTTAATTTCACCCCTACCCATATTTATTCACCATAGATACCCATATGTTTCTCCCCATCCAATCCTATTTTCCTATTTCACTAACCTATTCTCTCATTTTCATCTCTACCTCATACAACCAAATAACTAGAATGCTCTATTTATTTATTCTTTAATTGAAAATCAATATAATAAATTTAATCACAACTCATTGAAAAATATATTTATCCTTTTTAAATCCTAAATATTATCAATGGGATATATCATTCTTAAATCTACTTTCATGTAACAATATTCATGGGTTAAAATCCAAGCATTCAAATTATCTCCACAAATATTATTTCTCCAATATGTTCCCTAGTAACTATCTAATTAGGTAATATTAATTTTACATATGCATAAAGAATCATGACAAAAAATTTATCAATAATGGTACTTCCATTTATTACAATATCAACTACATCATTTTCCATATACTATAAATTCATTCATTTTGACTACTCATCTACATCCATTCTCCATGTATGACCACTCAAAGGGGCACCATTCATAATCATTCAAAACCACATGGTGAAGTATCTTTATATATTCATTTTCACTATATAATATTTATTTTTTGAAAAGGCATTGATTTTTATAGTCACAACATCATTTCAAATAGGGTCAAATGTAGACACCAAAATTACACCACATTTAGTGTCATAATTAAATTTGTTAAATATTGAAACATTAATCTCACCACCACCCTAAATTTGAATTTTATCTTAAGGTCCACTAACATCATTTAACTCTTTTTTTCAAATAGTTAATTAATTAATATTAATTAATTAATCATAAACACATAATTTAAAAAAAAAAATTAAAAATCCAAAATTTCCAAGTTGCCAAACATCTTACACATTTCCCTCAGCTAAGAATTGATTCAACCAACCATTTCCTTAACTTATTTATCCAATTTATGAGTCATTATTGAACATTTGAAACAATACAATGATTCATATAACTACCATAGCTCATTCATGATAAAATTTAAACTACAAACTAACTTCCTCCTTATTTTTCAAACACATTAGGAATTTGACTCTTCCATTTGGATGAGGAAAAAAATTTAGATGTCCAAAATTAACATACTTCAATAAATATAGTTTTTTACCAACCATCCATCCTCTCACCTAGAAGCCTATAAATTTAAGTGTCATCCTCCATTGTCAACATCCATCTTCAAGATATTGAATTGGTATAAAAAAACACATTGAACATCCATTGAAAATAAATAATATTATGGCCTTACACTTCTGAGATTCACTTTTCAATTTAAGAATGAATTTTCACATACACACTTGAAATATTGAATTAAATTAAATCAAATGAGAAGGAATTCAATTTTGTTGGTAAGATGTAAGGTAATTATTTCATATTATCTTATTATTTTATTGTATCTCTATCTAAGGTTTTATATTAGTATTAGAATAATAAATTAATTATTTATTTATTAGTTGGAACTTATAATTTCTAGATATCACATAAAGTAGTTCAACTTGATAAAATATAAACATAAATTTAAATATTTAATTTGTTCACAAAATAGAAAGTAAACACTAAATCAAAAGAGGCACTTCACGAACTTCATGACTTCAAGACTGTATGATGGTGAACATGGATGGGTTAGGATTTTTCCATTGAGACTAAAGCCACAAGTTCACAATAATTTAAATATATAATGGGAATATTTTTAGTGATAATTTTTAATCATATTTTATACCACTTTCCATTAGTTCATAGTGTCAAGGGATGAACTATAAGTGACATAAAATGACCTCTCAAATTATAATTAATAACTAAATTAGGGTGTGGTGGTTAGTGATAAGTTATTTCATTTGAAAATAATATCTCTTACTAATAATTCCACATTGAATACTGATACATCACTCAAAAACGTTTGAAAGATAATTTCAAAATAAAAAATCCATATTTAGTGATGTAAAATTTCATTAAAAATCATCAAAATCATCAAAGAGATCACACAATAGCCTAAGTTGAAGTTTTTTCTTCTTCAAGCTTACCAAAATGATTTAGGGATACCATCCTCACATCAAACATAATTCATCACAATAAATACAATGCCATTTTTTATGAAATTGAGTAAGGTCATGTTCTCTATCATGGCAAAGATACCATCCAACTAGAGGATGAATTCAAATATGATTTGAATGATCTAAAAAAATAAGGCCTTCACCAAGAAACAACAAAACTAGAGTTAATCCCATGTAAAGATATTTTACATAACCTCTTTTTTGAATGTATTTTACAAAATAATTTAATATTATCTCCTACTATGAAAAATAAAGTGTATTATTTTTTTGAGTGAGTTTTTAAAATTAATATAATTTTCATAATCACACTTTCACATAGAACCAAGCTTCTACTACTTAATAGATAAAGGAGAATGATTTTGTGGAAGTTGTTAAATATTGGGATAAGCTCACATATAATTAGATCAATAAATATTAGGTAGATAACTATATCATAAAAAATTTAGGCATGAATACAAAGTAGGAATAATACTAATGAATAAGTTTTAAGTTACATATAACATTGATCATGAGAAAAACTATGCATGGTTCAATTATTCATGATTATTAATGATATGAATATAACAAACCTATGTGAGATTATTTCCTATAAATTGAATAAAAAATCATAATGTGATGGATTATAAAATATTTTAGATCATGTTTTATATTATATATTACTTTTGTGGCACTTTGAAATTTAAACATGTAGATTTCCTTAGATGGTAAAACCCTTCCAATTCCCCCATCCATGTTATGTATATATATATATATATATATATATATATATATATATATATATATATATATATATATATATATTTATATGTATGTATGTATCTATGCATATAGATACCAAGAGTGTATGCATGAAACTAGGACTTTTATCCTCTCTCGTATATGTATCTATTAATCATAATTCTATGTCAATTATATTTGATGAAATGATAGATTTAATTAATAAAATAGGGTCTTATTGGTACTATACTTCATACATTATGTTAAGAGTATGATAAATTTTGGTGGCTCCTTTCAAACTTCCTTATCACGTGCCCAAAAATTTTGCATAACCTATCAATTCTTAAATGGAGTGGGATAGATTTGTAAATATATAATGAAGATATCATATCCTTAAAAACCTCTATAGTTTTGAAAATAATTATATATAACATTTCCATCCATACATAAATTAATAGTATACATGCCTTTATTTAAAAAAATTGGGGAAGATGTGATTATAATGTGGGATCCATACAATATGATGACTAGGAATTTAAAATATATGCAAGGAGAAATTATTTGTGTACATTAAATGCATATAAATGATCAATCCTCAAAATTAATAGGAGGTGATAAAATAAATATGTGAACATTTAACCTTCTAGAGTTTTACTAGTGTAAATTATACATTAGATGAAAGGGTTGAGTTGTCTAAATTGGTGAAAAAATATGAAATCAAAAACCATTGATTTTTTACATAATTTTACTTGATTTGAATGTATAAAAATAGTAATAAATATATGCAAATAGATAATTATCTAGAAAACACTTTTCATGGAAGATCAAAGTGATAAAAAATGGGTTATGGATAGGTTTGAGTGTCATCAATACAATCCTTAAATCAAATATTGCCTTGGATAGTTAGCACCACACATGGATAGTAACACCATGTGGATCTAGTGTCATTAAAATGACACTAGTGTCCTCTTTGTATGACTATTCCTAAATTTTGGGTGTACCTACACCTATGTTTATGGGTTATGTTCTTACATGCATGAAATTTAAAACTATGTATTTTGCCCATAATAGTTGATTTATGATGTAAACCCTAATATTAATTTGAAGTATGTAATGATCTAAAAATGTATGTTTTTTAGTAGGATAGGTTGGCATCCTCAACACCATTTTGTGAAGAGAGTTTCTTACATACCAATATTTTGAGGAGGGATCAAGCATGATGTATTTCTCCCACCTAGTGCTTGGTGCAAGTGAATGATACAATGATAGTGGTCTTGAGTGCCTTGAGTATGTTTAACATTTGAAATATTTAAAATTTGGTCTTAGGAAAACTATAGATGATAGCATGCATAATTAGGGTAGAATAGGGACTAATAACCCTAATTTTTCTTAACTTGTTTCTTGTTTGAATAGGATTTTTGCATCTATTTTCCATCTAGTGGATATATGTCAAAGAGTATTATATTTATAGTGTTTCTTAGCTTGTATAGATAATATAATGTGCTTAATATTACCTTAATAGGGTTAAACATTTTATAATATATCAATTCAAGAGAGTTAGGCTAAGGGACACTAGCACCATGTTTGGAAGATTTGTGCCATGTGGATCTAGTGTTCTTAATGTGGTGTTAGTGTCCAACTAGTAGGTTGCTAGGTGTGAGGCGTGAAACTATAGGAATGAAGGTTAGATACTATGCTTTTGATAAAAAGAGACATGTTTTGTCTACATAAAGGCTATAAAAGTGTGATAAAGGCTCTAGGATTGAGCTAGGAATATGTTATCTTAAGAAATAGTCTTAGCATCTAAATACCACTTTTAGGTGATTACATTTACCCCAAATTTATGTTATAATTATATCAAAGTGAAATGACTATTTTAAAATAAAAATAATCATACTTGGACTTACCTAAGAAGTGAAGCCTATGTAGTTGAGTCTGAGTATGTGAAGCAGGGTTTCTATTTGTGAAGCATGATCCAAATCATGACCTACAATGAACTGTGCATAAATAAATCCTTATTTAAGACATATCTAAAACAAAGACTATGATGCATAAATAAGTAACTAATTAAATATGAGTAAATAAATAAGAAAGAGGAAATGAATGAATACACCTTGTTGGGTACATGAAGCATTGCATGATCCTAGTGATAACCTATGTGTGTATGTATATAGTGATAAAATCATTCAATAACTTGGACTGATCTGATAGTTTTCTAAATCCTCATGTGTGGGTTGATCAGGAACTCAATATAGTATGTAATACATCATTTCCCACCCCTTATTTGGTTGATTATGACCTATGAATAGTTTAGATTGGACTTAAAATGCATCCAACCCTCTCATGTGGGTGGCTAAATAACTCAAGTAGGCTATGACAACATCATTTACCACTCATGTGTATTAGATGAATTTGAAACTAAAATGCACCAAGTTCTAGAAATATATAACTATGTGTGTCAACTCCATAGCCACTAAGGTACATTAGATGGCTCTAGCCCACTTGGGAATGCCCACTAGTGTAGATGGATTAAGGCAAGAAACTAGTGACAACCTAGAAAATGAGGTCAATTATATAAAATGTAGAGAATGACATGGATTTTTCCATTCAATCTAATCAACCTATGCGTAATTGATCATATGGAAATAATGTGCCACACACATGTCCCCAATATAAAATCTAAGTATATTAATTTTGCACTAAGTGTGTAATAACAATATCAAAGTTTCTAAACTAAACATGTGAATGATCATGTCGCACATGATGCCCCCAATCTAATCAACTTATGTGAATCTAAGCTAAACTAGTATGAATCTAAGAAAAATAAGAGAATAGTTATCAAACCTATAATTATATTTATGAAAACCTATAATGTACCTAGTGTATTATTTTAGCTAAACTAAACTACCTTTAAACTAGGGCTACTGGACAATACCACCATTTATTATATAGTAGTGCCATGTGGAACTAGTGTCCCAATATGTGTACTAATATCAATTTGGTCTTAAATCTGAGTCTCTAAACTACTTTTGAATTCCATATTTTTTATGTCTTACCTATGTCTAATTTTATGAAACTAAGCCTATGTGATAAAAATGTTTTTTGAATGTAATGTAGGATCATGATATTTTTTGAGGGTAAGTATTGACATGTGAAAGAACTCTCCTCAAAATAAATAGCTCTAAAAAATGTGTTAGCTAAAGAATATATGATAATTACAGGATAATCCAATATAATGTATAAAATAACATTATAATGATAGAGAATTTAAGCATATGTAATGTAATATGAATGTTGTATATAGCATTACACAAGGGTGTCAAAATAAAAATAATCAATGTGTATAATAAAAAATCTAAGTATCTACGTAGGGGGATGGGGCATGATGTCCATCACAACACCCAAGTAGGAAGGGTAGATGTATGAGGTCCCACATAGCATCGAGAATTAGTCTATATAACAAGAAAAGATAAGTGTCATGGCCATGACACATACACAAAATCATACATACAAAACACATGAGGCATGCAAAATAACCCAAGGGGAGATAATACAAGGGACATGGGCACATGTCACTATTCAAGGCATACATGAATATAAGTAGTGTAGAGACAAATAACAATGGCATATTCAAATTCCATCTAATAAAATAATCATATGAAACATAATCAAGTCTAAACTAAGAAAGCTAGAAATGAAAGTATGTATGAATGCAATATAAGTCTATGTAAATGCTAGATGTATATATATTGATTCTAAATAGTGACACTCAGTAAATAATCTAAGTATGAGTATCAAATATCAATATAAATATATAATAATGATAAAACTAGAATGTATAGAATGTAAGGATAGAACTTTGTAATAGAAACTAAGTCTAATATGCCCTCAATTGGGTGAATGTGTCATATGAATAAGCCTAGATTACTATATATGCCCCCAGTGGGTAGATGATAGTAAGTCTAGATCAATGTAGTGGACTTGAGTCCTATAATAAATTTTTAAGAACTCGACAAGAACAAGTGAAGCATGTGTTTATGATAAAATTGACTATACTAAAATACCTAGAATATGTAATGTCTAGCAAATATAATAAATGTAAACATAAAAATGCATACAATCTATAAGTTTTGTCTTTTCTAAGTAATATTTGAATATTTATTTATTTTGACATGTTATATTATTTATATATTTTATGGATATAATATATGTACAATAAAATGAAAATAAACTATGTACAAGGAGCAAGATAGAAAAAAGTATTCACAAGAGGGAAGGAACCATACTAACTGATGAGTCTCATGGGAGACTCACTATCACTATGACCTATGTCAAATATGGTAATTTTGATCATGTATTATATGTGAAATGGAAAATGTGATCCCATAATCTATTGTGCATAGTAATCTATTTCTGTATTTACTTATGTAGTGGTGTTATGAATCTGTGGCACTGAATGTGATTCATTGTGAGTTATAGGGGTATTAAGAACCCATATGGTATAACAAGTTATAGGTAATATAGGTGCCCTATATTGAGAACCCCAATAACATAATAATATTAATCTTGACATTAAATGAGTAGAGGAAGGTCCTCTAGAATATGTGGCATATCTCTAATGTAGGGGTCTCTCTAATAATGATATCCATGGGAGAGTATACATATGTGTTGATACCATAGGAGTATACCTCACCTACACTAGTGGATTTACTAAACTTTATGATTTATAGAGAGGAACTATACTCTAAGTTGTAACTGATAACTATGTAATATCTGGTTATGGTGTTGAAACTATAACTAGTGACTGTGTTGAAACTAATTGTGGAATGGGTAAAGGATATTCATATAGGAGACCCTCAACTTTCACCTCCTTATTTTCATGTATGTATTTCAAGAATATATGTATTATATATGGGATGTATCAAAGTTATTGTAACCATGGCCTACACAATAACATATAAAACATGTTTTCACTCGGTACTACTATGAATCGAGAGGCAATATGTTGTTCTATCTTGTAATAAAAGCATAATATCCAATATAGATCTCTCAATGTGACCATTGAAACCATTAATGACTATATTTATGGGGAATATATACTACTCTAAATACCCCAATTTTTTAAAAAGTGTTATAGTTCACATGCTAATGATTTACCCATTATCATCCATAACACTCTGGATAAGATGATGATCTATGTATGATCATATAAAGAGTGCATGTAAATTATATCATCATGAAGAATATCCTACTCAGATAATGTGATGAGTGATCTAAGTGGAATTATAGTATGGTACATGCCAATAATTTTATGTGATAGTTATTCCTCCTCTGTAATGGTCTAATATGAAGTTGGTGGTTGATGTGCTTGATATGTGTAGTGAACACCTAATGTACTCCCAACCTCATTCATTGTGTTCTTTGGAAATAGGTTTGAGAATATATTTAGTCTTTTATCTTTTTTTTGTTGTGATTTTTGTGCCTTTATTTCTATTCCCACATCAATAATATTAGCCTACATTAGATCTTTTATCTTGTTCTTTAGGCTTATGCGTCTATTTGTTATATGGCCTAGTGCCCTGTGATACTTATACAATGGATTAGAATCACACTTCCTTGGTAGAGTCTTATCATATCAACCTCTTTAATTAGAGGTATATATATGGCATGTCATTATAAGAGATGATTTAAAACCCATGCTAGTGACTCTGGAAGGTTAGTGAAGATTTAATGTTTAGGAGTGGATAAAATAAATCTATAAGATAGCTCAAAAGTTGCATTGACTATGGACTTTTGATCACTCTTTTTCTCAGTGGACCTTACCTTGTATGGAAACTTATTTGAAATATTAATATTTTATTTTGATCCATTTTTATACTTGGGTTTTCCTATTGATAGGATCTTAACCTCTCTTTCATTGACTGTGTGGCACAAATCTATGAATGTAGGAAACTTATAAAACAAGATAACTTCATGTAATGTTGGCGAAAGACTTTGTTTAAATATGTCATAAATATCTCTGTCCATCAAGGAAATAGTCAATTTGGCTAATATTGTCATCTATCATAAGACATAATATATGATATGCTTATTTAAATATCATTTCAAATCTACCACTTGAGAGCATATGATATATGATAACTGATGTTAATGGATAAATGTGATAGAAACATGTCAACTCAATGATTGAATGTTGTGATAGATTTATTTGGTAGATTATAAAACCAAGGTAGGGCATAATCCTTTAAACTACATGGAAACAAGTTAGTGAAAATCCAATTATTGGACACATAGTCCAAACATGTGTCATGAAAAGATCTAAGATTATGAATTGGGTCTCCCTTACCATCATATAATGTATTCTTAGGTGCCACAAAAGTAGATGGAAAGGGAGTTTCCACTATGTGATATGTCAAAGGTGTATATAAGAGAGTATTATAATAAAAGACTTTTGATGGACTAGTGTCTCCATTTTCAAGATGTAACAACTTAGCCTACAAAGTATGAATCTTGTGTGTAAGGCATTATACATCAATAGAGGTGGAACTAACCACAAGAGGTGTAGATGTCATTTAAGTTTGTTGAATTGAAATTTTAGGTTATGTTAGATGAGTTGGTCCCACTATAGGTGTAACAAAATTATTAATTGAGGGAGTTGAATATTAACCATTATTTGTTTTATTATTGATTTTCAATGTCTTTTAGGATTTGTGAATGATCAAGGGGATATTCCTAAATACTATCGCTGAAGCCCTATCATATCTTATCTTTGTTGATAATTATGTCATTATTTTTAAGTGGAGGGAGTGTCCAAATTTTCAATTTTTATATCATCTTATTCCTTATTGTATCATTCATCTTTGGATATATTATCATTGAAATTGACATAAGCAGGGTGTGAAGGATGCATAACTAGAGTTATGATAGGTCTCTTATCCATGTTTTAACCAGCTAGGGTTTTACTAGTGTAAATATTATGTTAGATTAAAGGGATGATTTTTATAAATTAGTGAAATAATATGAAATAAATAACCATTAATTTGTTACATATTTTGACTTGCTTTAACTTTCTAAAAATAGTGATAAATATGTGCAAATAGAGACTTATCTATAAAATGCCTATCATGGAAGATATAAGTGTTAAAAAATAGGTTATAGACATGTTTGAGTGTCCTCAATAGGATCCCAAAGTTAGATATTTCTTTAGGTAGTAGTACCGCACTTAGAAAGTACCACCATGCATCTCTAAAAAATGATTTGAGTGTCCTATTTGTAGCACTATTCCTAAATTTTAGGTGCACCCATGCCTATCTTTATGGGTTTTGTTCCTACACACATGAAATATAATACTCTATATTTTCCCTATAATAGTTTATTTATGATGAAAAACTTAGTCCTCCTTAAAATTATGGCATGAGATGAAAATTTGTGTTCATTATTAAAATAGGTTGGACATCCTCAACACCTCACCATGAAGAGAGTTGCCTACATACCTATACTCTGAGGAGGGATCAAGCCTAATGTTGTTATCCCACCTAGTTCTTGGTACATGTGAAAGTGAGTGATAAAATTTTAGTGGGATTGAATGCCTTGAGTGTGCTTGAGATTAGAAATATTTGAAATTTGGGCTTAGGGTAGTTGTATATGGTTGTATGCATAAGTAGGTAGAGCAAGGATTGATATTTACTCAACTTGTTTTTTATTGGATTTTTGTATCTATTTTTCATCTAGTTGATATAGGTCTAAGATTCTTGTATTTATATTGTTTAATAGCTTGTACTAATAATAAAATGTACTTAGGCCAAATTTCAGAGGGATAAACA
>JARHVA010010121.1:12500-177500 GCA_037957365.1 Torreya grandis
TGTGAATGTTTACCTTATCTTAATCAAGAAAAATAAAAGATAATTTATGCTTATGTTTTACAATTCAATACTTGTATGTACTAATTGATATACAAATAGATAAATTGTGAAAAAAATACATTTTATATATAGGTCACATTTATACTCTCATGGTAGAGATGATTTATGGAAGTTTTTATAAATCTTAGGCTCTTTGTTATAAGTCTCTTGCATTAGAAAATAATTTGACACCTAATCCTTATTAAAATAAGGTTTTAAAAGACATTAAGCTAAAAAATAAGATCCAAAAAAGGATGTTAAGTAAATTAATAAACCTCCTAAAAAAATAATTCCAATTAAAAAAGCTAATTTAAGGTTCTCAATAAATATAAAGAATCAATTTTAAAACTAACCCACACAGTGAATAAACCTACCTTCAATAAGGAATAACCACTCATATTTTATAGTTTCATAGATATATCATATGGTATAGTAAAATTATTATTAGATAAGAATATAATAAATTTACCTCCTAATTACTATCACCCTTATCATTATATTGATAAAATAAATGGAAACCCATTTTATTTTTTTCATGGTATTAATGGACATTGTGTTCATTATTGTTATTCATTGTGACCAAATATTACACAACTTACAAATACATGGGTTATTACATTTGGAAAATTTGACACTCACTCCAAAAGACCTTCTTATACATCTACTTATAATACTCATTCAACAAAGACCAATATTTCCTAAGGAACTCTTAAAAAGGAGCCAATTGTTCATCAAACATCTACAAATGATTTTTGTATGATAATATATTCTTATAATGCACATTATACTATGATCGATCTATCCTAGGATATTCCCATCATAAAATAAATGTTAATTTGAGATCTACCTAGAAAATAACCCATATAAAAAAATTTAAATGATAAATTAAAACATTATTTGTGTAAAATTTCACCACCTTACAAATAATTGTGGATACCAAAGGTGAATATAAATAATACACAATAATAAATAAATATATTTAGTCAATTTTTTCTACAAAACTATTACTAATGGGTTTCACATGACTATAATAACTTTTAAACCCATTGGATTGGGTAATCAATGTTTTGTATCTAAATAACATATAGTAATATCAAATATTCTCATCAAATATATTTAATACAAGATAATATAAATTTATCTATATAACTTGGCCTAAATACCATTGTGCTAAATGAAAATTATTGTAAAGGTATTGGTAGCAATGAAAATAAGATAAACAAGGGGTGCATATAAACCCACTATATGGTATACCCTCCTAATCAAACTATTATATATATATATATATATATATATATATATATATATATATATATATATATATATATATATAGGATATGTCCCACATCTATGCCCAAAAATATTTGTCTACCATCATATCCAAATAATCATCACTTACCTTAATGACACACAATATGTTAGAAATCTAAATGTATTAAGTAAAAATACAAATATAATTAAAATTGAACATATATAATCATGAGAAACTATAGCATCATATAAATCTAATCAAGAGGTATCTTGATCTACTCCTATATCTCTTCCTACTAATCCTTCTCTTCCTCCCTTAATTGGATTGATCATGCTTCTATCTATAATAACATGAAATATAATATACCATATAGCCATTATCCACCACTTTTTATACCCTATAGTACATCCCACTTCATCTATGTTTGTAGATAAAAGTGGATGATCCACATCCACTATATGTAATGGTGTTAGATCTACACCACTTATCCCTAAACTTTCACTTGGATGATAGGATACTGTGATATTCCTAATTTATGGATACATGGATGGTGGCACATCATCTTTAATGCAAAAAAAAATAACTTTATCATATTTAGATCTTTATACAACCCCAAGAAACTAGGGAAAGATTCAAATTATAAAATAAATGTGGCATAATTCCACTACATCCTTAGTCCACCAACCATAACCAAGATATGGTGATCAATGAAAGATAACATTCAAACCAAGAGAGGGTCATGAATGAAATAAAAAATGTAAACATAAGAAGTATTAAATGAGTGGTCAGTTAGGATATTTGGTTTAACAAATGCATCAAATAAATTCATGAGATTGATGAGCTAGGTTATTAAACCATTTTTGAATTAATTTTTCATTTATTATATTTATGCAATATTATTTTTTAATATATCAAAGGAATAAATTTTGTGACATTAAAATAAAGTGTTAAAAAGGTTCAAAGACAAAAATTTGATTGTAAATTTGAAGAAATGCAGTTTTATGTACAAATAATTTATATATTAAGGATTTATGATTTATGAAGAAGGTTTTTAGATGAATCTTGAAAAGGCATGGGTTATATTATATTATACATAACCATAGAGTACATTTGAGTTATGTAGTTTTCATGGACTAGAATATTTTTTCAAACTACTCATTTAGAATTTAATTGGGATATGTGTACCAATAACAAATGTGATGTGGAAAGATAAAAGAGAATTTATATGGACATCATAAGAATATCATAATTTCCATATATTTAATAAAAATATAATAGCACAACTGATTTTTGCATTATTGGATTATAATAAATTATTTCAAGTATATTTTAAATAAATAAGGAATCCCTATTTCATATTTTAGTGAAATTTTGAATGATCTAAAGTATGAGTATTTACTAAATTTTTAGGATTTATATGTAATTATGAAACCATTAAAAATTGAGACACTATTATTTACCAAAATAATTTGTATTATACACAAATCATAAAGCATTACAATTTATTAATATTCAACATAAGTTGAATCAGAGACATGTGAAGTGGGTCTAATTATTAAAGATGTATTCTTTTTTTTTTGAAACATAGGAGTGGAAATTCAAATAGAAATATTGATGCATTAAGTAGATGAATTATTTTATTGAATGAAAAGAGTGAAAGTCATAGTTATTGAGCTTATGAAATAATAATATGAAGAAGAATAATATTTTCAAGAAGCATAAAATTCATGTAGAGAAAAAATCAATAAAGATAGAAAACCATGGCTAGAGTATTCTATTTAGGAAGGGTTGTTATTCAAATGAAATAAAATTATATATACCAAGAGGTTTAGTGAGAGATAATTTTATCAAGGAAAAAAAAATGGAGGATTGGTAAATCATTATTATTATGATGAAACTTTATCAAAAGTGGTATGAAATTAGTTTTTTCCAAGGATGAATATATTTGTATGTAAACTTGATCAAGAGTGTAGAGTTTTCTTACTACTAAAAGGGACAAGTTAGAATGTATGGTTGTATTGACGATTTCATATTCCATAGAAACTATGGGATCATATAAGTATGAATTATTTTAGTTTTTCCTAGAAAACAAGAAGGAAATGATTAAGTATTTGTGATATTCAATATATTTTCAAATATGCCACCTTTTGTAGCATGTATAAAAACTAGTGATGTCACAAACATTACAATTTGTTGTTAAAGAAGTTGTGACATCTCATGATTTGCCATGTAGTATATTGTTATAAATAGATGTGAAATTTTATGAAAATTTATAGTGGAAATTTAATAATAATTAAAATTAAAAATACATTTCAATTCATCATACAATCCATTAATAGATGTGTAAATAGACTTGGTCAATATAAGTTTGGCTAATATGATGTGATGTTTAGTTGAAGCTAAATTAGTAACATGGGATAATGTCCTCACATAAGCTGAGTTTACATATAATAATTATGTTAATATAATTATAAAAATGGAACCGTTTTATATTGTTTATGGGTAAATTACAATGGTAGTTATGTGATGTGAAAAATGAAAAAAGAAGTGATAAAGTAGAAGATTTTAAAAAATATATGTTAAGTGCATAAACAAGTATGAGAATAATTGAAAATGAATGTATCATAATTGAAAAAAATGTAGATCATTAGATACTATAAGTTTAATATCAAGTGGGAGACTTAATCCTAGAATATTTCAAAAAAGGAAGATTTCCAAATGGGAAATATTATAAGTTGAAATGAAAAAAGATTAGTCCATTCATAATTTATTGAAACTTTAGAAAGAATGTGTATGAAATAGAGTTACATGAAGGTATATATGCATCACCTATTTTCAATTTTGTTTATTTATATCCATATTATAAAGGAAAGAGAAATGCAAGTGAAACTTTAGATTAAGAAAAAAAAAATTGGATATTTCATATTCATAAGAAATAAAAAAATACAAGTAATAGACACAAATTGGAAAGACTAAAATAAATAAGAAATATACCAAATATATAGTGAAATTTAAAGGATGATACATATACTATGAAACATGGATTATTGTATATTAATATTGAAACTAATGAATACCATTATCATATTTTTTGTAAGTCACGTGAGTAGGAGAACACGTTTCTTTTCTTATCTAAGTTGTATGATGCATGGATGTCTACATTCACAACCAATCTCTCATAAAAAATCTATTAGTTAGGAATTTATATAAGTGTTGTGATGTATAAAGTTTCCTAACACACATGTTTTATTTTTAAGTTAATTAAAGTTTTCTTTGTTGCATTGATATTTTTGTGTTTTTATGTGTAGTTATATCTTACTTGTAAACACACCTATGTATGTAATGATGCATGTATCATTAGTCTAAAAGTTATATCTAATTAATTTTTATGTTATTTTGACATAACTAATGTGTGTTTTTGTAACAATGTGTTGATATAGTGTAACTATGTAGAGATTTTATGTGTGTTTTGATCATTATATGACCTTATTAAAGTAGGGTATTTGATCAAGATTATTATCCACAATAAATGAACATGAGAAGTAGAGATTTATTGAGGTAATTTGAAATACATTGAAAACTTTGAGTCACGTTTCAAATCATTTGAGTAAACAAAGATAATATGCCTTATCATCCTTTACAATACATAAGATTCATGATATAAAGGTCTTTTTTTTAAAACATGTAATTTTATTTAAACTTAAATGTATTTGGAGTCATTTTTGACTTACTAACAATAAATTATAAATGTCATCAAGGATAATAATGATTAATTTAATAATGTTCATGACATGATTTTGTGATGCATTGAGTTATAACATGTTCTTGTCCCTTAAAAATGTGAATAATTTTAATATTTGTGAAATTTAATGTTTTTGATTATATAAGGTGGCAGACCAGGGGTTGAACCCTTACAAAAGTAGAGGAACCATGAAGGCAATCAACATAAAATATTCCTTACAATAGGAATGATACTAATAGTGAACCAACAGACACAACAAACTAAAACAAAACAAGAATAGGAAAAATGAGAGATAGAGAAATCTCTCCTTACATAACCTTAGATTTGATGAGGTCATTCAATTTTTTAGTGTTCTCTACATTGATATTAGAAGTAGTATTATCCAATTCCTATAGCATAGACATGTTTAGGAGAATATAATTCTGTAGTCTAGTGGTAAAGTTTTGCTCCAGTTTCTAGATGTGACCCTTCAAGGCAAAAATTTTAGCTTTCAAACCAATCTCGGTTTTAGTTCCTTTTCAATATCCTCCACATACATTTTTCCCTCTTTGTCAGAATTTTTCACAATGTCAGCACCATCCTCTGCACTAGCCTCACATTCACTTGTATCCTACTTACCTTCAGTATCCTTAAAGATTTCTTGAACTTCTAATTCCTTGTACTCTTCCTCCTAGGTGGCTTCCTCTGAGGCACTCTCCAAATAGTCAATAAGCCTAGTCTTGGGAGTGGGTTTGCCAGGACTCCACCCTGATCATCAAACTCCTGAGGAGAGGCCCTCCTTACTACCCTTAGTGGACATATGGGATTTACCACCTTGACCCCAGTGGTCCTACCAAGATTTTTATGGGTCTCCACAGTGGTCCCCCCAATACTCTCTTCACCAACATAAAACTTCCTTTTCTTTCCTTTCATGCTCACAAATGAGCTAGGGGTGTCAATGGGGGTCTCCTTAGGAGTAGAAAAAGAGACTTCTTTAGTTTTGGTAGAAACAAGGGAGAGACAGGGCTCATCGATAGCATCACTAGCCAAAGGGTTAGAAGAAATATCCCCGCTATCAATTCTAATAGTCTTGGATGGCTCAAGGGGATGGTTGAAATTATAGAAATAGAAAATGAGGCCCTAATGGAGGGGGATAGGATTCATATGAGGTTTTTTTTCCAATTTTGCTCTCAGCCTAAGTAAAAAATGTTCTAGGGAGGAGAGCATATAAAAAGGAAAACTGATGAGAGCATTACACCTAAAATGATTTAAAAATGGGTGATGATAATTATAAAACTTGGTGAATCATCCTTCCAGCATGAAATACTTCATGAGGATGAAGCACACTTCATCCCACGGCTTAGGTAATTTAGCTCTATCAAATCCTTCTTCGTAAGGAGCAAGTTCTTCACCTTCTCTTAGAAACAGCTTCTAGCTAGAGAGGTCCATGATTTTTCTTTCCTTTGAAGCTTCATCCCCTATGTGGACATGCTTGTAGCCATAGCTATCACCTTTTCAAAAATATCAAAGCTAATTCCTCCAACAATGACTCACCAATATTACCAAGACCTCATGAATTACTTAGACAATTTTTCATCAAACCCATTGAGCCTCTCCAAGTAGGGAATAATCCCACCCTCTTTGTAGTAATGCTAGACCAATGGGTTATCTTTGAACTCACAAAAAGAGACTGGTTCTATTTGAATTTTATCACCCCTCATTTTGGATTTATAGACCAAACCAAGAGAATTCCCAATTTTTAACCTTCTTAGTTAAAGTGGCTTTAAGCCCTTATTCCTAAATATGCATAATGATAATAAGGTAGCACATAATTTAGGGTATCATGTTGAGAAGATATTTATTTCTCCCATGCTTAAAAATCATTTCCCAGTGATCTCCATAATGAAGTCTACTTACCTTAACACATTGGTACAATAAATCAGAAATGATTATCAAAAGAGTACAAAAAGCACCAAGCTCCAAGATCCACATCGGTACCCTCCAAATGTATTGAATAATAGAGTTATCCTTCTCATATGTCTAACTCATCCTTAGCAAGTCATTTAATTTTCAATAATATCCCTAATGTTTATACGGATATGATCTATTTTGTGCCAAAACTGACAATTTGAAAATTGTTGATCGAGATTGGTACAGGCATCAACAACATTGTTTCCCTCTCTAAAAACATGTGAAATATCAACTCTGGTAAGATTCTACAGAAGAAATTAAATACCCCTAATGATATATTTTAACTTAATGCCCACATTCAATACTTTATTAATAGCATTGATGACCATTTTAGAGTCCCCTTGGATACTCAAATTCCTCATACCTAGGGATATAGCCAATTTTATCCCCCATAGGAGGGCCATTACTTCAACATAGTTATTACTCTGGTAGCCTATTCCACCAACATAGATAGCAATCATCCATCCTTTGTCATTTCTTATAATCCCTCCTCCACTAGGTTTACCATTAGACTTGGAGGCCCCATCAAAGTTAAGTTTCATCCAGTGAGGCTTTGGGGGAATCCATTTAGTATTAAGTATCTATAGTATTTTGGAATTATTATAAGCATGAATATGGTTTCGAACCTTCCATTTAGCCAAAAAAATTTATTATTCTTGAGTTAGGGGTTTCTTTGTAGTATGAATATGAGCAATGGTGACACTTTCCAAAATAGTCTTAACAAAAGAATGAAACACCTGAGAAGCATTTTTAGCAGTATCCCTAAATATTTTGTGGTTGCACTCTTTCCATAAAATCCAACTCAAATAGGGTAGAGTTTGATTCCATAATTCCACAAGCCAGGTATGAGAAAATGTAGGATTCTAGCTAAAGATGACTTCCTTAAGGTTAGAGTTATAGACCCACTCAATACCAGAATTATTTAAGATTATGCCCTAGAGTTACCAGGAAAAATCATAGTGTATGAAGAGGTGAGAAATTTTTTCCTCTTTTGAACATCACAAATAACATCTATTGACCAAGGTAAACCCTCTCTTTTGAAGGTTGTTCTTGGTTAAGATTTTGTTATGAAAAATAACTCACCAAAACATGTTGATTTTTGGTATAAGTTTAGAGTTCCAAACCTTTTTCCATATCTCTTTATTTTGAGCCTTAGGAATCAGCAATTGATAAGTAGACTCGATATAGAACCATCCATTCTTATATATCCACTAGTACTATTCATCTTCATGTGGGAAGAGAGGGATTTTGATCCCCTGAATCAACTGTTGAATCTCTAGAGCTCTAGGGAAGAGCTCAGGCTGATGAGAACAAAAATTTGATAGATTTTTCTAGCTCCTTATGCCATTGTTATTATCCAAGTCATCATTAACTTTATCACCAAAAATTGAGTAGCAATGTTAGAAATCTCTCCATAGTTTCCTTGTGTGATGAGAGCCTTATCCTTTACCCAAATTTCATTCCAAAATTTAATATGCCAACCATTTCCCAATTTCCATCTAATTCATTGCTTAAGAAGAATTCTACATTTTACCATTTTATTCCATATTACAGATCCCTAGGGTAACCTACTTGTTGAATAAATTTAGAACCATCAGTACTATGCATATATTTAGCATACATTATTTCCTCCAAATCATTATTTTGATGCATCATGTTCCAGTTGATTTTAGAGATAAGGGCTTTGTTCATGTTCCTGATAGATCTAATATTGAGGCCACCACCAGATTTTAGAAGACACACTTTTTCCCATCTGACCAAAGATATTCTCTATTTATCTTCCAGTCCCATCCATAAGAATTTTATTTGAATCTATTCTAATTTATCAGCAAAATATGTAGGTATTTTCAAGAGAGATAGGAAGTAGGTAGGAATCCCTTAAAGAGAGGCCCGAAGAACTTGCCGTTTGCCATCACTACTGAGAAATTTCCCTTTCCAACCAAGAAGTTTATTCTGAGTTCTTTCAAAAATTCTATTATAAAAAATAGGAGATACTTATTTGACCATGAGGGGAAGGCCCAAATAGGCATCAAGTAAGATAGCTTTAGCACATTCAATGATGTTAATGATTTTTTGTTTAAGGTCATTGGGAGTATTGAAGAAGTACACATTACTTTTCTAAAGATTTATGCTTTGTCCAGACTCTGTCATAGTTATTTAAAATATTCTTCCATCTCCTTGCTTCAATCACCAAGGAGATGCCAAAAAGAATGGTATCATCCACAAACTATTGTACTACCATAACAGGAAGGGAGGAAGTAGGTTTGATGCCCACTAAATGTTTAGAGACTATATCAACTTGTATGTATCTTTCCAGTGCCTTTTCCATTATGATGAATAAGTAAGGGGAGAGAGGGTCCCCCTGGTGGATTCCTCTCAAAGAAGAGAAGAAACTTCTAGGGACCCCATTGACTAGAACCAAAAATTTTGTAGAAGAGACATCATTCCATATCAGGTGAGACATTTTATCATTAAACCCAAATTTCTTGATGATTTGGAATAGAAAAGTCTAAGAGACCTATCATATGCTTTAGAAATGTCTAGCTTAAGAGTCATACCAGGGATTCTGCTCTTGTCCATGGAATGAATAGTCTCATGAGTGGAGATCAGAGCATTAAGAATTTGACACCCTAGGACAAAGCCTTTTTGGGTAGGGGAAATAATTTTGTCTAAAAATAGTTGAATTCTCATAACCAACACTTTAGTGTAGATGTTATAAACAGTGTTACATAGACTAATAGGTTTAAAATGTGTAAGGTGTTTGGGCTGAGACTTTTTAGGAAAAAGTACTATAAAAGTATTATTAGCTTATTTCAAAAGTTTACCTGATCTAAAGAAGTCACATACATCAATATTAAGATCCGTTCCCACTATATCCCAATATTCCTAGAAAAATATAGGAGGGAAGCCATCAAGACCCAAGGCTTTGAATGAACCCATAGAAAATAAAACAACATGAACTTCCTCCTCAGATATAGGCCTTACCATCTCAAAATTATCTTCCTCAATTATTAAATAGGGGATTTTATCAATGAATTGATTCATAGCTCCATCATTCCCATCATCATTATTTTGTTCAGTGAGCAAATTCTAAAAGAATACCCTAGCTTGTTCCCCTATCTCATTATCTTCAGTTATAATGTTGTCATTATCCAAACATAGATTTGTTATGGAGTTAGCCTTCCTATGTTTCATGTCTGAGAGATGAAAGAAGGCCATGTTCCTGTCCCCCTCTTTGAACCACTGAACTCTAGATTTTTATTTCAAAAGAATCTCTTCTCTATCCATAAGATTCTTCCAATCATAAATTAGGACATTCTCTTCTTTAGAAGTGTCTTTCGAATCATCACCTTGAGCCATCTTTTGCTAAATATCTACAAGTTTTCTAGCTATGTTTTTCTTTTGATGAAAGACCTGACCAAAGATATATCTATTTCATCCATAAACTTCTTATTTGATATGCTAAAGTTTTTCAACTAATATGAATATATGAGTGCCCTAGATAGGAATTTTCCACCATTAGGCCACCAATTGTCTGAAGTCTTTATGTTTGATCCACATAGCTTAAAAATAGAAGGGGTAAGGACCACATTATCCTTGATCTTTCCAACTTCAGAGGATTGGGAAATGATCGGACATGGTTCTAGGAAAATCCTACACATGCATATTATGATAATCATTCCAATTGCTAGAGATAATAAATATATCTAGCTTGACTTGAATCATTTGGTCTCCTTTTCTTCTATTAGACCAGGTGAAATTTTGATTTTGCAATTCAATATCCAACAGTCCCCAATCATTTATAAATTCAGCAAAGTCAAACATGTTGTGTGAGTAATCAATAATCCCACCCTATTTTTTAGAAGGGTATAATAGAGTGTTAAAGTCTCCAGCCATCATCCATTTAGTGTGTTGGGTATTAGTCCTGAAACTACTCAAATTTATCCATAAATTTTGCCTCAATGCTCTATTATTCAGGCCGTAGCCAGTTCAAGGAGGATAGAGAGAAGTTGATAATCAAAAAATGTTTATTATAAACAATAAGAGATCCCAAAATTTTAGCACTATTCCATATAGTTACAATCCCACCTGAAGCCCCTTTAGCTGGAATAATGCAAAAAGTACCCTTAGGCCATATGTAGTCAGCTATTTTCTTAAAACTCTCCTCATTCATCTTGACCTCTTGGAGTAATAAAATATCTAATTTATTATCTAGAATATAGTTTTTAACCTCAAACTATTTGGAAGGACTGTTAAATCCCCTCAAGTTCCAATATAAAATTATCATTTAGAGGATTTGAGGGATTGGGTCTCTAGTGTTTTTTTTTTACCACTGGTAATCTCCTTGTCAATCTCTCTTTGTCTTATTTCTCTTAGGGTTGGTCTCCCTTATTTTGGATCAATGCCAACATCTACAAATTTATTACCTTTGCAATGCTTTTTATTTGGGGTAACCCATTCTTCCTTTTCATTACTACTACCATTTTGTCCTATTTCACCTGTTACTAAATAATTGCCTGATTGGTCACTCACTTCTAGAGCATGGAAGATATATGTGTTTGAATGTAAGGCTAATTCTCTCTTAGTATCTCCTATTTTTGGAGGTAGTTCCACTTGAACATCTATTAACACTTTGCCTTCACATCATCCCCATCTATCGATTGGGCACATATTTCTCCTTCTTCAAACATATTGGTCTGTTGAACCAAAGAGTTAACTATGTCTATTATAACCTTATGACTATCATTGTCTAAGACCTTATTATTTTCCTATAGGATAGATTTTTCCTCATTACTAGGGACCTCCTCCTAACCATCCTTTTCTCTAACCTTTTTAGTATTATCAAGGTTTTCTATATTACCCCCCATTCCCTGGCTGCTAGAGTTTTTGGATTTGTGAGACTAATCCTCACCTTCAATCAGGGAATCATATTTCCTTCCCATTTGCTTCACCTTACATTAGGTCATTCTATATCCCTTTTTTCTACATATTTGATAGAAAGTGGTAGCATTTTCATATATGATCAGCTGAGTCCAAGTCCCATATTTAGAGTTTAACTCTATAAACATGGAGAGAGTCTGATTAATCTCTACATTGACACACAATCAAGCATACACGCATCTGGATTGCATTTTGGTGGTGTGATCTATAGTGATGTATTGACCAATAGAGTTGCCAATAGCCATAAATATTTTTTCATCCCAGAATTCCAATAGGAACCTTGATAATCTTACCCAAGCAGGAGCTGACTTGCTGAGGTCTGAGTTGGGGTCAAATCCTAGTTTCCATGAGCACAAGGCAAGCAAATGTGTACCATACAACCATGGTCCTCTAGTAGTAATAGCTATCACATCTTCCCTATTCATAAATCTAAATAGGAATAAGCCTCTTGCCATAGTAGTGATCGAAACACTACCTTTAATTCTCCACAGAGACATTACCCATTTCCTATCCATCTCAATATTAGGATGGAAGGAGAAAAACTTACCTACCAACGTAAGGTCCATGGCTACCATGATTTCCTCAACTAGATCATCCAAGATAGTCAGGGCCATACCCTTAGTGGAATCATTTTTGATAGGAAGGCTTGACATGTCTTTAGTGGAATACATCTTTTCACTTGTTAACGCTTTCTTCCATCCATTGGAGGGAATGTCCTCTATCAAATTTAGGTTTAGGTCCCTAGAGGTACTGCCAAAGGTAGTAGCCTCCATTGGATCTGTGAGCACTCTGGTCACACTCAAAGGGCCCTACAAGGTAGGAAAAAACTAGTTTCAAATTTATCTTAATATTGTGATTAAGATAAACCCAACTTTAAAAGATTGTGTGGAATCTAGCCCCAGATAAAATAGGAGGTTTAGGTCTCCAATTAAAAACATAAAATAAACATATAAAAAGAAAAAATAGGAAGAACTAAAAAAAAGGATCACCTAGGGCACAAGGGGCTTAGGTCCCCAAAAGGACATAGCTAGTGAACCTAAACGAAGCTAGGATCACTAAAAAGATCCAATACTTACCAAAAAAATTCAATAAAAGTACCTACAAAAGAAAAGGATAATTTTGGATCCTAGGGGACCTAGACCCAAAAAATGGAACTAATTAAGGAGACATTTAAATAAACTCCCATAACCAATAAAAATAAACAATGGGGTCCCCAAAGGACCCAAACCCAATGAAGCATAAATTCAAAAACAACAAATTATAAGGGCCATAATCGCTAACTAATGAACCCATCAAATCATTCCTCCTCATTGCTTCCCCAGTCTAAAAGGGAGTGAATATATATGAAAAGATAAATAAGGATAAAGTTTGAAATTCAAAAATACACATCCCATCAAGTCCATAGATGAAAAAATTGAAAACATGGGGAGATGACATAATGTTTCATCTTTCATCAAGGCCAAAAACTTGACAATAAAAAAACTACAAAAAATAAATATTCCAAGATCCAAATACAATTGGTAGGAAAAGTTAAAACCTATTAAACACATTAGCAACCTCATAGACATTTAACCAATCAAGAACAACCCAACTATCAACATCATCCATCACCCATGCAGGGGTCCAAGTTTGAATCAAAGTAAGATAAATAGGAAAAACTAAGATCAAGAAAATCACCAAAGGGATAATATCTTGTCACCCTAGCTAGACATCCTAATTTCAAAACTAAATAGCCACAACCATCTAAAACATCACATCTAGGACCAATACTTATTAACCATTACATAATTAATATATCTCCACCATACCACTAATAAGAATGAGTTTCTCTAAAGAAGTTCCAAAATTTCCCATCTAAAAAAAAAGGGGATCACCATCTATATGATAGAATCATAGTAACAATGGCTAATGAATTTACCCATTGATGTCATAATAAATTGAGGAACAAATTCCTCAACTATATCTAGGCCCTAGTATTAGAAATTTGGGCACAAAACAAGCCTCAATAAAAATGTCCATTTTCAAAATTTATCCAAGAAAAAAACACTTCAACAAAGGTAAAGTGTCCCTTCTATTTCACCCCTTAACTAGATGTTATAATATCATTTATTGAATTATGATTATGTAATTATTACTATTTTATTTCCTTTGGTTAAAATAAAATAAATAAATGAGTTGATGTTGAATTTTATTTAAATTATTACACTAAGTATTATGAATGTTACATAATTCAATGAATTTCTTAATTGATATCCCTAACCATGACTGCATCATTTGGTATCAGAATAATGTTTTAGTCCTATTATTTCTTTATGAATTTGTAAGTGTGGGTATAAATTACTTATATAAATATTACACCAGGATCATTAGGAATAAGGTGTATGTTTTTATTCATCTAAGATAATAATTTAGGATATGGATCCTTAATTTATGATAAAATGACACATAGAGGAGTCTTATGTGGTATAATATATTGTGTTTAGAGCACATAGATTAATAGACCTAGTAAAAGTGATAAAATAAATGTAATCTAGAATGGAAATTATGGAAACCACACATCATCATGGATTTTAAGTATTAGATGATGGAAATTGATACACATATTCCATAAGGACCTAAAGATTGATATGTTTAAGAATAGATTGATAAACCTAAAGATAAATTCTTATAAGATGTTGTTATAATGGAAAGTAAACCTAATTTGTAACCTAGAAGTTACTGTAGAATTTTGAGTCCTGAAGATCTAATCGAATAGATCACTAAGTTATATAAATACTTTCAGTATGAAATTATAGAAGATGCTATTTATGTTAATTTTATTATTTCAAAGTTTAAAGTTTATACATATTTATGGTGGGAACATATATAATGTGAGAGATTACACAAAGGTAAATATAATACTAAGAGATGTAATAGATATTTTTATAAGATGGAATCTCAATTCATTTATTTGGTTTATAATATGAGTTTGTTTAATAATCTCCAAAACTTGTAAAAAAAGAGATATGAGTGTGAAATAATAAACTAATGACTTTTATAAACTTCATATCATAATGAATCTTATTGAATATGATGTTGATAAGTTATTTAGATATGTGAATGGATTGCACATGTAAATTAAAGATGAATTTGGTATGATTATATTTTGATCTATTTAAGAATCATATCATTGTGTTTTTAAGGCAAAGGAAAATTTGTTATGAAAAAAAATTAGATACGTCAAGATGAAGATAAATATTCACATGTGGAAGTGGAAGTGATAGAGGTTATTCTATGAAAATTAAATATGGTGAGGTAAGTACTTCACACCATTATAATTGTAATACTTATATATATAGAGGTAGTTTCATAAGTAAATCATCCTATACCTATGGATGAGGTGTAGGTCATCGATTGAATGGAACATGCTAATGATGTGGTGAGATTGGCCATAGAGAATTTGTTTGTCCTCATATGTATACTAAAGGAAACATGGAAAATGATGAAAGTGTTCATATATAATTAACATATAAATAGAGTGTCACATCTATTTATAAAATATATTAACTAGATATTGGATAAGATCTCATGATGAAGAGGGTATTTTTGAAGCCTTTAAAAGAGGAAAATAGTCTTGCACAAAGATATTTTTAAGAATAGTTATCAAATATTAAGTTAAATGTTTCAAATTTATTACTAATAATGTAATCACAATAATATTATTTAAAACTAATGGTAGATAAACATATTCTAAAGGGTGTTCCACATCTAAACTCACATAAGTTTTCTTAGTTATAAAAAGAACATAAATAATGAATAAACAATGTATGGTAAGTTTTTATATTGGTACATAAAAATATGAAGTTTTATGTGACATAATACCTATGGATTTTTTCCATATTTTACTTATAATGGCTTATCATTTTGACCACAAGGCATAACATGATGGGCATGCTAACACATATACATTACTGAAAGATGGAATACAACATATATTGAATCCTCTTAAGGACAATTGTGAATAAGTGGAAAATATTCCAAAATTATTGATTATTTTATGGATATAATTTGTGAATGAGATTAAAAATAATGAATGTTTTGTGTTAATTACAAAACAAATACACAAAACTACAGAAGAAAAAATACTAGTACATGGAGTAAAAAAGATACTAAGTGAGTTTGAGGAGATTTTATCTAGTGATATTACATATGGATTACCATAAATGAGAATAGTAAGTCATAAAATGTATTTGATACTCGGTTCAAGTTTACCAAACAATTCAACACATCGTTTGACTCCAAAAGAGAATGTAAAGGTGTAGATCCAAGTTCAATATTTTTGAATAAGGGTTTAATTACATAAAATGTGATCCTATGTGTATTATCAACAATAATAATGAATAATATATAATTTAAGTTTAATATATATCCATTAATAATATTAATATAAATTATATATTTCCATTTCCATGCATGGATGATCTAATGGATTGTTTGAGTGTAATAATACACATCTAAAAAAAATTCTTACAAAGTGGAAATTAATAAATTCATATATGAGAGGGTGATGAATGGAATGCATCATTAAACACTCAATAAGGGATATATTAGTGGTGGTTTATCCCATTTGGTTAACTAATGCACCAAGTACATTCATGAGATGATTTAAATTATCAAACCATTTTTGGCTTAGTCTATATTTATGTGTCCTTATAACATATTAATATTCATTAAAACATAGGAATAACATTTACAACATTTGTTAAAAGTGTTATAAATCTTGATAAATGAAAATTTTATTGTAATTATTAATAAATTAAGTTTAATCTAGAAATAATTGGTATATATGATAGTTTTGATATATAAATAAGGTTTGAAGATGGATATAGAAAAGGTGAGGGTTATATTGGATTGGTGATAACCGTAGATTAAATTTAATGTATACCATTTTTAATGGAATATAAAGTATTAAAAATAATTTCATCATTAATTTTAGTGGAATATGTATACCAATCATTGAGGTTATGTTTAAAGATAAATGAAAAATTATATGGACAATGGAAGCAGAACATAGATTCTATCAATTGAAGAAACATATAATACAACAATAATTGTTGTCATTTCCTAATTTTAATAGATAATTTAAAATATATCATGCTATGATTATCACCAAAATAGGTTAAATATAGAGTCAATACGAAAGACCTATTGCATATTTCATGGAAACATTGAATGATGCAAAGTAAAAGTATTTTGCATATGATTATGATTTATATGTAATTGTGCAAGCATTAAAAATGGAGACATTACTTGTTTCCAAATAAATTTTAACAATACATAAATTAAAAAACATAAAAACTCAATAATATTTAACATAGTTTGAATTAGAGAAATATGAAGTGGGTTGAGTTCCTACAGAGTTATTCATTTTTGTTGAAACATAGGATTGGAAAGTCTAATATAGTTATTTATGCATTCAGTGATATTTTCTTTTTCAAAGAATTAAGAATATAAGTCTTAGTTTTTAAGATTATGAAATAACAAAATTAATAATATTAATATTTTCAAGAATCATGGAAGTCATGTAGAGAATCAATAATAAATATAAAACACCATGGTTAGAGCATTTTATTTGTGAAGGTTTTTTATTCAAATGAAGGCAACTATGTATACTAAGAGTTTTAATGAGAGAGAATTTGATAAAGGAAAAACACCTTAGAGGATTGGATAATCATTTTGGTTATGAAAAAACATTAGTGAAAGTGGTACCAATTTATTTTTTTAAATGATGCATTTAGATGTGAAAAGAATTGTTCAAGAGTGTAGAGTTTACTAACTAGTGAAAGGGAAAACTTGGAATGTAGGGTTATATCAACCATTCCCTACTAAATATAAACTATAAAATGATATAATTATGTATTTTATTTTAGGTTCACCTAGAATGTATAAATAAAATGATTTGGAATTTTTGATAGTTGATATATTTTCCAATATGGAACATTTTTTTAGCATGTATAAAACTTAGTGATGCTACAAGCATTGATAATTTGTTTTTCATATAATTTTTAAGATAGAATGACTTAATACGTAGTATAGTATTATATAGAGATGTGAAATTTGTTGTAAATTTATAGAAGATATTGTGGAATTAATTTAATATAGAATTATAGTTTATCTTAGCATACGATCTGCAAATAGATGGACAAATAGAGGTATTAAATAAAAGTTTTGTTAATCTTTTGATATGTTTATTTTGAAATTAAGTTAGGAGCATTGAATAATTTTTTTGTAAAAGTTTAGTTTGCATATAATATTTATGTGAATAGAATTAAAATTAAAAAAAACTATATTGTTTATAGGTCATGTCCAAGAGAAGTTAAAGCACTAGGTAGCATGAAAAATGAATAAAAGAGAAGTACTAAAGTATAAGATTTTGTATAAAATATGAAATAAGTGCATAAATAATTATGAGAATATTTAGAAAGGAATACATAACAACACAAAAAGAAATGTAGATTAGAAGATAATAAAAGTTGAATATTGGGTGGAAATCATAATCCTATCACATTTGACAAAAGAGAGATTAATCAAAGGGACATATGATAAGTTGAAATCAAAATAAATTTGTCCATGTAGAATTTTATTAAAATTTGGGAAGAATTCAAATGAAATAAATTTACATAAATGAATATATGTATCACCTATTTCAACTTGTATTATTTTTATCCATATTATGAAGGATAGAATAATGAAAGTTAAAATTTAGATTATGACTAAATATATTGGATATTTCAGATGCCTAAGAAAGAACAAAAAGAAAAAGAATAAGTAATTGAGATGCAAGCTGGAAATGCTACAAGAAATAATTAATATACATATATTCTAAAATGTAAATGTTGAGACATAGAATATGCAACATGGATAACATATAAAAATCTTCAAAACAAGGAATTCCATAATAGATTTATTAGAATTTGCATGAATAGGGAATGTTTTCTTTATTACCCAAGTTGTATGATGCAATATTATCTGGATTGATGAGCAATATTGTACCAACCAAAAATATGTTAGGAATTTGTATAAATTTTATGTTGCATAATGTTTATTACTATACATATATTCTATTATGATTCCATGCATGTTTTATTTATTATGTTGACTTTATTTATGTTTATTTATGTTATCCTTTATGATAATATTTTTAGTGTAATTATGTGTTTCTTATGAGCATACCTTTGTATGTAATTATCCTTGTATATTTTGTCTCATAGTTACACATAATTACTACATAATTTAGTTTGAGAGACCTAATGTGAGATTTTATAATAATTTAGTATTATGCATAACCATGTGGATACATTATGTATGTTTGTGTTAGTCTATGACACTTCATGAAGCATGGTGTTTGATCGAGTTGATTCTTCAATATAGAATAATATTAGTAGTAGATATTTTTTGAGTTTATTTAAAATTAATTACAAAGGTTTTGCATCAAGTTTTTGATCATTTTAAGAAACAATGGTAATGTTTTTTTAAAATACTTAATTATGCATGACTCATGATAAAAATGTTTGCTGATTTTAAAGACTTATGATGCAGTGAGAATTTATATGTATTTAAATCCATTGCTAATTGATTGGTAGTTGATTATGAAAGTCATGAAATCTGATAAGGATTTATTTAATAATTTTTAACCTATTTTTTGGATGCTTTGATTTCTAATTTTAGTGTTCCTTGGAAATGTGAAGACATTAAATATTTGTGACATTTAATTTTATAATTCACTAAGGTGTGTTAATTTTGTTAATGGTGTAAAAATACATAATGTAGTAAGTAGGATGGTATTGTGTCTATATAAACATGACCCTGTAACTATGATAATTGAATATTTATTCAATTTGGATAGTGAATATTATATATGTGAATTTTTTAAAAAAATATTTCTAGTTATAAATGCTAAGATATACATATTCGATGTTGCAATGAATATCATTGTGATATCATAGAGTGATTGTTTAATTCTACCTATTGTATTTCATTTGTTTAATATAAAACAAATATTTGAGCTATTATTGTTTCATTTTTTTTGAAAATTTTATGTTTATTATTTTTAAGGTTGCATGATCTAAGGAATTTATTGATTGATATCATTAACCATGACTACATTAGTTCTCATAGTCCCAGAAATGTAGTATAGTCACTATGCCAAGGCCTTGATCATGGCCTTCCAATGTGAATGTATAGATATATTTATATAGAAGGGATGCCATGGTGCCACAAATATATCACCATCCTCTCCTTGATATCACACATAAAATCATACATACTATAGGAAATAGATATAACATTATTATAAACAATAATGAATGGATAAATTAAATAGTGCCAATTTTTTTGTATCGTGAAAAATTAAAAATAAAAATATCCTCAAATAATAGAGTGGAATCATGAATTGATTACACATCTCCATGGACATGGGAATGGATATATATATATATATATATATATATATATATATATATATATATATATATATATAGAGAGAGAGAGAGAGAGAGAGAGAACATATCCACACCTCTCTGTGGCCCACAATACAACTATCTCACCATCCACTATAAATATCAATATCTTTACACATCCTCTAATGTAATTATCATATCCCATTTTTAAAAAAAATGTACACATATTAGGGTTACACCTTTCAACCAAGGTGGTTATAAAATACATATCATAGGGAATATTAACTAAATGATCCACATGTCCAAGCCTAGTTCTACTAATAATTTTCCAATCACCATCAAATGAATGAATATCAATCATGATCTCCATATGTTAACCATGATGAAACTCTCTCACTTGTACATCTCTCTAAAAACACATAAGAAAAATTGAAATAAGATCTAATAAAATAAAATGTGAATCAATGCTAAAAACTCGAAGTCAAATTAATAAATTCCAATGGTAAGAACCAATTAGATAAGGCCAATATCATCAAACATTAATATCATGATTGTTTATTATATCAATTAGTGTTATCTAAAAAAATTAAAATACTATCACATGCACAATGATACTAATCTCTAAGGTGTGGTATTTAAAATTATCTAAAACACTTAAAATTACATAGGATCTCAAAAGATAGAAAATAATCAAAACTAAAAATTTTAGTCAAAAAGTCAATTTTTTATATATACCAAATCATTGTGTTTCCAGGCTTATAGGATAGTATATAAATCATTTAAGTTATGAGATAGGTCATTTAATTGACTTATATATGTGACATATTAGATATAAAAACGTAAATAAATAATGTGCAAATGAATTATAAAATTCTAAAAATCTCAACCTATTTATATGGTTAACTTTTCAACCATAAATTATACCTAATCTAGTTTCTAAATTATTATTCTCATAACTTTCACATATGGTACATCAAACACCATATATAAAAATAAATCCCAATAAATTACATTAGATCATTTTCAAATCATTATCTGATATGCTAACATATTTTATATTATCAATGATAATCCATAATATGGCAATTTTATAGTTACTCTCATTTTGAAATCATGTGGCCTTAATTTTTCAAAGTGGAGGAAACTTTAGACTTTATATATAAATATAAATACACAGAGAGAGAGAGAGAGAGAGAGAGAGTGTGTGTATGTGTGTGTTTTATTTCCTTCAACTATTATCCTTAACTACATAAATAATAAATATATTGATATATATTATCTCTTTATGCTTCACTAGCAATTAGGCCATGAAAATTCCAAAAAATAATGATAAAAATTCATATAATAAATCTAGAAAATAACCAATTTCAAAAAATATATAAAAATAATTTAAGTAATGACATATATATTTTTATCTAATTGATACAACATTTGTATGCCTTACACCAAAATGGGGTTATACATTGGGATTTTTATATAAATTAATATTATTAGATTTTGGCATAGTATACATGATCTAGGTTATCATAACTTTCCATAACATATATGATTATGATTATCATAATTTATAATAATATACATGATTTAGATTATCAAAGTTTGAATACACATGACTGATAATCATTTATATTTCATATGGTCTAGTTAAATAATAACTATTAACATGTTAATATATATTTCAAGGGCATGTTCCATGCATGTGCATTCACATTACAAAAAATTTAGAACACATTCACATAGAATTGGGTGAATACGCATGGTAATATATAATTAATTTAAAATAAAAATATTATATGTATCCATATACACATATATTATAGATACATGTTCTCAAAATTTATCATGCCACTTAGAATAGATTCACAGGGTATGATATCAATTTATGCACACTTATAAATTTATGGCGAGTGATAATTTTTCATGCAGACTTACATATTTAGGGAGAATGATACTAATTCATGCACAACTAAATATTAAATGTGAATTATATTTATTTATGCACATATACATAATTTTAAATATTATGAGGCATAGTACTAGCTCATGCTCATATACAAAATAATATAGTTTACGATTGAATGGAAAATGGTTTTCATTAAGCTTCAAACTTATCATATTTTTAGTCATGATGGGGGAATGGATGATATCCATTATATTTATATCATGCATTTTATTCTACATTTATATAAAATACACAATTAAAACCTACAATCATGATGGAGGCATAACCATTATCCATACCCTTTTGTTAGGCATTATGTTTTACGTGGATAAAAGTTTGGTGAAAATTTACAATTTAATATATAATACATTTATATTGGTTGATTAATTTTTATTGATGTTTTAAGGTTCATTTATGATTAAAACATCACTCATTAACCAATAATAAAATTTTCTTTTCATCTTGGAACTATTATTCAAATAAAACTACTTTTAAGGTTTATCATTTACCTAGCCATGAAATGAAAAGACTACAAGTTACTTATTTTTATCCATAATGAATAGGTCAATTGTTTACCCTCAACATCTCCACTCTTCACAATAAGATCACACTACATAATTTTATTCCATGAGTGACACTATTAAAGATACGTATGTGTATAGGTTTAATTTGACTAATGTGTTCTAATTACAACTATATTTTATCTATTTGATTAAAAAAAAATATCTAATCCCATACTTAATTTATTTTAGTAACATTGGAAAGAAATTATAAAAAAATCCAAGTCTATATTCACAACCACCAATGCAGGTTTGCATTATCTTTTCCCTTTCATCAATTATTTTTAGTCACACTAAAATGCTAAATAAAAGGGAGAAATTTTGGATACCCAGATTTGGTATAAGTTTTGGTTCATAATAATTTCAAGAAACATTTATATTGTCACTTAGATTTTAACCCTTTGAGGAGATGCATATCTCTCCTCATGCAAGTTTCACAATGGAATCACCTTTAGACTTATGGGCAGCCTAAGGAATGAGGTGAGTCTCTAGATAGGGCTAGCTCCCTTAATGTACCACTTATGACTTAACCTCCAACTAACTTGAGGGGTGAAAAGTGAGAGAGATAAATAAAAGAAAATATAAACTAAGGAGGTCATACACCAAATAAATTTGATTACTTCCAACCAATTGCATTCTACACTTGAGATCAGGAAATAAACTAAAACATACACTCCTTCAATCTTCCTCTTCTCTCATAACTTTACATTGTGAGCTCATGGAGGACTAGAAAAGAGGAATTGAATGGAAATAATTAAAATAATGACTCACTCAACATTTTTTATATCCTAAAACACTTCACATTACCTACAAGAAGAAGTTTTCCAACTACAAACAAGGTGAAAGAATGAGACCACATGCTAGGAATCCATAATCTTCACTAAACAAGATTCATCATTCAAGTGGAACATAATTATAAATGGTCATGAAGAGGTAAAACTTAATAATTTTATTGATAAAAATGTATAAAATTATCAAGTCTTTTCCATAATCAGGTGGAGCATCCCATACAATGCCAAAATGGCTAACTCTTATAGAGTTTTAGAGAGAGAGAGAGAAGAGAAGTCCATGGGTCACAAGGACACTTTTCAAGATAATAATATTATTTATCCATTCATTTGAAGAGGATATGGGTCAAACCATGTAATATTAGGATTAACAAGTGTCAATATAAGTCACAAACTTGATGGAAAGTGGCATAAAACTCCCCATTTTGCATTTAAAAACTGCCTTCATGATTACCTCTATTTGGACATCCCATAACAAATTAAGACAAGTTACAATTATTATAATGCAAGGTAGGGACATCATAAATTAATATCCATGCATTTTTTTCATGATTGGTTTTTTGGAATCAATTGAAAGTGAGTCATCATCATCTGTAGTCCAAAAAAAACTCCTCTCACGCAGGAATCAACTGAAAGTGAGTCATCATCATCTGTAGTCCAAAAAAAACTCCTCTCATGCACCCTACACACTTATCTTACAAATTATTTTTAGTTGATAGTGAAAATAAATGAGAGGGAGTGAATTAAAAAATTTAATGCCCTTAATGACATTTTAATCATTATGTACACCTTAAAATAACATCCACTTAAAGTTTTCACACCTTTCACTAGCTTGTTTAATAGGCCAGTTTTGACTGGATAAGTTGAAGGACCTATTTGAGACATTTAGTAACTTTTTAAATGAAATAAAGTTACATGGGGAGTTATATTAATTATAAATATTTCCATCCATGTGATTTTAATCTCTTGAAACTTCCTACAACCTAAAAAACACATAAAATAATGAGGAAAATCTTATTTCTACACTTATCCATATAATTTCATACAAATATCTGGCATGTGACAAGACCCTAAGAGATTAATTTTAATCATCATATAAATATTTTCTTCAATATATGTCATTTGATTACATCTCTAACTCCATTTTCCAAAACTAGTTCTGCCAAGGGTTTTGCAAGGGTCTTTGAGTAGTTTTGGGTCTTAAATATTATTCATAAAAGTTCAATATGGGAGATATGAGCATTCAAAGTTGCCTATTCAAGATATTCATTGTATTCTAGTAGGCCAAACATTATCTTTGAGATAGAATTGGGCTCCCCTGATGTTTTTTCTAGCTCAAAAATCTTATTGACCTCTATGGTTACCCCATGTATATTTCTCAATAGGATATAAATATCACCTCATGTTATAAGTGTAAAGGACTCTCATTTTAGGCATAAGCCTAATATTTGTTTGGTAGGCTATTTTTAAGCTTAAGCCCAAAATAAGCATTTTTTTATCTTCCTTCCATAGAAATATTCTACACATCTCTGTTATGGTCCCTTAAACATATTCCAATTCATTATAAGTCTCAACAAGAGCTATAAATAAAAATGGCTTACCATTTGGCACTAAGCCCAATGTTGTTCTTGTGAGCTTAACTACAAATTTAAGGGCTCAAACCATCCTACCATGTTAAACCTCATGAATTTGTTTTATTATTCTTTATTAGGTGTCATAAAACCTTCTAAACCCATTTTTAACGTTCAAACACCTTTTTGCTCCATCTTACTACCCATCTTCCCAAATCTACATGTTTTGCATTTGACGGGAGTGCCCCCTATCTAAGATAAAATAGGGGGAACTTCCCATATTTTATCATAAAAAAAGTATGGTAGGGTGATATCCAAGTTTTATGGATGCCCCATACCAAAATTGATCCACTTTTCTAGTCATTTGGTCACTCTATTCCTTCAAAATATAAAGTAGGCTTCTCTGAAGAGATTGTGCAAGGGTGTTTGGAAGAGGACTATATTTTATATTCAAGGTCTCTCTATTCATTTTCTTGAATTATATGGAGGGTGTTATTAGAATATAATTACCATAATTAAATTTTTAAAAAACCCCACTTATCCCTCCAATATTACATGAACTCCTTACACACTTGTATTCACAAGATTGCCTAAGCTAATCATAACCTAATTGTGTCTTACCTATTTGACCCCTATTGTAGATTTATATGTTTGGATTATGTCTTAAATATATGTATTATATAATTAATTTAATTATTTAAGTATAAAAAAAATCTACATTCAACTTTAAATAAATTTTATGGGATAAAACACCATCAAGCATCTTGACTAAAACACTAACTTCTTCCTAGCTGTAGGTACTCATGGGATATATAGGAGGATGTATATTCTTATTTTGATCTTTTTTGTATCATATTATTTCATGGAAATATCCATTGATATTTTCATGCACTATTTCATTAGGGTTGAGCTCCCATTAACCTACCAGCACAACTTTTCCCTTGTAAAGTTGAGCTCATGGCCTACTGTGACTGAGACATAATGTTTGCCTCTACTCTTAAGGTGCATATGGTTTTTCCTATTTGGTAAAAAAAATTATAGACATTTTCAAACCTATTCTAAGATCATATACACCCTTACCTAATTTCATCTTTTCTTTTGTACACTTTTCATGCTCAAAACCACAACCCTTCCCTTCACTGCATGAGACAGTCCATATAGTGGTTGTAGGTTGTCCTTAGAGATTTATGAAGTCTAGAAAGTACTTTGGTTACAAAAGACAAAATATTTTACCTTATCCATCTGTATTATAAAATTACATTATCATATTAAAAAAATTACCATGTAGAAACCAATTCAAATATCTTTTGCACTTTTAGGCCTATTGGTTATATGTACATATGGTCTTTGTGTAAAGACTGCTAGATCTCTTTGGGAGCATGACATCACTTACATCTTATTTTTATGACCTCCATGCTCATAATTTAATCATTCCATAAATATTTTCACACAAAAATTAAATCATGCCTTTGTTCTTAAACATTTTTTGAATGGGTTACTAATAGCTTTGACCTATAGATATTATGGACTAAAAATAGTGCATAATGTTGTGATTTTAGGCCTTCTAAAAACTACCTTCTAGTTATCATCTACTCATATAACCTTGAAAGTATTTTATTTATACTATAAAATATAATAAAAATTCATTTGACACCTCAAAATTCATATGGAACCCTATTTTAGGCTCTCAATAAAAACCTTAGGTTCTCTGTTTTACATTTTTGGGGAAGGAATCTATGAGTACACAGTCATTGCTTTTGAAAGGTCCCTTCACTATCATCTACTCATCCATTCTTGGATAAAATTATACCAAGTTCCAATTTTAATACTATATCTCTAAGAATAGTTTCATGCCTTGATTCAACACTTCCCATGGGTGTTTAACTCTCTATTATGGCACCTGTAGGTGGCCCTAGGTTGAGTTTAACATGAAAACTATGTGCATAGGTAGTTAATTAGAAATATATATGGATGAAAGGTTTTATGGACACTCAAAAATTAATTTTAATATATTTATTATGTAATTTCCATCAAAAAATCCTAAGACTAGTTCTAAAATGTTCACTTCAACATGAAAATTCCTTGTATACACATGGAATAGAACATGTAGTGTTTTAAGAGGTCAGGCTTGGATTGTTAGAGCTTGAAACCATGTAATGTTTATTCCAAACATCTAAATTAACTATTACCAGTTCCTAATGGTTTTTATAAATTAAAAACACATTAATTATAGATCCATAAACAAGTTATATAATCTCTGAACATATGATTACAAGAGAAAATAAACAAAAGTTGACTATGAAGAAAGGGAAGATTATAAGTTATCCAAAACATAGTAATATGAGATAAAACATGAATTTATAGTGATTAATATGGTATTTATACTAGTATAAAAATCATATCACATTCCCATGAGACCATGGAAGAGAAACCCATAGCTTACAACTAAGAAAATTAATTGAGACTACACATGGTGACACCCTCTTGTAACACATGTCAAATTTCTCATTAAAACACCATGTAACATAAATTAAATAATTAATACCATATTATATATAATTATACATCTTTTTGAAATAAAATCACCAACTAGTTCAATTCGATTTGATAGAAATTAAGAAAAACCTATAGGGTATAAGAAACAACTAGTAAAATTGCACAGTCAAATTATTAGAAATTGTTAATAAAGAAAGGTTTTAAAATATTTGAAATAAATATATTAAAATAAAGGTTTCATATTGAAATATCATCTCCCAAAATATTTTTATTGAAAATACTTGTGTTGTTCGTACTGAGCAAAAACCTACAAGTCACTTTAGTGTGTCTAAAAAGCCATGAAAGGATCAGAATGGTTTTGGATTGGAAAAGACAATTTCAGATCACTTTAAAAATTTAAATGATAATTATTAATATTAAGAGTCATATTTACACCTTTTTCAAGTGGCACACTTCCCAAGGAGGCTATAGAAGGGCCATTCTCTCCTCTTTTACCATGAAAACTAACTTTTATTTTGATGAAACTATCATATTTTAGTTATGAAAGTTTCCTAATAATTATAAGGACACATTTGGAATTATTTTAAGTTTTTTCACTTTCACATTTCCCAATAAACCCATAAAAATCATTAAATACATTATTTTTTACCCTTAAAATGACCCAAAATTATAAATGGACCTAGAAAGTAATTAACCAAATTTATTAAAACATTAATTGACATTAAATAACCTATAAAAACCTCATGAAAATAAATTATATCCCATTATATGAATAAAATTGAATTTTTTACTAGGGATGCCCCAATTTGACCTAAAAGTCAAATTTGGTCAATAAATTAGTCACTCATAGAGGTAGTATTCTTGCTATACTAACTAAACCAGTAGACTTATTAGTCCATTAGGGTTATGAATTCATCTAAGGACTGAGACAAACAAGAGACTTTGACCATTTACCACAAACCTTTGATCAAGAAAAGGCACTAACAGTACCTCAACCACACAAAATAAAAAGATGCACTCAACAAAGAAAGGAAACACACAAGACACACACAAAAAATAAAACAAACACATAAGACACTCACATGGGCATAGTAACTTAGGTTAACTATAAAAAAAACCTATTATGCATAACTAGAAACTTACCATACCTCCTTTCCAAGATAAAAAGGAAAACTTCTTGAATCATATTCATAGTGAGATGAAACATAGTGCCAAACATGATTTTCTTTGGATTGAATGTTTCATGGACTAGAAATCTTCCTTTGCTTTTCATTTGATCTAATATAAACTATGTCATCCTTGAACAAGTATCCAATGTAGATATATTCCTCTTGAATAGTTTCACACACTTCATGTAGCCGCCCACCCTTCATTTCATAGTCAACTTGTATCTCCTTAGTAGGCATGGCTCTAATAGGATTGATTTCTTATCCCTTAGAAGATTTTGAGGCCAATAATAGCTTCTCCCATCCTGAAAAAAATGATGTGTTTCTCCCAACTAATTGAGATAATTATATCCTATCTTTATGACTTTAAAAATGTCATCATGAAATACATATGCTTCTTGAAAGTATAAATTTTAAAGAATGATTTTCCTTTGCATACTTACTTGTGTACCAATACTGCCTTCTTCATATCCTCTTTGAAGAGGAGTACAAATTTCACAAATTATTTCAAATAAGTCATTTAAATATTGAATAATGACTTTTCCATGTTCATCCATGATATCTTGTAAAGTGATGAAAGAGTTTATGATCATTTTTTCCTCTTTAGAAAAGGGAAGACATCCTTCCTCATCAACCCAATCTAAAATATCCAAACAAGAAACCACCTCTTATGCATATTTTATTAGACCATATTTAACGGATATTTCCTCTATCTTGGTCTCATGATACTCTCCCAAGGATGCCACTTCTTGAGGGATGGCTTGAAAGTGTTATCCCTTCTTGATAACACACTCCACCCCAAAAATAGAGGTAAACTCTTATAAATTTCCATTTTTTTCACCAAATGGAGTACCTATGGTGATTTATTACCCATAAACACTCATGAGTTATTCTTTTTCATCCATGGATTGAGCATGTTCCTCTTGATTTTCTTCTCTCAAGATAGTTTCTTCAACACAAAGAAAACATTCTTCATCATCAACCAAGCAAAGAGATTCAACACAAGATCTTACCTTCTCTTCATCACTTAATACCTCTTGAGGTATTTCAAATTGAACTTCAATTATAATAATATGATCTATTTTATTAATGGTTTTAAGATCTTCAACCTCCTTCATGGTGATTCCAAGACTAGGCATCTTGAAATCATGTGATCTAACCCAATGAGGCTGCCAAGGAGGTAGATTTTCTTCAAAAAAGATTTCTCTTTATTTATCAACCAATTGTTACTTTTTTAGTTCCCACACCATATTTCCATCAAGGAAAAGGGTAATGGGGTAAGTACAAGATTAAATAGTTGGTGGAGGTGGAATATATATCTCAAGGTTAGATTGAGAATATAAGGTAAGAGACTCTTTGGGAAGCTCTTGAGGAAGAGGATATGAGGTGTGTTTGGGCATAGGATCTTATTTTGGGTCTACACCTTCCATATCACCTTGACTTATCAATCTCATATTTGCTTCTAATTCCTCTATTTTCTTGGGTAGGTTCTCTCAGAAATGCTTATCTTGAAGTTGATAATAAAAATCATGGGGATAAGGATTTCATGAAGGTTTCCATGAAATATAAGAAGCTTCTTGAGGAAGGGTGGGAGTTAATTACAAAACATAAACTCTATTTTCCACTTCACACTCTTTGACAATTATTCCATCTTCTGACTTTCCCTATGAATCTACTATTTTAGTCCATTTTAGGATATTAGGATTAGATTTATTCTCAATTTCACCCTCTCGATCAAGACTTTTCTCCTCCTTCTTTGCCCATGAATCCAATATATTACTCAAACTTAAGACATTGGAATTATGATTCTCCTTTTTAGGTGGTGGGGATGAAATGTGAGAGGGTAATAAAGGTTTGAACTCCACTTCCTTTGCTACCAACATGGACTATTACCTATGCATATTTTCCAACTCAATTTGCCTATCAAGATTTCTATTTTCAACTCTCTCCTTTGATTGATTAGAAAAAGGATGACTTTGATATAATTAAATTGGCTCATGAGTAGGGGTCATGTATGTCTAATAGGGAACTTAGGGAAGTATTTATGAAGGTTTATAGACTTTTTAATGCTACCTCTCATGAATTTATAGCTTCTCTTCTAAATATGTAATCAAACCACTCACATTTATCATATTACTCATGAGCCTTTCCCAATTGTCTCTTTCAATAGGTACCCACTATTTCTCTACCAACACTAATGTATTTCTCACTTGATGGATGGAATGATTAATAATCCTTTGACCACATCCCATTAAAGTCTCAAGATCTAAAACATAACTTTCATATCCCAAAAGTTATTATTTGAAGGTGGACATGGGGTGATTGGAGAAAGGATTAGGTTGAATAGGAATAAGACATTGAGAAGGCTAGTTATATGAATTATATAACTCATGATAGGGCTGAATATAGTCATATTGGGATTGATAATGATCATAACAAGATTGATCAATAAATTTTCCATATTTATAGGTAATGGGACAAGATGGATATGTTTCACCAACTTTTAGAGAACAAAACTCAAATCCAAGGTCATCCATGAAACTTCATTGGGAAGTAGAAACACAAGAAAAGGTTATCAACAATATTCAAATGGAATGCTTGGGATTCTTGACTATATGGTGTATCCTTGAAGTCACCATTGATGATTCAAAAGATGCATCTAAAGGTTGATTATTGAGAGACAACACTAAAAAAACTCTCAATCTCTTAGAACAAGAGTCCCATCAGGTGTGCCAAAAACTATTGTCACTTATATTTGCACCCTTTGAGGAGATGAAAATATCTCCTCATCCAATTGTCATAATGTAATCACCTCTAGGATTATGTATATCTTAAGGAATGAGGTGAGTCCCTAGATAAGGATAGCTCCCTTGATGTACCACTTGTGATTGAACCTACAACTAATTTGGGGGGTGAAAAGAGAGAGAGATAAATAAAAGAAAATATAAACTAAGGAGGTGATACACCAAATAAATTTTATTAATTCCAACTAATTTCATTCTACACTTGAGATCAAGAAATAGGCTAAAACATACACTCCTTAAATCTTCCTCTTCTCATATCAATGTTACATTATAAGGTAATAGAGGAATGTGGAAAGATAGGAGGACTAAACAAGAGGCATTGAATGGAACTAATGAAAATACTAACACACTCAAAATTTCAAATCTCATAAAACACTTCACATTCCCTATAAGAAGTTTTCCAATTGTGAACAAGGTGAAATAATGAGACCACATGGTAGGAATCCATAGTCTTAACTAAATAGGTTTCATCATTCAAGTGGAAAACACTTATTAGCAGTCATGAAGAGATAAAAATTGGTCATTTTATTTATAAAAAGGTATAAAAATGATTAGGTATTCACCATAGCTAGGTGTATCATCCCATACAATGACAAAATGGCTAACTCTTATAGAGTTTGAGAGAGAGAGAGAGAGAGAGAGAGAGAGAGAGAGAGAGAGAAGAAGAAGAAGAAGAAGAAGAAGAAGAAGAAGAAGAAGAAGAAAAGTCCAATGGTCACAAGGACACTTATAAAGATAATAATATAAATTATACATCCATGTAATGAGTATATGGATTAAAAAATTCAAGTTAAATAGAAACAAGTGTCAATTGAAGTCACAAACTTGATGCAAAGTGTCATAAATCTCCCCATTTTGCATAGAAAAATTGCCTTCAAGATTGCCTCTATTTCGACATCCCATATCAAATAAAGACTAGTTATAATGATTGGAATTAAATTTAGGTAAATTATACATGAATATACATGAATTTTTTCATTGCTTGTCTTCTATAATCAATTTAAAGTTTATCATCATCATCATCTATAGTCTAAAAAGAACGCTCATGCACCTTGCACACTTGGCTTCCAAATTAGCTTAAATTGATCATGAAAATACATGGAAGGGAGTGAATTAAACTATTAAATTCCCTTAATGACCTTTGAATAATCATTTACACCTTAAAATAACATACAATTAAAGTTTTCACACATTTCTCTAGCTTATCCAATAGGCTAGTTTTGATTGACTGAGTTAAAGGACCTATTTGAGACACTTAGGAAAATTTTAAAGGAATTAAAATTAAATGGGAAGTTATATTAAGTCTAAATATTTCCATAAATATGCTTGTCATCTCTTGAAACTTCATAAAACCTAAAAAACACATAAAATAGTGAGAAAAAACATGTTTCTACACTTATCAATATAATTCCATACAAATAGGTGGCATGTGAGGGATCACGAGAGATTAATTTTCATCATAAAATATTTATTCTATTAAAACTATGTCATTTTATGTCATATCTATCTCCATTTTAAAAAATTGGTTCCTCCAAGGGTTTTACAAGGGTTTATGAGTACTTTTGGGTCTTAAAGATTGTTCATAAAATTTCAACTTTCAACCTGTAGACAAAATCCAAAAAAATTATCTTAGGGGACCCTATTAACCACCCTCAAATTATTTTTCCACCATGTAAAATTTCATGGGAGATATGAGCATTTGAAGTTACCTATTCGAACTATTCCTTATATTCCAATAGGCCTAACACTATGTTTGAGCCAAAATTGGACTCCCCTAATGTTTTTTATTCCTAGAAAATCATATAAAACTATGTGGTTACCCAATGTATATGTGTCAATATGATATAAATATCACCGCATGCTATAAGTGTAAAGGACTCTCATTTTGGGCATAGGCCAAATCTTTGCCTAGTAGGCTTTTTGCAAGCTTAAGCCCAAAATAGCCTTTTTTTAATCTTCCTTCCAAATACCCTAAACATTTCTATTAGGGTCCCTCAAATATATTCCAATTAATTATAAGGCTCAAAAAGAGCTAGAAATCAAAATGGCTTATTATTTGGCACTAATCCCAATGTTCATCTTATAGGCTTGACTACAAATCTGAGGGTTCAAAACATCCTACCATGTTAAACCTCATGTATTTGGTTTATTATGATTTAATATTTGTCATACAAAATTATAAACCCATTTATAAGGTTAAAACACCTTTTGGCTCCACCTTACTACCCATTTTCCCAAATCTACATGTTTTGCATTTGAGGGGAGTGCCCCCTATCTGAGACAAAATAGGGGGAAATTCCCCTATTTTACCATTATAAGAAATTATGGGAGGGCGTTAAACAAGATTTATGGATTCTTCGTACAAAAATTTATCCCATTTTATAGTCATTTGGTCACTCTATTCCTTCAAAACCTAAAATAGGCTTGTCTAAAGAGACTATGCAGGGGTGTTTGGAAGATGTTTCTATTTTCTATTCAAGGTCACTCTATTGATTGTTTTGAATTGTATTTAAGGTATTATTAGACCATAATGACCATAATTAAATTTTTACAGTATCCACTTATCCCTCCAATCCTCCATGAACTCCTTACACTCTTGTATACACAAGATTGCCTAAGTTAATCATAACCTGACTATGTCCTACCTATTTGACCCCTGATGTATGTTGGGGATCAATCCAACAATATGATTACACTTATGAAAGCAATAAACCACGGAACTAAATCAGATAGATAAGTAACTAGAATGATAATAGCAAAGAACAAGAGATACAAGAAACCACCCTGAAAACTTGTATTAAACTCTTTACAGAAGGAATACAAATGAAGAAACTTCTTTCTTCCACACCTCTCTCAAATGCACAAGATCTCTCTCTAGATCTCTTTCCCTCAAGAGCTCTCTCTCTCAAGTAAAATCAACTCCAACAACCTGGAATGATACAACTTTGTACTGTTCTTCAACATTCACATACAATGAACTACTACAACTACAATAAGCTAAGAAGAGCTAATTCTACATATAGAATTAGGAGACTTGAGCATGCACTTACAACCAACAGTTAAGCCTCTTGAACAAGGGCTCTAAAAACAATCTTACTAATAATAGAGACGTGAACTTAAGACTAAGACTTAAACTCATCATGCAAACACTCACTTCTGTCCTCAGAAATAACATTCTGGATGTACAGGTAACTTATGCCAGTTCCTGCCTACTTGCCTGTGACCGACGTCGACTGATCCTCTGTCGATGCCAGCGTCTCTTCAACTGCACCTGACCGATGTTAGTCACTCCTAACTGACGCTGGTGAATGTGTAAACCTGCAACTTTGGTAATGCGCTCATATGTGAAGCTTTTAGGCTCCACACCTTAACAATCTCCCACTTGGAGATAAATAGCTACACCATTACCTGTACAGCAACATCTTCTAGATCCTCCATCTTCAACTCAATCATGAAGAGCAATAGAATTTGAATGAAGATTCAACTTCTCCTTTGTAACCAGCTTGGTTAACATATCAGCAGGATTCTTGTCTGTATGGATCTTCTCCAGCTTCAACTCACCATCCTCCAATACCTGTTGTATGAAGTGGTACCTAAGCTTTGTGTGCTTTGCTCTTGAATGAAAGGCTGAATTCTTAGCCAAATGGATTGCACTCTGACTGTCACTATACAATCTATAACTCTCTTGCTCCCTTCCAAGCTCTTCCATGAACTGTGTCATCCATATCATCTCTTTGCTAGCCTCTGTGGCTGCAATATACTCTACTTTTGTAGTTGACAAGGCAACAACCTTCTGCAACTTTGATATCCAGCTAACCACCATTCCACCTATAGTGAAAACATATCTTGTGGTGCTCCTCCTACCATCCAACTCACCTACCATATCTGAATCTACATAACCATGTAGAGAAGTATCTGAACCTCCATAGCACAAGTGTCTACTATTGGTTCCTTTCAGATATCTAAGGATCCACTGAACTGCTTTCCAATGTTCCTTACCTGGATTGGCCATATACTTACAACACCCACTGCTTGGGCAATATCCGATCTAGTACACACCATTGCATACATCAAACTCCCTACTATGGAAGAATATGGAACCTTACTCATGTACTCTACCTCATCATGTGAATTAGGACATTGTTCTTTACTCAACTTAAAATGTCCAACCAAAGGTGTGCTTACCGGTTTAGCATCCTACATATTGAACCATTTCAACACCTTGTCCACATAATCCTCTTGAGACAATATCAAATTGTGATTTTTCTTGTCTCTTTTAATGCTCATGCCAAGGATTTTCTTTGCTTCTCCCAAATCTTTCATAGTAAACGTTTGAGCTAATTTCACCTTAAGCTTAGAGATATCCTGTATGTGTGATCCTACAACCAGCATATCATCTACATACAACAATAGAATAATATATCTACCATTATCCAATCTCTTAAAATACACACAATGGTTAGATTGACACCTACTATAGCCATGCTCAGTGATAAACCTATCAAATTTCAAATACCAGTGTCTAGGAGCTTGCTTGAGGCCATACAAGCTTTTCTTCAATCTGCACACTAACTTCTCCTTACCTTTGACCTCAAATCCTTCTGACTGTTCCATATAAATTTCCTCATCCAAATCTCCATGAAGAAATGCTATCTTAACATCTAGCTACTCAAGATGCAAATCCTCAATAGCAACCAAAGATAGTACAATCCGTATAGAAGTCATTTTAACAACAGGAGAAAAAATCTCACCAAAATCAATACCTGGCTTTTGTGCAAATCCTTTCACTACCAAGCTGGCCTTATATCTCATCTATCCATTCTCACCTTCCTTCAAATTGTGGGTCCATATGTTCTTTAGTGTCCTCTTACTAGCTGGAAACTCAACCAAATCCCATGTCTGGTTCTCTCTTAAGGACTCCATCTCCTCAACCATGCCACGCTCCCACTGACTCTTGGACTCCACCTGTATTGCTTCTTCAAAACTCTCTGGTTCTCCACCATCAGTTAGCAATAAATAGAATAATGAAGGAGAATATCTAATTGGAGGCTTACTTACCCTTTTTAACCTCCTAATGGGCGTCTGAGACTCATTCACAACACGCTGTCCACCTAAATTCTCTGATAGTGACCGACCTCGGTCACCTCCAGACCTATTACTGGCTGATGCCAATTCTGCCTGACTGAAGTCAGTGCCTATCCTACCAACATCAGTCTCTGTATGACCGACATCAATTTTTGTCCTGTCGACGCCGATTCCTATCCTGCTGACGCTGGTCTCTATGTTTTCCTACAAGTGATTATTTCTTTTTCCTGCGAGCTCATTTTGGACCATCACCTCGTCTAATTCACCATTGCTCTACCTAGATTGATTCAACTTCTTTAGCTAATCACTATACATCACTTTTTCTTTGAAAACAAAATCACGGCTCCTAATTATCTTGTTAGTTCCTAGATTCCAAAATCTGAAACCAAAATCATCTGAGCCATAGCCAATAAATGTGCACCTCATAGACTTAGCATCCAGCTTCTTTCTATTTTCCTTATCAACATGCACAAAGGCTTCACAAATAAAAACTTTGAGAAAAGAGAGATCTACCTTTTTACCTATCCATGCCTCTTCTAGAATTCCACCATCCAAAGCTGTAGAGGGTCCTCTGTTAACCAAGTAAACTGTAGTGTTAACAGCTTCTGCCCAAACCTCTAAGGGCAAACCAACATGCAATCTCATACATCTTGCACGCTCCATGATTGTTCTATTCATCCTTTCAGCAATTCCATTCTACTAAGGTTTCCTTGGAACTATCCTTTGCCTATGGATTCCATGCATATAACAATATCAGTTAAACATATAGCTACAAAACTCACCACCATTGTCAGATCTCAGGCACTTCAATCTTCTGCCTGTTTCATTCTCAACCATAGCTTCCCAAATCTTAAAAGTCTCAAATACATCAGATTTATTCTTAATACAATAGATCCATACCTTTCTTATAGCATCATCTATGAATGAAACATAGTACTGTGATCTTCCAATAGAAGATACCTGAGCTGGTCCCCACACGTTTGTGTGAACAAGCTGTAACTTATGCTTCTTCTTTGTAGACCCATTCTTGAGAAAACTAACCCTTTTCTATTTTCCAAATACAAAGTGCTCACAAAATTCTAGATCCATGCTTTTCAAATCTGAAAGCTTACCTTTAGACTTAAGAATTGACATCCCCTTCTCACTCATGTGGCCAAGCCTTGAGTGCCACAATTTAGCATCCACATCTGAAGTAGATAGTACAAAAGGAGAATTTTTAGTAACACAATTACACAAATAGAGAGTACCTACTCTCTTACCTCTGGCCATAACAAGTGCACCCTTGGTCACCTTCCAAGATTCTGCTGTGAGAGTTACTATACAACCCTCATCCCCTAACTTTCCTGTAGAAATCAAATTCCTCTTCAAGCTAGGAACATGCATAACATCTCTCAACACCCATGTGTTGCCATTCTACATTTTCAGCTGCACTTTACCTTTTCCAATAATTTTACAAGGCTCATCATCCCCTAGATACACTATTCTAAAATCTCCATGGATATAGTCACTGAAATATTCCCTATTAGGGGTAGCATGAAAAGATGCACCAGAATCTAACACCCAAGATTCTATATTATTATGCAAAGAGAATATTAAAGCATCTTGTGCAATACCTGCAACCTTTGCTTCTTATTTTCCTTCATGCTAATTGTCCTCCTTAGGCTTTGACCAGTAATCTCTGCTTATGTTCCCCATCTTTCCACAATTCCAGCATTATGGCTTCCTACCATTTCTAGATTTGGATCTACATCTCCCCTTAGACTTAGATCTTGATCTCCCTTTCTTGCTCTTCCCTTTTTGCCTTCCCCTACTCTCAAAACTTAAAGCATTCCCAGATGTCTCTTCTGTGCTTTTCCTGTGAATTTCCTCATTCAAGATAACACTAACAACATCCTCTACTTTTAAAATATTTAAATCACATGCAGTATTACTAACTACCATTACTAAGCTATGCCAACTTTTAGGCAAAGAACATAATATTAAAAGAGCTTTTATTTCATCATCAAATACAATTTTGACTGAACTTAATTGATTTACAATTCCATGGAAATCATTCAAGTGATTAGATACAGATCCACCTTCCTGCATATGCAAATTAAATAGCTACTTCATAAGATATACCTTATTAGAAGTTGAGGGTTTTTCATACAAATTTCCTAAAGTAGTCATCAACTCTATCGTTGTTTTTGCCTATGATAAATTAGATATCATAGTAGATGCTAGACTCAGTCTTATAGACCCCAGAGCCTTTCTATCAAGAACTTCCCATTCTTCATCATCCATGTCTGTGGGCTTCTTAGCAATCCCACCTAATGGTAAGTATAGATCTTTTTGATACAGATAGTCCTCTATCTGCATTCTCCAATGTTGATAATTTTTTCCATTAAACTTCTCCATTCTCAGTTTACTTTCTTTTGCCATTGCTTCTCCCACTCAAATAGAAATCCCTGGAGAAACCCCTGTGAGCAACCTGTAATCAATACACACTACATAGATCTGAACCACCTGTTAGTGAACCTGAGCTTTGATACCGATTATTGGATATCAAGCTCTAAACCTATAACCAAGGCTCTAATACCACTTGTTGGGGATCAATCCAACAATATGATTACACTGATGGAAGCAATAAACTACAAAATTAAATCAGATAGATAAGTAACTAGAATGATAATAGTAAATAACAAGAGATACAAGAAACCACCCTAAAAACTTGTATTAAACTCTTTACAAAAGGAATACAAATGAAGAAAATTCTTTCTTCCACACCTCTCTCAGATACACAAGATCTCTCTCTAGATCTCTTTCCCTCAAGAGCTCTCTCTCTCAAGTATAATCAACTCTAACAACCTAGAATGATACAACTTTGTACTGTTCTTCAACATTCACATACAATGAACTACTACAACTACAATAAGCTAAGAAGCTCTAATTCTACATATAGAATTAGGAGACTTGAGCATGCACTTACAACCAACAGTTAAGACTCTTGAACAAGGGCTCTAAAAAAAATCTTACTAATAATAGAGACACGAACTTAAGACTAAGACTTAAACTCACCATGCAAACACTCAGTTCTATCCTTGGAAATAGCATTCTGGATGCACAGGTAACTGACGCCGGTTCCTGCCTACTTGCCTATGACCAACATCAGCCGATCCTCTACTGATGCCAGCGTCTCTTCAACTACACCTGACCGATGTTAGTCACTCCTAACCGACGCTGGTGACTGTGTAAACCTGTAACTTTGGTAATGCGCTCATATATGAAGCTTTTAGGCTCCACTCCTTAACAATGTAGATGTTTATGTTTTGATTAGGTCTTAAATAAAATTATTATACCATTATATAATTTATTTAATGTCAATTAACATCTAAATTCAAATTTAATTAACTTTTATGTGCTAAAACACCATCAAGCACCTTGACTAAGACACTAACTTCTTACCAACTATAGGTACTCATGGGATCTATAGGAGGATGTATATGCTTATTTTGATCTTGTTTGTATCTTATGATGTCATTAAAATGTCCATTGATAATTTAATTCACTATTTCAGTTGGTTTTATCTCCCATTAACCTACCAATACACATTTTCCCTTTCAAAGTTGAGCTCACTGCCTACTATGATTGAGACATAATGTTTGCCTCTACCCTTAAGGTGAATATGGTTTTGTCTATTTAGTTGAGATGTTTATTTAAATTATTTAGCTCATATAAGATTATATACACCCTTACCTATATTAAATTGTTCTTTTTTACACTTTTCATGCTCAAAACCATAACCCTTCCCTTCACTTCCAAAGACAATCCATATAGTGGATTTAGGTTCTCCCTTGAGGTTTATGAAGTCTAGAAAGTACCTTGGCTATAAAAGATAAATTTTTTTACCTTATCCATACCTATTATAAAATTACATTATCATCCAAATAAAAAATTAACATATATCAACCAATTCAAATATCTTTTACACTTTTAGTCCTATCAATTGTAGGTACATAGGTTCTCTATGTTCAGACTATTAGATCTCTTTTGGAGCATGACATTACTTACATATTATTTTTATGATCTCCATGCTCATAAATGCCTCATTAAATAAAAAATTTCACACCAAAATTAATGTATATCTTTCTTTTTAAACATTTTTTGAATGGGTTACTAATAGCTTTGACTTGTAGATATTATTGACTGAAAACAACACATAAAGTTATGACTTTAGGCCTTGTAAAAACTACCTTCCACTTATCATCCGCTCATCCAACATTGTAAGGTTTTTATTTATGATATAAAATATAATAAAAAGCTTTTTTACACCTCAAAATATCTATGCAACCATATCTTAGGCTCTCAATAAAAACCTTGAGTTCTCTATTTTCCATTTTTGGGGATGCAGTCTCTGAGTACACAGTCATTGGTTTTGAAAGGTCCCTTCACAATCATCTGATCATCCATTCTTGGATAAAAGTATTCCAAGGTCCAATTTTTATACTATATATATATATATATATATATATATATATATATATATATATATATATATATATATATATATATATATATATATATATATATATATTAATAGTTCCATTCCTTGATTAAACACTTCCCATGGCTATTTAACTCTCTGTTATGGTGCCTATAGGTGGACCTAGACTGAGTTTAGCATGCAAATTATGTACATATGTAGTGAATTGGAAATATGTATGAATGAAAGGTTTTATGGAAACTCAAAAATTCATTTAAATCCATTTAATACATAATTTCAATAAAAAAATCTTAATATTAGTTCTAAAACATTCACTTCAATGTGAAAATTCCTTGTATGCACATGAAACAAAACATGTAGGGTTTTAAGAGGTCAAGGTTGGATTTTTAGAGATTGAAACCATCTTATGATTATTCCAAACATCCAAGTGAATATTCCAAATTCCTAATGGGTTTTATAAATAAAAACCTTATTCATTATAGATCCATAAATAGGTTATATAAGCTCTAAACATATTCATGTAAGAGAAAATGAACAAAAGTTGACTATGAAGAAAGGGAATATTGAAAGTTGTCTAAAAAATAGTATTATGAGATAAAACATGAATGGATAGTTATCACTATGGTCTAGGGACTAGTAGAAACATCACACCACATTCCCATGAGACCACAAAATAGAAACCCATAACTTGCAACTAGGAAAATTAATTGAGACTGCACATGGTGACACCCTCTTGCAACATAAGTCAAATTTCTCATGAAAACATAATGGAACCTAAAAAAATAATTGATAACATATTATAAGTAAGTATACATAATATATATCCAACATCACCAATTTATTTGTATGGATTTGATATAAATGGAGCAAAACATATAGGGTATAGTAAATAATTAGCAAAATTGCATAGTCAAATTATTAGCAATGGTTCATAAAGCACAGTTGACCAATATTAAAAATAAATATATTAAAATTAAGGTCTCATAGTTTAATATAATCTCCCAAAATCATATGTCTTGAAACTACCTATGGTATTCATACTGAGCAAAAACTTACAAGTCACTTTAGTGTGTCAAGAAAGCTAAGAAAGGATTAGAACAATTTTGGCTTAGAAAAGACACTTTAATATCACTTAAAACATGTAACTAAGCATAGAGAATCTGAATATTCATAATTCCACCTTTTCCAAGTGTCACACTTCCCAAAGAGATTGTACAAGTGCCATTATTTCCTCTTTTTCAAAGAAAACTAACTTTTCTTCTTATGGACCTATAATATTTTAGTTTGTCAGGGAAGTCCAAGAACAAACACACCTCTGTTCTGATTCCTCTTGTTGGATCTTGCTCCTTAGAAAGAGCACAGTATGATTACCAAGTATAAGCAATTATAAATGCAGAAATAACCAGAAACACAAATAGCTAGAATTCACCAATAACACAGAATATGAGAGATAATACACTATCTTGTATTAACACTTTACAGAAAAGAATACAACAAAGAGCCGCCACACTCTTTCACCTTACAGAGGTTTGCCACACCTCAAGTGTACAGTAATTCTTCTCACACAACACTCTCCTACACAAAAAATGGTCCCAACAACCAACTCACAAACAAAATTGGTGTTCACCTCTCCAACTAGTCAGTAATAACCCTGCCAGTTCACCAAGCACTCAAAAGTACTTCAAGTTGATCTCCCATGAACCTGCAACCTGCAATTAAATAGACCATACTCACATGTAGATCCCCTATGAGCTTGCAACAACCTGCAACTCAATGATCTTACAATGGAAGCAACTTACTTGCCTTCCTTTCTATCTCATGCCTTAATTACAATGCATGCCAATGGGTCTATAAATAGATCCCTAACTCAAACACTAACTTAGACTCTTAATTTAGACAATTATCCTTGCAACCAAAGACTCTAACTGGCCTTTACATGCAAACACTTCGTTCACTTAACTAACTGTCCATGTAATGAGCAGTTCTGAAACACACAGGCGACCGACATCAGTCCCTACTAGTCTGGTTCTGTCGACGTTGGTCGACTCCCTGCCGTCGCTGGTGGCCTTCTGCACTGGGTCACGACCGATGTCGGTCCTGCTACCGACACCAGTGCTCCTGGATCTTAGCAACCTTCCTATTCCACCTATTTGTAAAGAGTTGAAGCTTTTAGCTCCATAACTCAACAATCTCCCACTTGGAGATAAATAGCTACAACCTGTACCTGTACCTGTACTTAGTCTAGTTTGTTCCCTTGGCTTTGTATCCCTCCTCAAGATCACTCTTGAAGACCAACCACCACAAACCTATAGTGTAAAACCTGTCATCCAAATCACCTGCCACATCCACATCTACAACCATGTAGAAATTAACCTGAACCTGCATAGCATGTGCACCTGCTGCTAGTCCCTGTAAGAATCCACTGAACTGTCCTCCAATGGTTCTCTCCCGGATTGGCTCCAACTTGTGACAACTCCCACTGCTTGGGAAAACTCAGGTTTAGTACATGCCATGCACTCAACCTCATTATGTGAATCAAGACACCTGTTCATAGAACTGTCCAACCATTGGCGTGCTAACCGGTTTCACACAATCATCTTGAAACAAAGTCAACATATGACCTACCATGTCTCTAGAACACACTCATGCCAAAGAATCTTGTTGCTCCCAGATTCTCCATGACAAACCCCTGAACTAGCTTTACCTTTAGTTTAGAAATACCTGTATATGTAACCCTACAACAAGCACATCATACAGAAAAGGATAGTGTAGCTAATACTATCCGACCTGGTAAAGAGAAACACAATGATCAAACCTCCATTGCCCTGCAGCTAATACAAGACCATATACCCTGATCTTCCATCTCACGTATCCATTTCCACTCTTCTTTATCTTGAACATCCATTCGTCTCTCAGTGCTTACTTCTAGCTGGCCACTCTGCCCAAAAACACCTGTTTGGTTCTCCTCCAAGGAATCACATCCTCATCCATGCCTAGCTCCCACTGTTTCCTGGATCTACCTGTTCTGCTTCTTCAATAACTTCCTGGTCCTATGCCATAAGTGAGAAACAAGTAGTGTAAAGAAGGGAAATGATGAATTTAAGAACTTACTTACACCTTCAGTCCTCCATATGGGCATTTGAGACTCCATGACAGCTTGCTGTCCACCCAAAATTCGTCTAAGTAACCGATGCCAGTCACATCTCAGTCTGCAGACGACCGAAGTCAGTTTCCTGTGACTGCCACCTTGCCGACATCGATTTCCCCTAGCTGACGTCGGTCAATATCTACCCTGAGTCACCGACATCGGTCTGCACATAGCCGACGTCGGTCCCTTTCTGGACACTGATGCCAGTTTTCCTGCCGACGTCGGTCTCTATGTTTTTCTTGTGAGACCTGACTTTTTCCCATGAGCTCTTTTTGGATCAAATCCTTATCCAAATCACCCTTGCTCTACTCAAAATTCTTTTGCATCTGTGTTAAACTCTGTCCGTCACCTTCTCCTTAAAAACCAAGGCTTTCCTATTCTTGTCACTAACATCGGGTTCCTCAAGAAACGTTACCTTCTTCTTTTGCATACAGAAACCACGATCCATACCTTCCAAATCCAAAAGCATATCCTTTGACTCAAGAACAAACATCTCCTTCTTATCTATGTGACCAAGCCTATCAAGCCACATCTCTGAATCTACAGCTGAAGTAGAAAACCTAGAAAGAGAATCAGTAGTACAAGTAGATAGATAAAGCGTACCTACTTTCTTACCTCTAGCTACAACAAGTGTAGCCTTGTTAACCTTCCAAGAGTCCGCTGTGAGAGTTACTGTGCAACCCTCATCACCCAAACTTCTAACAAAAATTAAATTCTGCTCTGGAACTGGGACATGCATGACTTCTTTTAACACCCATGTGTTACCTGTCTGTAGTTTTAGCTTCACTTTCCCTTTGCCAACAATCTGACAAGGCTTACCATCCCCTACATAAATTTCTCCAAAATCTCCCTGGACATACTCATGAAAAAATTACCAAGAACATACCAGAGCATCCCATGCAGCGTAATCTACAACATCTGCTTCTTCTTCATGTTCTTCATGCTGATCTGTACCTGATCTGCAATCTCTCTTTAAGTGCCCTTGCTTTCCACACTTCTAGCAGGTTATTCTGCCATACCTGAACTTGGATCTCTTGCCTGTCTTGGACCTTGATTTCCCATGCTCTATCTTTTCTCTTTGCCTTCCTCTACCTTCAACACTCAAAGCATTTCCTAATGATTCACCTATGTTATTCCTACGTATCTCTTCATTCAAGATCACACTTACAACATCATACACTTTTAAGACTTTTGAAGGAGACACGGTATTAGAAACTGCCATTACAAAACCTTCCCAACTTTCAGGTAATGAACACAAGATTAAGAGAGCTCTAATTTCATCATCAAATACAATATTGACTAAACTTAACTGGTTTACCAAACCATGGAAATCACTAAGATGGATATGAACAGATCCACCTTCCAACATTTGCAAATTAAATAAACACTTCATAAGAAATACCTTATTAGAAGCTGAGGGTTTTTCATATAAATTTGCCAAAGATTCCATCAACTCCACCGTTGTCTTACACTGTGATAAGCTGGAAATCACAGATGATGCAAGACTCAATCTAATAGATCCCAGAGCCTTCCGATCAAGAACCTCCCATTCTTCATCTTTCATATCTGAGGGTTTGCAAGTAACCCCTCCCAATGGTAAGTACAAATCTTTTTGATACAAATAATCCTCAATCTGCATCCTCCATAATTGGTAGTTCTTGCCATTAAACTTTTCCATCCGTAGCTTACTGTCTTCTATCATTGCTCAACTCCCACTCAAACAGAAACCCCGTGAGTACCTGTAATCAAAACACACTAACCAGATCTAATCCAATCTGTTAGTATCCCAACCAAAAGTTCTGATACCACTTGTTAGGGAAGTCTAAGAATAAACACACCTCTGTTCTGATTCCTCTTGTTGGATCTTGCTCCTCAGAAAGAGCACAGTATGATTACCAAGTATAAGCAATTATAAATGCGGAAATAACCAGAAACACAAATAGCTAGAATTCACCAATAACATAGAATATGAGAGACAATACACTATCTTATATTAACACTTTATAGAAAAGAATACAACAAAGAGCCGCCACACTCTTTCACCTTACAGAGGTTTGCCACACCTCAAGTGTACAGTAATTCTTCTCACACAACACTCTCCTACACAAAAAATTGTCCCAACAACCAACTCACAAACAGAATTGGTGTTCACCTCTCCAACTAGTCAGTAATAACCTTGCCAGTTCACCAAGCACTCAAAAGTACTTCAAGTTGATCTCCCATGAACCTGTAACCTACAATTCAACAGACCATACTCACATGTAGATCCCCTATGAGCTTGCAAGAACCTACAACTCAATGATCTTACAATGGAAGCAACTTACTTGCCTTCCTTTCTATCTCATGCCTTAATTACAATACATGCCAATGGGTCTATAAATAGATCCCTAACTCAAACACTAACTTAGACTCTTAATTTAGACAATTATCCTCACAACCAAAGACTCTAACTGGCCTTTACATGCAAACACTTCGTTCACTTAACTAACTGTCCGTGTAACAAGCAATTCTGGAACACACAGGCGACCAACATCAGTCCCTGCTAGTCTGGTTCTGCCGACGTCGACCGACTCCCTACCGTCACCAGTGGCCTTCTGCACTGGGTCACGATCGACGTCAGTCCTGCTGCTGACGCCGGTGCTCCTGGATCTCAGCAACCTTCCTATTCCACCTGTTTGCAAAGAGTTGAAGCTTTTAGCTCCACAACTCAATAGTTGTGTCAATTTCCTAATACTTTAAATGACACAAAGGTCATGAAATAAAGTTTTGAAACTTGAAAATTTTGTTATAAATATGTACAAAGCATTAAATTCACTATTTTTGACCCTTCAAATGACCCAAAATGATAAATAGACTTAGAAACTAATTGACCAAAGCTATTAAAACATTAATTGACATAAAATGACCTATAAAACACCTCATTACAATACATTATACCCCATTATAAGACTAAAAATCAAATTTTTACTAGGGGTGCCCTAATTTTACCTAAAAGTCAAATTTGGTCAATAATTTCATGTATAAATCTCAAACCACAAACTAAATAATTAGTGGTGTACTTATCTTGATATTTTTTTTATTTTAATAGTTATATTTGGATATGTGACCCCATAATACTCTCAAGACAAGTTTCAAATAATGTTTTTCAAAGATATGTAACCCTCCTTATCACCCTTGGATTATTTAAAGATTCATATTTGTTTTGATATTTAAAATAAATATTGATTGTCATTACTGACAAAGAAAAAGTGGAACTGACCCAAGTCTCCTTTTAATTTACTTTTCATGTTTCATTTTTTGACTATTTTTGAGTACTTTTAATCCTTTTTTGTTAGATTTTACATACCACTAGTTTATTAACTATGAGGGACTCATAAACACACACACACACACACACACACACACACACACACACACACACACACACACACACACACACACACACACACACACACACACACACACACACACACACACACACACACACACACACACACACACACACACACACACACACACACACACACACACACGCGTGCACACGCACGCACGTGTACACACACACACACACACACACACACACACACACACACACACACACACACACACACACACACAGAAGGAAAAAGAAGAGAAAGTGCATCTAGGATTGTGTACATAATTACACACACATATTAATGATATAAGTAAATTCAAGTTTTATCCCTCTTTGGAGAATTCTATATTTAATGAAATATCTTGCCTAATGATGAAGATTAACCAAGGTTAGTGTAACTCAACCCTTTCACCAAAAACCCCTCATTTAATATTGGATCAATTTTGTAGAACTAGTGTTTGAATGTACATGTATTCTCATTCAAATTTTAAAAGTGATAAAGGTATAAAAAACATTAGGGATGTATTCACATCTCATATTTAAAAAATTCTCATTCATTGTGCACAAGAATAGTTATGATCACATAGTCATCACTAACTATCGAGACTGATTAAATACATCATAAATAACTAGAATAAAATATGCAAAGATAGATTATGTCAAAAGTATTGATACATACCTAAGGTGTAAAATTAGATAATTAGGATTTTGATCTATATTAAAAATAAGTTAAGAGTTTTCGTACCCATTATTTCTATCCATTACTATATTTAGCATGTGCATTTGTGTATATTATACAATAAGAATTGGGGTATTATTGTAATATTTAACTTCCTATTATGGGTAGTATTTAATACATAATACAAGTAAGGATAAAATAGTGTGAATTATTTTTGAATATTCATTTTCTCCCATGTTTCACATTATGCATACTCTCAAAGCATTGTCCATATTTTATTCAATTCTTTTAACATGAAATATATAGATAATAGAGGTATATCTTGAATAATAGTAGTTATTATTAATATAGACTCATTAAATTCAAATTTTAACTCAATATACCTCTATGTGAATATCCTTGGTCATCCTTTAAAGTAAGCAATTTTGTGAAGTAATGTTAACCTTTTTATGTTGGTGATGGGTTTATGAGAATAAAATTTATCCAAAAGTTAATTGGATATCTCCATCATATATGGGAAACATCATGTATAATTAGCCTCACTATATTCCATTTCCACATTGTTTTTTCATTTATAGCTATTTGTCCTTTGACTTTGATTGTGATATCTTAGAATGATCAATATTGGAAGTTTACTTATCACATAGTCGTGTGACAAAGTTTGGGTAACATTTTATTTATAGCTTTAAATTATACATCACATTTTTTCTATAGTTTGATATGCATCAACAACCTACTACATTCAACTCAAAAAAAATTATTTTATTCACTTTGGATTTAATGGAATCCTAAGGATATGTTACTTTTTATAAATCTACCTCAATATTCCCACTGGTTAACCTTGTCCCTTTAAAAAATGCAAACTGATTAATTTAATAAATAATACAATGAAATTTATAGTTAAAAATCATACATACAAATTTATGATAGTGATTGTGATCACAAGTGGATATATGTTGAGCAATGATGGGCCACAAGATCATGGACTAAGAATGTAAGGTTTATGGTGATCTCCAAACACACTAATTACTTTATGAATTTGATTTTAACATGGGGATCAGGTCTACTTGTCATTTTATATGGAATGGAATTTGGACTCATAATTTAGATTATAATATGTTCATAAATATAATGAGTCCTATCTATTTTTTTCATATATGTCTATGGCTACCAATAAAGTTTTGTAAGGTTATTATTTGTAGACCCTCTAGGATTATAAATGTGACCACTAATGATTTTTAGTGTTTAATGTGAATAGGCTTAGGTGTCAGAATATATGAGTGTGGCCATAAGGTAATCTTATATCTATGTAAGGATTATTATGTGATATTTAGGTTCACATAATAAAAGGTTGCAAAGACATTATTAAATTGACCACATTGAAAAAACATGAAATGGATCATAGATTGTTTAGGTGTGAACCTTATACTTAGGTAAAACTAAATTGACCTTGCATGAACCTTATGATATGATATATGTAAATGTGGAAACTAAGTAAATTAGGATTTTTTAAGATTATTCAATGAATATCTAAATAAAAAATGTAAAATAGGTTTTAAGTATGAGTCAATTTTTGAATGCACTATGATCATGAAATTTGTGCATATATTTAGGATGAAAGAGGATCCATATGTCATCAAATGAAATGGGGTTGTATTGGTCACACCAGTTTTACTTTCTTCTTATCTGTTGGTTTGGATTTACATATAGGATTCATCTATTATAGTGTCCTCAACTAATATATCATTCATTTATCATCACTTGGTTTCCATCTCCATGATTCCTTGAATGAATACTATATATCGTCTCTAATTAGAATCATGACCTTTTCCATATCTAAAATTTTCAATAATAATGCAATTCAATACTAGAATTTTGGCCTTTTCCATAGGTAACATTTTTTATAATACCATAATTCACTTATAGAATTTCCATGTTATATATTAAAAATAAATCATATATGAATTCAAAATCAACATACCCATATATAATTCTTTTATAAATATATGCATTACTAGTGGTTTTCACCTAATGGTCAATCACAAATGTCCACTCAATGCCAAGTTTTCACAAATATTCCAAAATTTCTTTGCTCCTATTATATGAGGTCTAAATAAATAATGTTCTAACCTTGATAACAATGTTGATAATGGTTTAGTAGGTTAACACCATAATATTTCATAAGTATCCATATACATATACATGTGTGTGTGTGTGTGTGTGTGTGTGTGTGTGTGTGTGTGTGTGTGTGTGTGTGTGTGTGTGTGTGTGTGTGTGTGTGTGTGTGTGTGTGTGTGTGTGTGTGTGTGTGTGTGTGTGTGTGTGTGTGAGTAAATAATATTTATTTTAATGCACTCATAACCTCATAAATTCTTCTCCTAATAACCCAAGTATCCTCAATTCTATCTATCTCCCAGTGTTCGTTTGACTCAAAAAAAATATTATCATTTTATGATCGTAGAAATGAAACCATATTAAGTATCATTCCTTGGAATTCTTCATTACTACATGTTATTTTTCTAGTCTAAAATTTTTGATGGGACTTGTAAGATGTTAATTTGTTCATATTGTATGCACATAATATTTTCAAACTTTATCAATTATTGATGCTTTCTATTTTCCAGGAACTGGTCAAGTCTCAATCTCTCTAAGTGCATACACGAAGGGGTGCACCAAGAAAGGGGTGGGAAGATCATTGGTGTTATTAAGGTTATCATACCCCCTATTTCATAAAATTAGGGACCCATGAGTTAAATTGTGAAATTTATGACTTAAAACTAAAAATTCAATTTATCAAAGTGTTGCTAACATGTTTGTACATTGTTTGTGTTTATAGATCATCCACACCATGTCTTGGTTAGTCTATCTATTCATAGTTTTACTTCAGCTTTGCCTAATTTCACTAAACTTTAGTCTTCATGTTTCATGTTACAAGTTTAATGGAACCCTCATTGAATGGATCATGCCTAGGATTTTCCAATTTAATTCCAACTTGGGTTATTATTAGTCTTTGGTCTGAGGAAATCCAAGTTAAATCCATGGTCAAAATTCTCTAAACCCTCATTTGAAAACACAAGCTTAGACCTCTAATTTTAATTCAAATTTGATAGCATCAAAATTGGTGGGAACACTTTAAGAATGCTCAAGACCTCAGGTTAATTTTTATACTAAGGCTTAGTCATGTTTTTCAAGATGACCAAACCTTATCCTAAAAATTATAAACTTTGTCCCCTATATACCCTGAGCTCCTTTATTTCCCTTTATTCTAATATGGTTTAACTTTAATGTTCATGGGGTCCTTTTATTTTGTTCCTAGCTTGTTAAAATTTATTATTCATGGTTCCCTTTATTACTAACTTAGACTAATTTAAAAGTTTTAAGGCCCCATTCAAGTTTATTAACATGAACAAGACCTTAGTCCAAAGACTTTAACCTTAGTCCCTTTATGTCTTTGATCCTTACTTAAACTATGTGCATGTTTATAGGATTGATAACCCATATCTAATCATATAGAATTGATCAAATGGAGTGAGGTAGATCCAATGAAATAAAGACTCTGATTTGTGGAACCAATCTCACTCGATCACATAGATCATAATCAATAATCCATGGTTGTTTGTATAAAATCAATCAAATGAAGCATATAAACTTGAAGTTCCTATGGGACCTACTATTATAGGACTTAAGTTTGACATTTTCATGCCCATTAATTTACATCCATGAGTCCATCATTGATGTCTATAAGGCCATTAGATTTAAATCATTATGGTTAACTATGTGAGCTTAAAATTGACATTCTCACAATCGTCAAATGACATCTACATGGTCATCATTGAAATTCATGAGACCATTAAATTTTATACCCTATGAATAATTGTACGAGATTAAATTTGATGTTCTCACAATAATTAAATGACATCTATGAGGTTGTGATTGATGTCTATGAGGTTATTAAATTTAATTTCAAAGAACCAATCTCATTTGGATAATTGAACATGTTTGTCTTCATGTTATAGGACCAATGTAATCCCATTTGGATAATAATCATGTTTAGAGTTTGTTCTTCAATGATAAATCTAGCCTTTCATTTAGGCTTTATCCCATCATATACCAAGTTCAAATCTACATGGGATTGATTATAAATGCGATGAACCTAGATCAAATTTTATCCTAAAGTGTAGTTATGTTTCTAAACATTTGACCAAACTTTGGTCTAAAATATCATGCTTGGTTCCCATATGTCCCATGATCTTATTTGGGTCTATTTCATTGAATTAACCTAAAAAATTCAAGGTCCCATTATAAAAATTTAGCCTAGAAATTTTTACCCTATAATTTTATCATATTTAATTATACAATAAAATATTAGGATAGAAAAATTATACTCGGTCCTTTATTATTATGGGTCCCCATTTTATCATGATCTATACTTAGCTTAAATACTTTAGCCTATGGTTTATATCATATTTATTTAACATGAAATAAACCATATCCCAAAGTCTTTAACTTAAGTTATTATATGTCCTAATGCTAACTTAAACATCATGCACCTTTGTAGGATCTATGACTCATTGGAGATTAGAAGAAAATGATTGAACGAAGTGAGATATCTATGGATTATTCAATGGAATCTTTGAGGGCATGCAAGATCACCAAATGGAAAACACACACAAACAAATGGAGTTGACAAGGTACAAAGCTTAGGAGCCCTATGGGACTTTTAAGTGGTGTAACCATGGAAATTACAAGTAACAACCAATGGCATGCAACTCATAGGGATGAGATCAATGACCCATGTTGATCCATGTAATATGATCTGATAGAGCAAGATGAAATAGATTTTAAAAAAAACAATGGTTAGTTGTTGAATATTAATGGACAAAAGGCTATGAAAAGTGCCATGTAGATGCCACATGGGAAAATTTTGACAGAAATAGAGATTTTATGGGTACAAAAAAGAAAAGGTATAAATACCAAGGTTTAAATCAAATATAAGACATGAATTCACTCGTGTGTAAAATTTGTCAACATTAAAGCTTGAAAGGATTTATAAAAAACCCCTTACATCTACAAAACCCCTAATTTAGTTACAAATTGATCATAATTGAGCTTAAGAGAGTCTAATTTCTTTTTGATCAAGTTAAAACTAATCCATAGGTGAAATATAGATCACTATGAGAAATTTTAAAAGCTCACAATCATGGTACCATGAAAGCAACATGGATAAAACATAGAACTCTACTTAACCATATATTCAAAAGGAAGGTTATTTAAGGATATAGTATTTGATGTTATGGAATTAAACACTGGAGATAATAATTGGTCCAAGATATTTTGGATAATTAAAGATTTGTAACCCATAACAAAGGAGGATGAGAAAATTGCATCCTTGAAGATAAGATATTATGACCTAGTTGTAGCATAGATGACGAGCCTTCACCATGCAACAACAAAACCAAAGGTACTACAATGTATAGATGTCCTCCTCCCTATTTTTAAAGAATGGAAGATTGAAAAGGGTATTTTGATCCATGAACATATTCTTAAATGCATTGATTATGTGCCCCCATTACTTTTCATAATTATTATAAGCTACCCAAACCCTGAGTACATGTACCCACACTTAACGAATGGACTACTAAAAATAAGCTCAAAACCAACTTAACCCCATGTTTGTATTCTATAAACCATGTGATTGTTGACCTTAGTAAAAACATTCATGTCAGCTAATTTTAACCTAAAATTAGGATGACAATGACCTTAATGAATAGGATATGTGGAAACCCAACTACCACCTATGTTGGTAACATTTGGGTACCCCTAGTATAATTTATGATTGAGAAGGAGCTCACCCCTCCAATTGGTTAATTTCTCAACACATGTATATATAGGTAGATATCCATAATCAATAAAGGGTCTAAGAAAACTTCTATATGATGTCTTATCTCCTAGATGCCTTACTTGCCATAATTGAGATCCCCAACTTTAGGGTAAGGTCACCTGAAAAGACACATAAAGAGTCTTAATTCTATTACAAAATTGGATATCTTCAAGTATATAGACCATATTTAATTTATCTATGATTTCATCTATCCTACCTTGAATGAGGCCATAATAGGATTCCCAATGCCAATAGTTATCCCATTGATAAATAAGTACATTGAGTAGATTAGGGAAATCTAGTTTTATCTAGACTACATAATCATTAGGATTGAGGGAACAAAATGCATTCCACTTAGACTATCATTCCATATTCCAAACAAATTGGTTGAGTAGGAATTTACATTCCAAATATATAATGGTATTGATGGTGTTTGTAGAAGTAAAAGGAAAGGACTACTACACACTCCACACTTGGCTATAGGTAGAACCATCTTCCAACATTGGGATAACTTTGAATATGCTTCTAGGCATAGAGCATCTTTTTAAGCTACACCATTATGAAATAAGTAGTAGGACCCCAATGATAGATTTATGAAACATTTGAATGCCAAACAAATAAGTTTGACCTACGAGTATCAACCCAAAGTCTATGACTCAATATACACCAAGGATCCATCCTTCATAGTAGTATTGGTAAGGTTGAATAAACATGACATCAACATAGAAGCCAAGTTGATGATGGACCAAAATGGAAGTGATGACATTTGGTAACTTTTTCCAAGACAATACCACTTGATAACAACTCAATCCCTTGAACCTCTTCCCATACAACCACAATCACAAGTGGAAGTCCCAAATCCTAAAGTACAATATGAAAATAGGAATAAAAAAAATATAACTAATGAGGGGACTTCATCATCAACCCAACCCAATGAACCAAAATCTCCAGTTGAATACATTGATGTGGCAGAATTGAACCCATGTGAGATAGTGGAGGATGCATTATAGATGTTTTCCAATGTGTATCATTCTCATGAAGAGGAAATGTAGATATAATAACCTAAATACCAAGTTGAAGAGATATAAAAAGGGAAGGAATTATCTTTGAGTCTATTTCTAATTATTCCCCCACAAAAGAGAAAAGTTGAGCTTGCACTAGTTCTAGCAGGACCCAAAAAGCCTAGACTAATCTTCACTTACCTTTTGAGTGAGGCCAATGTATTTAGTGAAGAAAATTTGATAAAATGACCAACCATTCCTAAATGGTTCATATATGGTAAGCTTCAAAAGTTTATTTCTTTTTAAAACTCTTGAGCCACAACCAAGACAATGAACATAACTATTGATGATGAGTTCAAGCCATTGATAATTGCCTTGTAGAAGGAGGAGAAAGAAAGGAAGATGGATGTCCATAGGGAGATAAGTGTAAATAAAATGGTTGATCTTGGGAATTTAAGTGGAACATAAATAGAGTGTCTATATCCTCCTAAAATAACTCATTCATTAGTTGGATTCCAATTCAATCCAAAAACTATAGGTTTGGAGATGATGACTAAATAAAGAGCCATGGTTGCTAGTGAAGAATTCATTTTTCAGAAGGTGGAACTTTTTTTTGGCTTAACTCAAGTAGGAGATCATAAGTTGGGTGAAGAAACCATATTTAAATAAGACATATTTAAATTATCATAATCTCAATCATCCCAAATACAAATTGGCATCAAGGACATGAAGTAAAAAATAGAGAAATTGAAGAAGCAAAGGAAAAAAGTAGAAAGGTAAGGTGTTTTATCTATTTGAGATATTATGATATAAATGTTTGAGGAATCCTTTTATGACATGTTTAGTTCCCTAAAGATAACAAAAGAAAGATAGGGTGTATTAGGCTAGCAAGATGTATTATTCAGTGGTTTGATTACTCAATGGTATAATTCAAAAGATAAGATGAATAATGTAATTAACATCTTGATAGGGGATAAAATCATAGGTTTCAAAACCATCATCCTAGCCCATCTCAACACAATTATGGGACTAATTATAGATAAAATTAAAGGATTTATCATGTGGTTTAAGATCTTGAAAAGACTCCTTAGGGATGATAAAGAGTTACTATATATGATAGAATAGTTCCTTAAGACCATGATTGCTAATCCTATAACACTTAGCTCCATAGACATCATCATAGATGATGAATTCAATAATAGAACCACTTTGGTCATTTAAGAGGTAAATAAAAAGAGCCAAGGTGGGTTTGGAACTAACAATAGCATGGTTATGGATATGATCCTAATGGTAGTAGAAAAGATAACCGAGACAAGGAGCATAAAGGAAGCCTTGGAGAGAAATAACAAGGACTTTGATGACTTAGCTAAACAAGAGGATGAACTCTTCCTTCAAACTATAGTTAGTTTAAGAATTATTGATGAGTAACATAAAAATGTAGTAAGGCTAGTTTAGTATAACCAAGGGACCTCATCAGCACTAAGTCTACCAATTAGTTAGGAATATTCTCTTTTATTAAAAAATTGTAAATTTTTAAAATAGGATATTCTTTTGTAAAGTTAAGTTCATTTGTTAGCACAGTTTGCCTATAGGTCAATTTATTTTAGAAAGCATGGTATATTATACAAACTTTATAGAAAGGATAGTTTTATTTTAAATTTGTACACTTGTAAGTTAATGAAAATAACCAACATACTTCCTTATTTCTATAAAAGGAGTATTGTCTATTTTAAAAAAGGAGGTATTTTTGAGCTATAAAAGCTAGCATAAAATTTGAGCAACTAATAGAATTAGGGAATTTTGAAAGGATTATCTCATTATGTTTGTGTGAATTATTACATGAATTCTCTCTCAATTTTCTATTCTAAATTTTAGATTTGAATTATTCTTGTGAATCCTTGGTGTGTATATGTGAATGAAGAATTTTTAGCTTATGCTTATGCTAGGATAACTCAAAGTTCTCTAGTTTAATTCATTTTATTTGATCTATATTTATAGATGTGCCTCAACTATCTTCTTAAAGGAGTAAATATTTAAAGTAAGCTTAGTTATTATTTGCGTTATTCCATATCTTCCTTTTAAGTTTTCGTGATATATGTTGTGATCTAAGCCAAAGCTATTTTACTTCATATATTGGTTCTAAGTGCATACCTGGGAAACATTTGAACTTTATCATGATGTTTGAGATAAGGATCAGTAACATCTTTCTTATCTAGCCTACCCTTCCTTTTGATTCTTTTATTAACTAAGTCACTCTAGATTAAATATTCATTGTATATGTCCATATTAGCTTAGATTTAGACTTAGATTTGAGCATAATTCATTTTAACTAGGATAGATCATCTTCTCATTTACAAATATATAGGCCATGGTGGCTCCCAACCACTAACTAAATAAAAATTATGAAACAATGTAGTCATATAAAATGTGAAATTTGGTAACTTGAGTATGGATAATGACACCCAATCTAGAGGTCCATTTTTCTTGATCTCTTGACCATGTTAGGCATGTCTTCATAGTTTCAGAATCATCTATAGCCTTCCAAACTAAACCATTACTAACCCAAGTTGATCTTTCCATGACAAATCCATCCCCCTAGGTCTTTTACCCTTAGGAAAATAGTTCTCAAACTTGGACTACAACATTGAAACTCAAGGTGTCTTATTTTTGTCACTATTATCTAAGTTTAAATTTGTTTTAAATGGTCATATTATCTTAGACCCTTATATTAATTCATGTCATCCTAACATGAATTTATTTAACCTAGGATCATTAAATACCCATATAAAAGGCCATTCAATGTCCATTTAGAAGGGTTGACACTCATTTACAAGAGAGAATCAAGAATACAAGCAAGACTTCTCAGGGACTTTTCCCTATTCTCTACATATAACCATCTAATAATATTTTAAGCTTATTCAAATCTCTACACCAGTCCCTTATCATTCTAAGTATATCTAGTTTCAAATGTATTTACATTGTCATCACACTATTGTACCAAGAAATTCAATGTGAGAAATACATATAGCTTGATCCCTCCTCAGAGTATTGGCATGTAGGTAGCATGTCCACACATGGGGTGTGAAGTGCATCTAGCATATCCTTTACACACTAACCCATTTTCCCTATTTACCAAAGTTCCATTCAATTACATAAAATACACAAACACACAAAGAACAGATCTATAAGGAGTTCCATTGAAAGTGAGTATCTAAAATTTTGTACACTAGCTCACATGAACTCTATGAACAAGACCCAAAAAAATCATATCATTATGAGTAGTTTAGACAATAGTAGTAAGAGTAGGACTATAGTGTTAGACAATAGGCTATCTTGTTTTTGGTAGTCCTATCCAATCAAGAAACAAAATCTAGATCTTAGTTTTTTATAGTGTCTCAGTCTTGTTCCTCCAATATCAGACTCTGTCTCAGCTGTAACAACCCAGAATAAGCTAAGTCATATTTTCTCTCACTCATTACTATTTTTAGAAAAGGAAAAAATACAACTTGTTAAAATAAATTAGTGGCTTAAATATTGCATATTATTTACTAATTTTATCTACTCAGATCCATTTATTATTAGGAATTAAACATCTAATTTCATAAAAATAATAAATCATCTGGTGAACCTAACTTCGAATTTCACATAAAAACCCTAAAAACCCTAGGGTAAATTCCTAGCTAATTTTTCACATTAATTTATAAATTTTTTCTTCAGTATTAAAATTAGAATTTACATTTAAATTTAAAAAAAATAGTAAATTTCAAAAAAATATTTCAAACCCTAGTTTCATCAACTAGCTCCCAGTAATTTTCGAATCATTTTCTATGCTTTTAGTTAGATATTAAAATGAGAAAATCACTTCGAATTTCAAAATTCATAGTAATTTCAAAAAAAATCTCAAAACCCTAGTTACATCTACTAGGTCCCATTAAATCAAACACTTTCCCATAAATTTTGTAATTTTATTTTCATACTTAACTTAGAAATTTAATTTCAATTTTAAAAATTTATAGTATTTTGAAAAATCCTTAGTTGCATATAATAGCTCCTATTTTTGTTCTTGAGGTATAACCGTATAATTATAATCAAATTGCCATAATGGTGCTCATTTATTTACAAACTTTTCTTACACTTCTTGAAAATAACAAGGAAATTGTAATGGGGCCTATCATGTACATGAGTGATGAAGTTTATCATATGTTAGTACAAAGCTTAATCCTTTGCATTTCATGCTTATGTTTCATTATATGGGATGATATTACAAAATTTCTTTCCAAAAATGTACAAAATTTCAAAATTATTTTTGCATATTCCCTTTTGTTCATACAAAATAATTACCAACTCCATTTTACTAAATCATTCAAAATGTTATGTTGCATGTCAACAATTTGTATGCCTTTATGAAAAAAATCATGATATCTATCCTTTACTTTATATCACTCATATGGAATTTCTTTAAAGCTTATCATGTTAACCATGTTATAAATGTTATGATTCATCTCAAAATTTTCTATGCATTCATGCACAAATATGTACTCTTTATCCCTTGTTTGTTATCTCTCATGTGGAATGTTCTTTATAACCATATTTTTATACAACTTATAACTCCACTTACATGCATTTCAGCCCATATACATGGTTTCTACCTAAATGTATATGCCTCCTTGCCTAATCTTATTTCAATGTCATATTTCATGTAGAGAAAACAAATCACTTCTCCTCCTCTCCCTCAATAGGGTGATAGCTAAATTCCATCTAACCAGGTCCATACTATCACCCCTCCAAAAGGTGAGGTAGCCTGTATTATTATTCTTAATACATAAATTTAGCCTATACCTTATTCAAACCATCTTCAGCATATGTGCTTACATGTTTGATCAAAATCAACTAGGTTTTGTACTTGTGAGACTCTGAGGGATCAAATAACCAGTATGAGCAAGTTGCTTTTAGATATACACATGCAAAATCAACCATTACATGAAAAGATCAAAATCTTAGAAAATCAGATCATAATGCAAAATCCTCAAAGGAACCCTAGTGTCAATCATGTATATGAACCTTCACCTAGTCAATTGGTTTCAAGAAATGTTACATATCAAAATAATAAACCAAAACAAGATAGATCTACAAATAGTGATTTAAAAAGCATTCCAAGATCAAATAAGAGTCCAAGTTAGGTACTAAGGGAAATATTTAAATCTAAGTTAATCAAAATACCTCCTCTACATTGAGTGAGAAGATCTAGATATTATTGTGCATATCATAGAATGTATGAACATCACATAGATTCATGTTTGGCATTAAAACAACATATACAAAAAATAATTGGTAAATCAATCAAGCAATCCATAGTGACATAGGAACACATTAACAAAGGGTAAAATTTATAAATAGTACAAAAGTGGTTACCAAAGCATAACTCAAAATAATAAAAGGATCAAAAATTAGAATTAGAGTAAGGAATAGTACCATAGGCACATGTAAAACATGAAAAATATGAAAATCTACCTCTCCAAAATGAGGCTTAACTTTCAAAACAATATGGGTTTGGTCATTAATATCTACAATAGTTTGATTATCATGGTCAAGGGTTAGGTAAGTAGGCTCAAGGAATCACTACCCCTATTCTAGCAGTTAATATTTTTTGTCACCAAGGTTTAGGATTTAATGAAAATCCTAAGGAAATCATTTAAAAACATGATTTATAAAAGGAAAATATCTAGATACAACAAAAGTATACACCAACACTCCATTGGTTCAAAATCAAGATGATAATGATGAGTATAACAACATAGGTTATTATTATTTCTAAGAGACAAATAATGAATCTATATATTCTAAATAATATTCATAATCATTCTGTTGTGTTTCATAATCACACATGATTCCTTTGTTTGATATAGGACACCATGATAGGGAGTCTCCTATAAGACTGATTAGTTAGTATTAATTCTTCTTAGTACTACCCATACATAGTTTTTTATACTTGATTGTACATAATTTCTTGTACATTGATTATACATAGTTCAAATATATCCAAAACACAAAAACATTTTGATTGTATGCATCATCCATGATTTACATTCATACTACTATGCTAGGAATTACATTTTTTATTTCATGCTATTGTATGTTGATTTATCTACATTACCATGCTTCACTTGATATTCTTTGAGTGTGTGCAGTGACATCTAGATCCTTGATTGCTTCACTCTACCCATTAAGGTGGCATCCTACTTCTAAATTTGAGACACACATCGATAGACATACCCATAAGGGGTTGCTTCTACATGACTACACCATCTAGGTTATGTCATATGTGTGTGTACCTTTGAACATTTTCCAATGTACCTTGTTTGTACTCTTTTATGTGCCTATGGCCCTCATGCCAATCTTGCTTATTTCTATGGTATATGTATGCATCATTTGAACATGCCTTGTATGTTTTATTTATAGTATGAATGACATGTGCCCATGTCCCTTTATTTATTGGCCTCTTGTCCACCCTTGTATACTTCTTGCTTTGTATGCTTGTTTCTTGATTATTTATCCTTGTTTACAAATACCATAATCTATATCATGCATTGCCTTGATTTCTTGGATGCCATGATGGACATCATGTTCCAACCCTCCTTGCTAACAACTAAAAACTAACACATTCAATTATAGTTTATTACATTGTACATGATTTTACATTATTATATCTATCTAGGCATACAATTATTGATCTAACAATCTATCAATACAAATATTGTTATATCTCAAGATATCTTGCTAATTATCATTGTTATCTGATGTATATTTATAGCTTAACACACTTGTAGGGATTCTTATTTTGAGGAAAATAATTATAGAGTACTTATTCTTACCCATAGAAGAGGGGGAAACAAATAGGGATTTTGTCACAAAGATCAAAGCTCCTAGTGGTTGAAACAATAGTTTTTAAAACACTCGTAATAGAATTTAGACATCAAACTAGGTAGAACAGACTAGGCAGATAGTAGAGATTTTAGAATAGTCATTAGATTTGGCCTTGGACAATAGTTCCAGATATTAAGGTGTCATATTTTTGGTGCTCCTTTCTAGATAGTAAAAATTCTAGTTTTTCTAAAAATATATAGAAAGGTGAGTTTAGTCATAGGTTTGTCAGTATAACATAGTCTAGATTCAACATGTTTTAGTATAGTTTTTTCTCAAATAATCTAGATATAGGGGAAATCATGTGTGACATGATGGCTCTCACTTATATTTTTGGGTTAGATGATGATATAACTTCTAGATCAGAATCCATGTTCTAGACACCAATGTTTGAGGGCAATGTGCACAACACATTGATTCTCCTCCATTTTTGAATTCAGTTTATATTCTAAGCATTTCTTAGTAGTTGCATGCCTTACTCTATCTATCGGTGGTTGACATATTTTTTCAACTTTGGATTTCATACAATCTTAACTTCTTGAGTACTAGATTTCCCATGTTGGCTTCCACATAAGCCTATTGCACTAGTTTTAGAGTGGATTTCATACAAGCCTAATATCCATATTTCAAAATGGCCATGAATGGCCTAGTTTATAGCATACATTTATCTATCCACACCAACATTATTAGATTAGAGTACATTCATGGGATTTAGGATCCATCTCATATGACATCTATTCTATATTGGTATTACTTCATAGCTTCACTTCACAGGGTAATGATACAGCCAAAGGGCCAACCTTTATATTCTTGAGCCACCTATTTAGAGGGATTAGATACATAGTCTAAACATCAATTGACACATGTGTTAATCATTATATTTTCTTAGTAGTGAAAATGGATTGAAAGGGTCTACCTTTGTATTCTTTAGCCATTTTTAAGGAAGTGAGCACATGGATCCATTCATCATATTAATTTTGTTACAACACACACCGAACACAATCTAACATCACAACATGTTTTGTATTAGTTCATGTACCTGGTGAGGTGTATTCATTCCTTTCTCTTCCTATCTCTCTTACCTAGCTTTTATATGTTCTTATTTTAGATATAACATATCTAGTAAGGATTTATCTACTCTATGTTTTTCATTACAAATTCAATTTTCACATCGTGCTCTCTCTATGTACATCAAACATCACATAACCTCATGAGCTTCGCATTTATAGGTATGTTTAGGTATGCTTTCTATTTTTCCTTTATCATAGTATTTCACTTTGTTGTACCAATAAAATAAAGTGGGGGGGTAAATATAGTCATATAAAATGTAATTTTTTAAACTTGAGTATGGATAATGACATCCAATCTATAGGTCTATTTTGGTTGCTCTTTTAACCCTCTTAGACATGTTTTCATAGTTTCCCAATCATATATATCTTTTCATACTGAACATTAAATGTTTGAGGCTGATCTTTGCATAAAAAATTCATCCCCCCAAGTCTCTTACCCTCAGGACAATAGCACCCAAACTTGGACTACAATGTTAAAACTCAGCTTGTCATATTTCTGGCACTATTGTCCAAGTGAAAATTTGGTTCAAATGGTCATATTCTCATATATCCTTATCCTAACTCATATCTATTGAAAATGAATTAATTTAGCCTATAATCACTAAATCCCCTATAAAATGCCATTCAAAGTCCATTTACAAGGGTTGACACTCATTTTTAAGAGAGAAGCAAGAATACAAGTAAGACTACTCAGGCACTTTTCCCTATTCTCTACATACAACCATCCAATAATATTTTAAGATTATTCAAACCTCTACATGAGTCCCTAGTCATTACAAGTATACCTAGTTCATATTTACTTACATTTTCATAACACTATTGCACCAAACACTTTAATGGTAGAACTAAATATAGCTTGATCCCTTCTTAGAGTATTTCCATGTAGGTAGCATTCCCACACATAGGGTGTGAAGTGCATCCAATGTATCTTTTACACAATAACCCCTATTTAATATTTTCTAATGTTCCATTTAATTTTATAGAAGACACAAGAACATGAAGAATCAACTCTACAGGAGTTTTGTTGACATTGAGGATATGAAATTTGGTACATAGGCTCACATAGACACTGCAAACAAGACCTAGAAAAATAATATCTTTGTGATTATTCTGGACAATAGTGGCAAGACTAAGACTATAGTTTTAGATAGTAGGTTGTCCTATTTTCAGCGGTCCTATCTAATCAAGAAATGAAATCTAGATCTTAGTTTCTGATAGTGTCCTAATCCTATTCCTTTAGTATCAGACTTTATCTTAGCCATAATATCCCAAAATGATATATCTCATATTTTATCTCACTCATTACTATTTTTATAAAAGGTAAAAATACAAATTATTTAAATAAATTAGTGGCTTAATTATTGCATATTATTTACTAATTTTATCTACTCAAATCTATTTATTATTTATGAATTAAACATCTAATCTCCTAAAAATAATAAACTAAATAGTCATTTTTTCTATTGATATTTCATCATAGGTAATAAAAGTAACATAACTTTCTACTCATGCTCTAAATTATTTTAATTATAAAATAAGAAGTGTTATTTAAACACTAATAGCACCTATGATACACTTAGAAGACATCAACAAATGAAGCTTTGTTGGATCTAGAAGGAGGGCCTTATTCTCTATATATTTGTAGTATCTTTATTGGTTTTTTCAAATTATGTTCAAATATTACTTTAAAATTTACATATTTATATGTTTTTAGCATAATTGTGTAAAGGTTGGTGACCTTTACGGTTTTAGACTGGTCTTTGTTCTCATTTACACAAAGATTGATGATCTTATAAACTATATGTTGGTTTTTGGTAAAGATAACTTTAGAATTGTGAGTTAAATTAGTTTAAGGTTATTAATGGATATTTTGATCAAATATTCTTAGATCCTTTTCTCACTTGACTTCATTTGAACTTAAAACATTTAATGATTGTTATTACTTATGTATTTTGACACTTCTTTGAGATAATTTATTAAATATTGTTGTATTTTAAATGAATCTTTTCAAAATTTTCTAAAGGTGTAAGTCTAATCATTATTATTTGTAAATAATTATTTGACGCATCCTATTTCAAATAAGATAAAAAATTCTCAAGATGGAAGTACCATAAATTAGAACAAAATCTTGTTCAAAGACCAGGGAATCTCTACTTGAATTATAAGTCCTTAAAAGAGCTAGGTAGGATAAATGTAAGTACAAGATTTCAAATTATTTTCCAACTTTACCAATTCAAGTTACTCATATGTTTGACCCTTATCAAGTATGGCTTGGTTGGGTGGTTATTTGATCAATGTGTCAGGTGTAGTACATGACCTTCGTTTTGACCCTAAGAAATATTTGTAGATATTTAATCCTAATAGTATTGTAACTATAGATGAACATATTAAATCATTTAAATCTACATTAAGGTTATTAAATGTGGTCCATGAGTATTTAGTATGTATACTATTTCCTTTCACTTTTAAATATATCACCTATTAATGGTTTTTAAATTTGCTTGAGAGTTACATTAATAGTTGGGACCACTTTAATAATGTATTCATTGACTAAATTTGTAAAATCATAAGCCCTTATGTCTTGTACCATCAATTCACCATATCAAAAATGGATACCAATGAATCTATAAGGGATTTCAACACTAGGTTCTAAAAAATGTTTAGTAGGACTAAAACTCCCTATATCCTAAATGAGGCTTTAGCCTTGGAAATCTATAAGGATGTCATAGATCTCATGACCTCTATTTTCATAATGAGAGCTATTAGACCTATGAATACCCTAGTCTTTTCCTATTATGAATCAATGATCAAATGCAACCCCAAGGTTAGATGGCATATTTGATTCCCAATGTAGACCCACATTTTCCCACTCTGATGTCTTCCCCAATAACAATCAAAATATTCCAGCTCTAAATTAGCTCCCAACCTTGAACTTATTACCCTTAAGTCATGCTAATCCTAAGTAGAATATATGATTTTTGAACTATGCTACAACTATATTTAATCCAAATGATCAAAATACTTTAGTACCAGTGATTGGTATTAATAAAAATCATGGCCATAACTTTGAGGCTCCCAAATATGAAAATGGATCTATCCTAAAAATGGTCTAAAAGTTAAGCATTGATTTTCTTTAGCTACAAAAATAAGTTGGTAATACTAGGGAGAGCTTAGGTAGGAACTTTTCCTTCCAAAGGTTTAACAGGCCCACTAATAGGTTCTATAATGATAGTTACAATAAAAATAATAACAATGAGTCTTCCTATTAGAAAATAATGGATATAAATCTTATTGATATTACTTTTCCTAATTATTGTAGAGTACATTACACTTCTAGTCATGGTAGGCTACATTAAATTCTGAAAAGTGTTTAAGGCCTTTCACAAATAATTAGATATGTTTGAAGTTATTCCTAATAAATATAATGGTGTAAGTACCTTAGGATCTAAATCTATTGACCAAGCTTTCATGGTGGAGACATTTGACTTCCCCTTCTAAGAAGACAATGAACCTAATGACATTCTGGAGGAAGTCCATGATTTTTAGTGCTTCCTAAGAAGGACCTACCCACTAAGGAACAAAGAATAGAAGCATCCCCTAACTACTTCAACACCTCTAAAAAACTTTGGCACTCCTCTAGACACTAGCTAAAATAATAAACCAAAGCCTTCAAAGGGAATTACTTATAAACCTAGTACTAATATATATAATTCTTTCAATAGGAATAGGTATAATATTATGTAGGACATGAAGAAAATAAAGGATAACATTACATTGCATGAATTGACATAGATAACTGAGTAAAGAGACCTATTGTTTGAATCCTTGTCAAAAAATAATGTTAGGAACCAAAGACCAATAATGCCAATATTGTTATGTACAAGGCTAAGACAAAATCCACACATTGTTTGCTTACTAACAAAAGGTTTTGTAATAATTTACATAACTATTTGTTAGATTTTGATGCATCCAAAAACATTATGCTAGAAGGTATTTGTAAACAACTTGGCTTGACTCCTAATAAATATGATAGATTTATCACTTAGTTAGATAAGTCTATACTAAAAGTAATTGGGGAATTATCAAATGTTCATATGCATCTTGCCTTTGAACCTAGAGTCTAATAATTTATTGACATCCAAGTAGTGGACATTCTTGATTCTTATGGTTTATTTCTGAGTAGGGAATGGAATAGGGCCCTAAATGGATATATGTCCACTAATTATTCAAAATTTTGGCTATCATAGAAAGGATTCCCAAATTTTATCAGAGTGTAAATAGAGCCTCAAATGAAGCACATGATCATAACATATAACATTTTGAATGAAGGTTAATATGTTGAACTCTAATAAGATTAACATGATATATTCTAAATCGGGAGTGTATACTCTTGAGAGTTATAAGTTATGTAACCTAAGACTTCTCATACTTTGCCTAGAATTTCTAAATTACATTTTAATTGTGCTAGGTGTAAGACTAGATCTAGAGTAGGAATTGTTATTACCAATCTTATTGAGAATGAGCTAAAAGTTTCTTATAAACTTTAGTTTCCTTGTACCAATAATATTTTACAATATGAATCCTTGATTATTAGATTATAATTTAACATTAGATATAGGGTTAAAAAAATTTGGTTTATGGTGACTTGAAACTTATGGTTATTCAAGTGAGGAGAAAATGTCAATGTAAATTATCATATCTAAAGAGATATAAGTTTAGATTCTAAGATTTAATGGAATATTTTATTGCCTTTAACATTGTTTCCATCCTTAGGGAGGAGAAAAATGATACTGACGAGCTTGGCTTAGTTACATCAAATATCATGTTGAACCCTAACTCTCAAAACTTTAGTATTGAGTTGATTCCTTACACTCCTATCCCAGATAACAAAAAACATCTTTAATTTTTTAGTGATGACCAACAAATCTTGGATTTCATGAGAAAATCAAGGGTATTTGAGGCCCATGTCATAGATGATTCTAATGAGAATACTCTAGAGGAGGAAGGTATATTTGAGAACAAATTCATTCATCTAGATGACAATAAAATTTTAAGAGACATGATTGCCTTGGAAAGGTTATTTGACCAAGATAAGTTAAATTAGAACACTACGATTCCCAAAGAAAGTGGGAAGGATTATAAGGTAGTTGATCTTGGACCTCAAGATGAACCTTAACTAGTTAACATTGGGGCAACATATACAAACATTGAAGACAAAAAGGCCAAAGATTTACTAAGAAGTTATAAGGACATAATAACATGGTCTTATGATGACTAAAATATTTTTTATCCAAAATTCATCAATCATAACATACCCTTGAAGAAATATTACAAACCTTTTAGATAGAAACCAAGGCCTATAAACCCTATTTTAGAGCCTATGAATTTTAGAGAAGTCAAAAAATTGTTAGATGTCAAGATTGTATTTTCCATTAGGCACTCTATTTGGGTTAAAAATTTGGTCCAAGAAAAAAAGTGAATGGTGAAATAATATTGTGCATTGATTTTAGGAACCTAAATAATCCATTTGAAAAGGACAATTATCATTCACCTTCTCTATACTTAGTCATATAAAGTGTCTCTAGTTCTGCTATGATGTCCTTTCTTGATGTATTTTTAGGGTATAATCAGGTATTGGTGAATCAAGAAGATGAGATGAAACTACTTTTACTATCAATTGGGGTATGTTTTCTTACAAAAGGATGCCATTTACATTAATAAATGCAATATTAATGTTCCAAAGATCCATAGATCATGATTTGTAAGGTTTGGTAGGTAAATGCATCATTATATACATGGATGATTAGACTATTTTTTCTAAAAAAAGGGAGTATCACATCTTGCATTTACAATAGGTATTTGAAAGATGTAGAAGGTTTGGGACTTCCCTTAACCCAAAGAAAAGTATTTTTTGTGTTACTGAGAGAAAGTTTCTAGGCCATGTCATTACTAAATAAGGAATCTCTATAGATCTTGAAAGAGTAGAAGCTATATCAAAGATAGAACCTCCTAATAGTAGGAAATAACTAAAATCATTCTTTGGCAAAATTAACTTTTTAAGAAAATTTATTTATGGCTTTGTATAAATTGTCAATCCATTGAATGATAGGCTAAAAAAGGATGCTAAAATCACCTGGAATAGGGAAACTAAGAAAAAATTTAAGGACATAAAAGAGGTAACTAGTCAAGCTCTAGTCTTGATAAGACCATATTTCTCCAAACATTTTTACCTTTACTCCTTTGATTATGACCATACTATTGTTATAGTATTAACTCAAAAAAATGATGGATGTGACTATCCAATGACTTTCATGAGTACAAATTTCAAGAATCTTGAGTTAAATTATTTTTTATTTGATAAAAAATCATGTGCATTAGTTAAAGTAGTAAAGAAATTCAGGCACTACATTCTTATGAATAAATTGCATGTCATCCTAAATAACCCTAATACAAAATTCATGCTAAGTTAGAATGAGATATGAAAAATAAGAGGTAAGTGGATGTTAGTGCTACAAGAATATGACATTAAACTAAAGATTTCAAAATTGGTAAGGTGCCAAGGTTTGATTCCAATGATTACAAATGCCAACCCCAAGTTAAGTGTTATGCAAGTTGATTAATAAAGCTTTCAAACTAATAACCGGTATGATCCTATCGTTCATTTGTTGATGAATGGTACTCATCCTATAAGACTAACCCAGGAGTAGAAGAGATACCTAAGACTCAAGGAAGCTTACTACATGATTAAAGATGGATTGTTATTAATGAATAACATTGAGGGAATTTATCTTAGTTGTGTATCCAAAGAAGAAGAAGATAATATCATGATCACTTTTCATGAGAAGCTGGGAAGTGGACATCCATCTAAAAGTACAAAAGATCATAAAGTCCATAGAGCTGGTTATTATTTTCCCACCCTATTCAAGCATACCCATAGGCATGCAAGGCAATGTCATTCATGGTAAGTCTTAAGCATAAAGGATCCCAAGGCAGCCATGCCACTATAATTAGTGATGATTGGTAAACCATTAACCCAATGGGGGATGAATTTCAGGGGGGTGATCAACCCCAATTCATCATAATGTCACAAGTATGTTCTAATAGCTACTAACTATTACACCAGGTGCACTAAGGTAGTGGCCACTAATTAATGTAGGACTGAAGAAGTGATCACATTTTTACAAGAAAACATACGATCCAGATTTAGAACTCTAGTCTCTCTAGTATGTGACAATGTATCTTATTTAATATCTATCAAAATGAAAAAATGGGCATATGATAACAACATTATTTTTAATTTTTCATCCAACCATTACCCTCAAGGTAATGGAGTATCTAAATCAACCAGTAAGAACTTGATGAAATTAATAAAGAAATCTTCTATAGATAAACCTAGAATATGGCACAAGCTTCCCAAATATGTTGTATGGGTAGATAGAACAAGGGTTAAGAAAGATCTTAAGGCATCACCATTATTGATGGTATATGTCCAAAAACACATATTACCCATTAAACTCAAGCTACCTACATATAGGTTCATGCAAAAATACAAAAAGGAAGACTAGGAACTTGTAAGTTCAAGATTATTGGACATTGTTCAGATGGAATATTCCAGAGAAGAAGATTTTTCCAACTTCACCTGGCACCAAACCATAGTGAAAAGGTGGTTTGACAAGAGATTAAAGATAAATTTGATCATGCAAGGGGACTTAGTTCTTCTTTGGGACAAAGAATTTGAGCTCAAGGGTAAACATGGGAGATTCACACCTTTGTGGATAGGTCCCTAATAGATTTCTAAAACACTTGGAAACAACACCTTCAAACTAAAAGACCTATGAAGATAAGAGTTCACACTACCCACCAATGGGTAGTATCTCAAGAATTATATTTTTTCTACTCCACCTAGGGTCTTCATGGAGTAAACTGTAAGAATAGTTAAATCTAGAGTAGGTAGGTCAGTCTAGTTTCATTTTTCTCTTTCCTTCTTGTCCCTTATTTTTATATATTTGTTTGACTTTCTTTTGATTTCATCTTTCTTTGTTTCTATTTTGTGTTTATGGTTTCTCTCCTTTATTCCTTTCTTCTAATAATTCCTCCAAGCTAGCCCTCAACTCAAAGTTCATATTAAATTCTTAGGAAATCCATAAGTTAAGAATGAGGGTATGAATTTCAAACATTTATTGATCATGGGTTTGAAATAGATGCTTATGTTACAAATTAAATAAAATGGTAAGGACTGGTAGTTAGGTCAACTATTCTATGATAACTTAAACATTACTTTGATTTAATCTTGGTTTTAATAATAATTTCACATGTGGGATGAAAGTTTAAATTATTAAGGAACAATCATGTTTACACTTTAAAAATATCCTTTCCTAAGATAAAGGTTGTAACCATAGGTGATTATCTGAATATTAAACATTTAAGCATACCCCTAAACCTAGATGAATTGGTTACCAAATCTTTTTAGAAAGCTTAAAAGATCTAAAAATACCAAAAAATTAGAGATTATTGTAAAATCAAAATATTTTCAAGCAAAGGTGATTCTGGTAATCTCCACCCAGGCTATGGACACTTGGCTAGAAGTGGTTCAAAGCCTTGAGTGGAGCCAAAGGCATCCCTATCAGGGATATGGATGCTTGGAAAGTATAAGAGTAATTCAAAATCCTTCCTTATGATAAAATCATGGTTCTTAATTATTATCCAAATGTGTTGAAAGTAAATCTTAATGTTGTCCCCTAAATCCCATGGTAAATAGTAAGTGGAATCAAAGCACACACACAACATGGATAGGTTTCTATGTTTGATCCTACTTATATATATGTAAGGTTTGTTTCAAGCATAAACTGATCTTGATAATGGTACTCATCAAATATAATAAGTAATCTAGTTATTTGTCTGAACTAGAGTCTCTAAATTCTAACATATTGTTATGTTTCCCTAGAAGCCACCATTTTTGAGGTCAACATACCCCCTATTTCTAAAAATCAAGGACCCATGTGTTAAATTATGAAATTTGTACCTTAAAAATAAAAAATTACTTGATCAAAGTATTACTAACATGTTTGTACATTTAATTCATTTATATCTCCTCCACACCACGTCTTAGTTAGTCTATCTGTTCATAGTTCTTCTTCAACTTTACTAATTTTTGCTAACCTTTGGTATTCATGTTTCATGTCATAGGTTTAATGAAACCCTCATATAATGGATCATGCCTTGTATTTTATAGTTTAATTCCAACTTGGGTTTTTATTAGCCTTTGGTATATTTAAATCCATGGTCAAGCTTCCTAAAACCCTCATTCAAAAACCCAAGCTTAGACCTCTCTTTCAAATTCAAAATCTTTAAGAATAAAATTATGGGAGAAATTTAAAAATGGTAAAGACCTAGGGTTAATTTTTATACTAAGGCTTAGTCATGTTTTTAATAGGACCAAACCTTAGAATAAAAAATATAAGATTGGTCGCTATATGTCCTGAGACCATTTGTTTCCCTTTATTTTAATATTGTCTAACTTTAATGTTTGTAGGGTCCTTTTATTATGTTCCTAACTTGTTCAAATTAATTATTAATGGTCTCATTTGTTATGAAATTAGAATAATGTATTATTCATAGGGCCCCATTCATGTTTATTAATATGAAGGAGACTTTAGTCCAAAGACTTTAACCTAAGTCCCTTTATGTCTCTGATCCTGACTTAAACCATGTGTATGTTTGCAGGATCGATGACCCACATCTAATTATACAAAATTGATCAAATGGGGAAAGGTAGATCCAATTAATTAAATACTTTGATCTATGGAGAAAATCTCACTTGATCACATAGATGATAATCAATGATCTATAGTTGCTCATATAAAATCCATCAAATGAAATGTATCAATTCAAAGTTCCTATGGGACCTACTATTCTAGGACTTAAATTTGATGTTTTTGTACCCATAGATTGACATATATGAAGTCATAATTGATGTATATGTGGCCACAAAATTTAAATTCTTATGATTAACTATGTGATCTTAAAATTAACATTCTTGAGACTATGAAATGATGTCTATGGGGTTGTCATTGATATCTACAAGACTATCAAATTTTATCCCCTATGAATAACTATATGAGCTTATATTTTACATTCTCATGAATATCAAATGATGTCCACAAGGCCATTTCTAACATCCACAAGGCTAGAAAATTCAATATCAATGAACCAATCTCATTTTGATAATTGAATATGTTTGCCTTTATGTTACAGGACCAATGGAATCATATTTGGAGAATAAGAATGTTTAAAGTTTGTGCCTTAATGATAAACTTGTCCTTTTATTTGACCAAAATTTGGTCTAAAATATCATGCTTAGTCCTCATATGTATCATGATCTTATTTGGGTATATTTCATCAATCTAACCTAACAAATGTAAGTTTCCATTATTAAGAGTTACCTTAGAACATTTTACCCTAAATTTTTATTGTATCTAATAATACAATAAAACCTTAGTATAAAAACATTATACTCAGTCATTTATTAGCAAGGGTCCCCATTTTATCATGTATAAACCTAGCTTAAATGCTTTAGCCTATGGTTTATATCATATTTACTTAACATGAAATAAACCATAGCCCAAAGTCTTTAACCTAAGTTCTTATATGTCTAACTTAAACATTGTGTAGCTTTTTAGGATCTATGGCTCACCTAGGATCAAAAGAACCTGATCAAATGGAGTGATATCTATGTTTACTATTCAATATAACCTCTAAGGTCTCATGGGATTTCCACATGGTGAACATGTGCCAACTGATGGAGCTAATAAGGTGCAGAGTTTGAGAGCCCCACAAGACTGCCATGTGGTATAAATGTGGAGTCTATTCTAATTAGTGACTAATGCCATATAACTCATAGGATCAAGAAAAATGGTCCACATTAATCCATGTAATATGATCTGATAGAGTGACATGAGGTATATTTTCAAATATAATAGTTATTTTTTTAATATTACTCGACAAAATGATATGAAAAATGCCATGTAAATGTCACAATGATGCCACATGGGTAGAATGTGACAAAAATAGAAATTTTGAGGGCACAAAAACTAGAAGGTATAAATTCTAAGGTTTAAATTATATCCAAGACATGAATTCACTAAGGTTCAAAATCCATCACTATTAAACCTTGAAGGGACCTATAAAAAAACCCTAACATATACACAACCCCTATTTCAGTCACAAATTGATCATAATTGAGTATGAGAGAGTATAATTACCATATAATCAAGTGAAAACTAATATAGAGGTGAAATGTATAGCATTGTGATAAATTTTAAAAGCTCATAGTCATGGAAGTATGGAAGCAACATAGACAAGACACATAACTCTACTTAACCATAGATTCATAAGGAAGGGTCTTTAGGGATATAATATTTGATGATATTTAATTGAACACTAGAGATAATAATTGGTACAATATATTTTAGATAATTAAATAGTTTCATCCCATAATAAAGAAGATAGAATTGAATCCTTTAAGACAAGATATTATGACCTAGTTGCAGCACAGATGATGATCCTTCACCTCATAAAAATAAAAACATAGGTACTATAATGTATAGATGTCTTCCTTATTTTTAAATAATGTAAGATTAAAAAAGGTATGTTAATCCATGAATGCACTCTTAAATGCATTGTTTATATATCCCCCATTGCTTTTAAGAATTATTACAAGTTACCCAATCCTTGATTAGATGTAACCACACTTAATGAATGGACTAATAAAAATGACCTCAAAACCATCTTGACCCCATGATTGTATTATAAAAACCATGTGATTTTTAACCTTAGTGGAAGCATTCCCATCAACCAATTTTTACCTAGAATTAGGATGATAATGATCTTGATGAATAAGTTGTGTGAAAACCCCACTACCACCTATATTGACAATATTTGAGTACCTTTGGGATACTTTATGATTGAGAAGGAGCTCACCCCTCCCATTTATGAGTTTATCAGCACATGTCTATGTAGGAAAATATCTATAATTAAGAAAGGGTATAGTAAAAATGTTTATATGATGTCTTCTCTCTTGGATACGTTGTTTACCATAATTGAGATCCCTAACTTTAAGGGATGGTCACTTGAAAATACATAGACAATGTCTCAATTTTATTTGAAATTGCATATCTTCAAGCATATAGACCATATTTAGTTCATCTCTAATTGTATCTATCCTACCTTGAATGACACCATAACAAGATGCCTAGTGCTAGGAGTTAGCCTATTAATAAAGACATCCATTGAGTAGATTGGGGACATCTAATTTTATCTAGACTACAAAATAATTAGGATTAAGGGAGCATATTGCACTCCATTTAGACTATCAGTCCATTTTCCAAACAAATTAGCTGAGTAGGAAGTTTCATTCCAAATATGTAATGGTATTGGTGGTATTTTTACAAGCAAAAGGAAAGGACTACTTCACACTCCACCCTTGTTTATTGGTAGAACTATCTTCCATCATTGGGATAACATTAAATATGTTTTTAGGTATAAATAATATTTCAAGATGCAACATGATGAATTAAGATAGTGGGACCCCAATGATAGAGTTGGGAAACATTTATAGGCCAAACAAATAAGTTTGACCATGAGCATTGGCATGGATTCTATGATTCAATCTATACCAAGGCTCCATACTTCATAGTAGTGTTGGAAAGGTTGAAGAAATATGTCATCAACGTAGAAGCTAGGTTGATAAGGGACTAGAAAGGAAGTGATGACATTTAGAAACTTGGTCCAAGGCAATGCCACTTCTAGGAGGTCAATCCTATGAACATCCTCCCATGCAGCCACAATCATAAGTGGAAGTCCCAAATATTAAATTAAAATCTTAATAGATGATTATAGAAAGGAGACATAGGGAGGGGACATTATCTTTATCCCAACCCAATGAACCAAAATATCCAATTTAATGCATTGATGTGGTGGCATTAGACCTAGATTAGATAGTGGAGGATGCATTACAAATGTTGTCCATTTCTTATCAATTTGATGAAGAGGAAATTCAAAATTAAGAACTTCAATCCCAAGTTTAGGAGATAGAAAAAGGGAAGGAATTGGCTTTGAGTATAGTTCTAGTTGTTCCCCCACAAAAGATAAAATTTGAGCTTCCACTAGTTCCACTAGGACCCAAAAAATGTATACTTACCTTCACTCACATTTTGAGTGAGATCAATGTCTTTAATGAAGAAAATGTGCTAAAAAGACCAACCATTCATTAATGGTTCATCTATGGCAAGTTTCAAACAGTGCCTACTTTATAATACTCTTGGGCCATAACCAAGACAATGAACATAACAATAAATGATGAGCTCAAACCTTTTATAATTGCCTTGTAAAAGGAGGAGGAAGAAAGGAAGATGACTACCCTTGGTGAGACATGTGGCACTTAGATGGCTACTCCTATAACTTCAAGTTTCACCCAATTGTATACTATAGAGCCTCCAAAAAAAACTCATTTATCAGTTGGAATCCAATTTAATATAGAAACTACAGGTTTGGAGAGGGTGATTGAAAAGAGAGCCATGGTTGCAGGTGAAAAAATCATTTTTAAAAGGTGGAACCATTTGTTGGTTTAACTCCAGTAAGAGGTCAAAATCTAGGTTAATACCCCATATTTAAAAATACATACTTGGATTATCCCTATCTCAATCAGCCCAACTGAAAACTGGCATCAAGGGCATGAAACCACAAATAGAGATCTTAAATAAGCAAAGGAAAATTATAAAAAAGTAAGATATTTTATCTATCCTAGATATTATGATAGAGATGTTTGAGGAATCCTTTTATGACATGTTTAATTCCATAAAGATAACAAAAGAAATATATGGTGTATTAAGGCAATAAGATTTAATAGCCATGGGTTTGATTACTCATTGGTAGAGTTTAAAAGATAAGATGAAGGATTTAATTAGCATATTGACAATGGACGAAATCCTAAGTTTCAAGACCATCAACCTAGCCCATCTAAATAGATATATGGAAATGATTATGGATAAAATTTAGGGATTGATCATGTGGTCTAAGAGTTTGGGAAGACTCCTTAGGGATGATAAAGAGTTATTGCATAGGATAGAATAATTTATTAAGAGCATGATTGATAATACTACAACACTCAACTCCATATTCATCATCATAGATGATGAATTCAAGGATAGGACCACCTTGGTCATGCAAGAGGTAAAGAGCAAGAGCTAAGGTGGGTTTACAACTGACAATACCAGGGTTATGGAGATGATCCTAATGGTAGAATAAAAGATAGCCTAGGCAAGGAGCATAAAGGAAACCTTGGAGAGAAATAAAATGGACTTTGATGACGTAGATGAATAAGAGGATGAAATTTTTCTTGAACCTATAATTAATTTTAGACTTGATGATGAGAAACATCAAAAGGTAGTAAGGCTACTTTAGTGAAACCAAAGGACTTCATCAACAAAGGGTCCACTAGTTTTTTAGGAATACTCTCTTTTATTTAAGCATTGTAAATTTTGAAAATGGTATATTATTTTGTAAAGTTATGTGCATTTTGTTAGCACAGTTGGACTATAGGTTAGTTAACTTTGGAAAGCATAGTGTATTCGAGAAACTTTATAGAAAGGATAATTATCCTTTACATTTGTACACTCGTAAGTTAATGTAATTGACTGACATACTTCATTGTTTTTATAAAAGGAATATTGTCTATTGTAAAAAAAGAGGGAGTTTTGAGCTATAAAAGCTAGTGTAAACTTTAAGCAATTAGTACATGTAGGGAATTCTAAAAGGATTGTCTCATTATGTTTATGTGAATTGTTTTATGTCTTCTCTCTTAATTATCTATTATAAATTTTAGATTTGAATTGTTATTGTAAATATTTGGTTTGTAAATGTGAATGCATAATTGTTATCTTGTGCTTATGCTAGGGTAATTGAAGGTTATCTAGTTTAATTTGTTTTTTTTTCTCTATATATATATATATGTTTTCATCATATATTACTTAAAGGAGTAAATCTTTAATGTAAGCTTAGTTATTATTTACATTTTTCCTTATCTTTTTTAGAATTTCACCTGATATATGTTATGGTCTGAGCCTAAGATATTTCACTTCATACATTATATTGAACTGCATACCTAGGAAACATTTGAACTTTATCATAATTTTTGAGATAAACATCAGTCATAACTTTCTTCTTTGCCTTACCCTTCATTTTTCTTGTTTTTTTAACCAAGCCACTTTAGATTAAAACTTCATTGTATATGTCCATATTAGCTTAGATTTATATTTATATTTGAGCATAATTCATCTTAATTAGGATAAATCATCTTCTCATTTACAAATATATAGGCCATAGTGGCTCCCAACCACTAACTAATTAAATATTGTGAAACATTCACTTGCTATATCATTATTTCATCACAAGTAACTAGATGACCAAAAAATGGTACTCATGCTCTAAATTCTTCAAATTTTAAAATTGGAAGTGTTCTCTAAACACTAAGATCACCTTTGGTAAACTTAGATGACATCAATAGTTGATTAGAAGTATTATTTTCCCTTACTACCACTTGATATCTACACAACCATCTCATAAAAACATTCCCTTGAGCTTTATCTCCTCTTTTGCACACTCCTCTAGTCATTTTCAACCTTCATAAGCCCTTCCCTAGCCTAAAATCCTTTTTGAAAGTTTACGTTACACTATCATCCCCATCTACCTTGTACTGTAATTGATAAAAATTATTTAGGGTCTAGGTTGGCCCCTAGATGACTTAAACTGAGACCTAATTTATTTTTTTCAATAAGAATATAAGGTCAATTGGGTTAACCTTATCTACCTACACTTTACTAGGGTAAGACCCACCTATATAAACACATCCATTTCACCATTCTTATAAATATAATAAGAGTTAATTATTTATTTTTGCCAATTTACAATATACTCTTCTACCATTCTACTTGAGGAGTCTTAGCTTAGTGATTTTACTTAGATAAGAATCTAATCTTGTGGGAAAGTCTTGGATGCTTTGGCCTTTCTTAATGATACTTATGAACCAAAAAAACCTCTTGTGAAGTACCTTTGATTAAGGGAGATATTTAGTCTTGATGGTTTCATATTCAAGGTAAGTATCTCTAACTTTTTTCTTCTCTTTAGTAAATAGAAGTAACATAAGTAATGGATTTTGAATATATTGATCTCTCCATGCATTAGGTTTTTCCTATAAATATATTAAATAGGATTATATTATGCATGTTTTATTTTATGTTTATTAACCCTCATTTTCTGCCATAATCTTTGGTGAGAACTAAGTTATATTTTACTTTACTTATTATTAGTTTAATGAATATTAAAACATATGACTCAATTGGGGTTATTGCATAGTTTTTCTTGATTGGAGGCATTAAAACCCTCCTTAGTGATATTATTGTGTTAATATATCCCTTGGATAGGTATATTAGATCCATCTTGGTCATGAACCCAAATATCTAATGTATCAACAATTGGAAGTGTAAGTAGGATTTATTTTCTCTGAGCTAGGATCAATTTATAGATTAGTTACATTTCCCTTTGCATACATTCTAGTGAACCTGAAATGAAACTAACCCTTGTAGGTTTTATTTCATGATATAATTTTTATCATTTTACTATATTTTTCCATATTTACAAAATTATATTTCAATATTCAATATAGTTCAAAGTTTTTATGTGCAAGTTTAACACACAGTCACTTTAAAATGATTTTATGTCTGTGTAGGTCCTCGTTAGTTATAGGTTACTAGTTCTTTAGTTTCATATTATAATACATTGTTTAATAGTTATATTGTGTCCTATATTTATTTTTTGCATATAGGGTTTTTCAAAACTTGGTCAAACCAGTCGACCTAATTTACAAATTTTAAAAGTAATAATTAATGAATTTTAACATAAAATTTGTAATCTTAACCATATTAAATCCTACCAAGGTTCCTCTATTTCCCCTCTTTATCATTTTATTTCTTTCTTTTGTTTTATTTTTCACAAGTTAGCATTCTTTAAAATTGTCACCCTATAGCTAACTAGGTCGTCCTAGTCGACTTAGTTCTATAGTCTGCCTTATGTATAGGAGACATAATCAACCTAGTTGACTATGTTCTTAAAGACAATAATTACATAGAATAGTAATGAGCCATTTGACTCTATTATATCCTATTTACATACAATGTTTCCTAAAATGACTCTATATTATTCTTAATGAAGGAATTAACAACTATTTTATAGTAATTAGTTCACATTTTAGGTTCAAATTTTTACATGCATAGAGTAACTCACATAGTATAAATAGGTGGTTTTTCAAATTACCATTCTAGTTACACTATTTTACTCTTTTTCACATAATACCCAATAAAATAACATTCAAAATGCATTCAAACACTTGTCTTCCCAAGGCCTACCTACAAGGGGGAAGCTAACTTGGTTTTCTAGCCAAGTATAAATATGTGGTTAATGGTATATATTGGAAAATCACCTGACACAATTATAACTGAGGGATTATGAAGTGATGGGGTAGGCCCTAATACCAAGATAATAACATTACTGACATAGATAACTCTTAGCCAAAACATCCTGAAAGCATTCTTAGATTGTCTTTCTAGTTCCCTATTTCAGCCAATTCTCTTAGGACATTTAAATCAACACTTTATAATAATCTAATAACATTTAGGATGACCAATTAGTTAGCATTTATTTTTTAGTTCATTGATTTATCTTTGATCATTCCATGTTGTATTGTAAAAATTTACATTATCTAGTGTTGGTTTAAGGTTTTGTGTTTGTGTGTATGCTTTCATTTATTGCTTCAAGTTATCTTACAAAAAATTTCACTATTTTAAAATAATTTCATTTTATTTGATAGAATCTCTTATACACTATTACACATTCTTACCTATAGTACATAGTTGATCAACATGACTATGTTTCTTATCTTTATGTTCTTACCTCTATCTAACAATACATAATTGACCCATATGACTCTGTACTCTTGTGAACATGTGTCTTTACAATACTCTATCAACCCATTGGACTATGTACCTATTGGCTAACCCTACTCTTCTATATTTCCAATTTAGTTATTTATTTGGCTAACTTTATCCCTAATATTTCTTTCTTCTTGCTTAAAATACTATTTTATCAATTATTATGAAACCTCCTATCAAAATCTTCTTGGACAATCTGAATCTATTTAGACACTATATGGGGTATTCTTTTTCCCCTTTCTTTACCTCTAAAGAGAACCCTCACTCTTGGATCACTTCTTCCCCTCCATCTATGGATTATAATATATTTCAAATCATAACTCAAGATGAGATAAGTGGATCACATCCTCTTTTTACCTATCAAAAGAATTACCATATTCAAACATCTCAACACAATGTGGGAGTGATTGACACAAGTCTATCCAATAACCCCACTAGTAATCCTCCTCCTAATAACCCTCCCGCTAATACTAATTTGTGGATTCATCTTAAAAATTACATGTTAATTTATATAACCCAGCATATTACACAATTCATGCAACAAATTAACATAATACAAACATATAACACCTCCAAAATAATGTAATTAAAACATCATTTGATCAATATGGCTAACCAGCCTTCAATTTTAATCACTCAAAATAATCAAAATTTTATTCCTCTATTTCTTAAACATACCAAAGGAATTTGTTATCCCTAGCCTATATTGAATAATAATATGCTTTAAAATATCCAAAATGAACCTTTAGCTTCTTTCATTGTTTCCATTGATATTGGTAACATATGTAAAACTATTAAGTATGATGGGATTAAAGACCCTGCATCTTTTATTAAGGACTTTTTCAATATTTACAAATAGTGGATCCAAACTAATATTTTTTCCACAACTAAACTTCTATTTAAAACCTTCACTAGTGATGTATTGGAATGGTACAATGAACTTCCCCAATATTCCATTTGGAAACTAGAGGTTTTAGTTAATCCTTTAGTTAAATAATTTCAACACAATGATCCTCACAATAATTATCTTAGCCTTTTCATCAATGCTAAGCAATCTCCCACTGAATTAGCTCATGACTTTATCAAATGATGGAAATATTTATCCCACAAGGTTGAATAACCATGACTGATGATAATATATTGAAACTCTTTATAGCTAATTTAACTCCTATTCAATATAAGGTTCAGACTTTTACCCTCAAATGGTTAACAAAATTATTGACCAAGCCAAGTGTCAAGACTTCTTAATTAAATAATTTTAACCTAATACCAAATGACTTAAGTTATATTTTCAAACTTATACCAATTAAATCACTAAAAATACTCCTCAAAATGAACCGAGAGTTGCAATGGTTGACTATCCCACATCTTCTCACAAACCATTAACTGTGCATCAAATGAAATGATTTTTATAACCCTCTAAACCATTTATTTATCCCAATTGTCCTCCTAAACAGTATGATCCTAACCAATTTTTTTGGTTCCATGCCAACATTAGTCTTCCCATGAAACTTGTAGAGGGATAACCAAAATTTGTATCTCCTATATGCTTGGTTATTCCTTCAATCATGAATCCACGATGCAAATCCATCATAAATAATACAATGCCACTTATCAAAAATGATAAGCTCCCAAAACTTCTTATTGTAATAACCAACAATCTATTTCCACATCTAATACTCAATATCCTACCAAGGGGTCTATGCCATTGATGTTAACTATGATCAATATTATAATTATTTATCAATATGTTAATATGGCTAAGGTCAATTATTACCACAAACTAGCTCACAAAGATCTTTTCACTAAACTTAAGAAACCATATTTAGAAGATCAACTTCTTAAATATACTAAAACCACTCATATGAGTTTGGAATCTAATGAGGAACCATCTCATTCTTCCAAACCACCAACCACTTCCATTACATCAAAGTTTGAATTACCTTTTAAACCTCACACTAGTTCTTATTCTAAATCCCAATGGAACTTCTTAGAAGAGATCAACTCCATGCCTTTCAAGATTCCTCTTATGAATTTATTTCACACCTCCCCTTATCATCACAAGTTCCTCATGCAATAGTTGCAATAAATTGAAGACCCATGTTTTATAGAAGAGGAACCACCATCTCCTAAGCCTCAACCTACCAACATTCATACCATATAATCCATTTGTCCTTATTCCAAACATTCCATTGAATTCATTGAAGAAAACATGATTAATGATGAGATCCTCTTTTGCATCGATGGTCCACCATTATTCATTAAAATAGCCATTAATACCACCCTTATTTGTAAATATTTAGTACATGAAGGGTCTAATATTAATGTGACATATTTATGGCTCATCCAGAAGAACCAAATATAATAAAGATAATCTCAAGAAAACATGCCTAACATGTCATGGATTTGATAAAATTAATCAAAATCCACTTGGTTGTATTTCTCTCCACCTTAAAATCAGATCTAAGACTATTTAAACCAAGCTTATAGTCCTCGAGTTACCTATATCTTACAACATACTTCTAATATGACCATGAAATCATTGAATGAGGGATATCACCTCTTTCATTAGCCAATGTATCAATTTCCTACATAATGGCAAAAGGTATAAAAATGAGTCTTATCCCAACCCTTGTAGTATTCATCTTCTAAATCCTAAATAGCAAAATCACATTCTTACCATTCCAAAAATCAATAGTGCTCCCTTACCTAGCTTTATCAACATCAATCTAAACTTACATGTCACTTTTGTTGATTTAGATGATAATGAACCTAATGATCTTAAACATACTTGAAACACTACTAACCTACCTGCTTACATATCAAAGTGGATTCCTCTTGTTTATTACCTCATGATTGCACCATACCTCTCATTGATGAAGTCACTAATTTACCCCTCCATGCAATTTTCAAGAAACCTCTTACCCAAAATATGCCTTCAAATGTAACAATTATGAAGTGACCAAGTTATTCTAAGATCCTTTAATAATGTCTTCACCTAGATTTAGTGATCTAAGTAATTCCCCTTTTGAAACTCCTCTTGAATCTCAAGCATGTATAATTTCTCTAGCCTATGATGATAACTACATCATGGCTAGAGCTCAATCACAAGACTTGGATGTTTAACATTATTAAAAAACTTTAGCCCAAATAAAATATTTCAACTATGATGTTCATACCATTTCCACTACCTCTAAGTTAACTCCCAAAGGTCATGTACCTCCTATTAATTTTCCACTTATTGATAGTCCTTGGGTGGTAGAATAAATCTAACCTTATGAAATGTTGTAAATTCTTACACCTTCTATACAACCTACACATTCAATATTTACATCTAATTATTCCACCATAACTAATGCTAATGATAAACCAACAAAATCTGATCAACCTTTTTCCCCTACTCCATTTACCCATCAGATTACATTAGATGCCAAAGCCACATATGTATGTCAGATACATTTTGAATATAACTAACATAGTAATTAAATTCTCAATCTTGATGTAAATTTTGAGTATTATGGTCCTCTTCCCACTCTACCTAGCGATGAAAACATTATTGAATTACTTCATGCCCAATAACCTCAAGTCCCTTGGGAGTATCACAAACTTGGGAATTTCAAAAACAAATCCCCTTGTTTCAACAAATTCATTTCTAACATCGACCCTAAAGTAAATCCCATTTCCTCTTTACGTAATGCATAATATCATTTCCAAGATGAAAATGGTATGCTTATTGAGGAAACAACTTAAATCAAATATGGTACCCCATCATGCCCTCAACCAATTATAGTCTCTCAAAACCTCACACCAACTAAACATGATAAATTCAACTTATTTTTTGATAAATATCATGAAAAATTTTCTTGGTTTTATGAAGACATGCCTGGTATTGACCTTAGCATATTAGTGCATAACATCATCACTTTCCTCGATGCCAAACCCATGATAGAAAAGAAAAATAATTTTTTTTGGAATTTTTTACTTTATGCCATGAGTAAATTATCAAGCTTCTTTATGTTATGTTTAATAAGCCCTTGGACTATTCATAATGATTATCTAACATTGTCCCTATCTAGAAGAAAGTCACCATGGTCATTTGCATATTCATTGATTTCCATAATGTTAATCTTATTTTTCCCAAGGATAATTTCCCTCTACCTTATATATATTGCATCATCAATTCCATAGCTAGTTATGAAATGTTGTCCCTTATGGACAAAATTTTAGGTTATAACCAAATTCACATTTCCCTCAAAAACTAACATAAGACAAATTTCACCATAGAATGGGGCTATTATTACTAAATTAAAATGCCCTTTGGTCTTAAAAATTCTAGAGATACCTATCAACAAGTGATGACTCACATATTTCATGATATTATTCACAATATTACAGAGACATATGTGACTGACCTCATTGCCAAATCTAAAAGATGCAATGTTCATCTCTCTAATCTTATTGTCATCTTCGGTCACCTTATTAAATATAAAGTTAGACTAAATCTATACAATTGTGTTTTTTTCTAACATATACGAAACTATTAGGATTCATAGTCTCTCTTTTTAGCATTGAAATTGATTCCACCAAGATCAATTATATTGTCAACATGCCCATTACTCACTCTATTTTATAAATTCACACTTATCTCAGTCAACTTGGGGCAATTAGACACTTCATCCCCAAAATGATTTACCATATATTATTGAATAATTTTATCCCTACATCAAATTTGGTCAAACCCCATGCACTTTCAAACTTTATTAGGGTCCCTTAGGTTTGAAATTATCACTATGGTCATAAATAAGGTCAAGACATTCTAAACCTTTGATACATTTGCCTAGTTGTCTTATGTCCGTTTTGGCCACATTTTAGTCATTCAAATGAAATTTTATGGTTTTACACTAAGGAAAAATGTTCCAAGATGTTATTTAATGTACCATATTTTTTTAAATTGTCATAAGATGGTTTTAAATTGAAAAAGTTGCGTGTATAACATTAAAATAAGAAGATCACTACAAAAAATGGAGTTTCAAGTAGTTGTAATGTTTAAGAAACACATTTGGGACATGGGAAGGCTTCAATAAGATCTCTTCAGATCCCCACAAGTCTTTCCTATGTTCATATGGATTTTATAGTTAAAAAAATGGAAAAAACTAGTTTCTCTCTCCTATCACTCCCTTGGACAGATCAAAAGAGATCAATGATTTACACTTGGTACAAATAAGAGAAGAAGAGATGAATTGATCACACATGGTTGATGATAGTAGTATTTGTGAGATTAAAATTCATGGTCATAGTTTCAAGTTTAATTATCCATACTATATTAATAATCACTAACGCTATTAGTGCCTTTAAACTGCTTACGCATTCCCAACACATCAGTTTTCTCATATGTTTGCATTGGTTTAAAGTTTCCAAGTGATGTATGTATTATTGTAGAGCATGTTTATCCTCTTCATGTTAGTTTCAATATAGTTAGTGTTAGAGAGTTATCAGTGATGTCATGGATGTGTGTTAGTTAGTGGATGAAATGCTTTGATAGCCTAAGTGATAATGATAAAGTGTGCAATATGCTAGTCCTATTGTGTTTGAAGTTGGATTGGTTGATCGTCTATTTTGGCATAGCTATAAATGTTTAGGGATGAGTATGTAGTATTGATCATGTATAGAGGGTCCTATAATATGTTTTATATGCTTTGAGATATTGTGTGCATAAGTAGAATTCATTTTTTAGTTCATAGTTTTCATCTAGATAGTTTTGATCTAGTGGTAGAAAATCTATGTAGGTAGTTTATTGGCATCACCATTGCCACATGTGAATGAGTTAGGGGGATTTGGTCATATGATTTTGATACATTAGTCACTAGTTTTTATGCACCAAGTTTTAGGTCATGCACCTAACTATAGTCAAAGATATGTGGGTGCAAAGTTGGGCTCCAAAAAATTTTAATAGTATTTTCCCATAGACAAATTTGTAATGCAGAAAAAAGAACCAAGTAATCATATTGATGACATTATATCTCACATGTGTGGACATTTATAAATAAGGTGATCATATGGGTTTTTTTATGTTTAATCTTAGTTTATTTTCACTAAATTTTAGGTAATGCGCTGAAGTGCAATAAAAGTTATGCAATTGAAAAGTTGGATTGCCAGACACTTTTTGACATAGTTGGCTCTATGATAGAAGTTATTGAGAAGGAATTTTAATCACATTATATCTCCCATGAATGAAGTTTATATGAGTAGATTATTATATGGTTGGATTCTCCTATAAAAGAAGATCATATAGTCCAAATTGCAAATCATGCATCAAAATGTGACAAAAGGTATGACTATGCAAAGTTGGTCTTCCAGGTAGATAAGTAAGCTTCCCATAGTCAAATTTTCACATGTTAAAGTTTGAGAAAGATCAATGGATTTCATCTACTCTAAAAAGTCAAGAATTATCAAGATGAGGATAGGTGCACAATGTTTAACATTGAGTAGATATAAAGATTGAACTTCTCCCAAGGATTAATGGTTAGTGGGAGATTGTACAAATAGAGATCAATGGTGCATATTAAATTCAAGAGGTCAATGTGATAGTTGTCTAGCATTACTAAAGTTAATACAATCTTGAAGAGATAGATGGAACACATGGAGTTAACATTAGAAGATTACATGAGATGAGGTCAAAGTGATTAAGGTTTAAGATTTGAGCATTGGTGCCTATGTGTTAAAGATCAAAAAAATTTGACGGTGTGTATTTGATATAAGAAATTAGGACATGATATGGGACCATAGTTTTTGAATTTTAATTGTGACCATTGACATTTAAATATTTAAATTTGAAAAGGAAAATATAAGTGTCTAGTTTTTAGGAAATAACTTTTGATCCAAGAAAATTTTGATAGTGTAGTAAAAAGAAAATATATAGAGGAATCTAAGGTGCATCTGGAAATATGGATTTGAAGATATAAAAGTGTGTTTAGGAAAATATATTGATCTCCAAAGTTACCTGTGTCTATGCATGGACTATAAGTGACATGAAAATATTATTTGAGCTTTTTTTGATATTGTTTCAAAATATTTTGATGAATTGGCTATTGGAAAGTGTTTTAGAATCCATGAAGATGATATATTTACACTATAATGGATTGGATAATTGCATGATGTACGAACACATGCTTATAAGGTGACTCTATGTTCACTCATAACGATTGTGTGTACAAAATATTGTTTAAGTCTTTTATGCTTAAGCATAAGGGTATGGTGATGGATATGAAAACTTAAGGGGGACCTATAGATCATGTATACTAGATCCATGCTTTTATAAAGTGTTTATATGTTCTTATTATGCTTGAAGAAGTGTCAAAGAGATGAATGGGTCTCCATAAGACCTAAAAAATAACTTAGGCATTTTTGTAAATGTATTGTGTTTAAGTTTGAGCCATGTGAGATGCCTTAAGGGTGGAGGAATGTTTTGTGGACAATAAGAAAATATTGTGATATTTTTAATTCATGATTTCTCTATAAATTAGGGAACCAAATGAGATGGTTTATAGGTTTTTATAATAATTGAAGAGACTTGTATGTGGGAAATTTGGAGAGTGAAGGAAAGTAGAGGAGTGTGAGAGTGCCTAACTATTGGATTGATCAATAGAGAAAATTGAGGTCTTTACATATGATCTTTAGGTCATGTTTCTAATGAGAGTATAGTTTTACTATAGTTTGAAGTTGTGAAAAGAGATATGAGTGTGCATATGAGGACTGTCTGAGTGAAGAAGGAGAGAGATTATGGCATGCTTATGTGAGAGGCCTATATGAGTTGGAGAGAGAGTTTGTGTAGTTATCATATAATCATAGGTCCATAATTAGGTATTGAATACATCATTTCTAATGTCTAAGTGTTCATTTCAAGGAGGATATACAGGACTTGATCTTCTTTAGGGGCACTTGCTCCTTATGAAATAGGGTTTCACTAAAGACCTTTGGTCAAAAGGACTTGATCAGGGTTGTAGGTCAAAAAGACTTGATCAAATAGGTGGTTTGAAGGACTAGATCATCTTAGGGAAAGGTGATACTTATGAAACTAATGTTTCACTTAAGGACCTAGGTTAGAAGGACTTAATCAAGGTTCTTGATTAGAAGGGCTTGATCAGTCTCTTGTTTGTGATCATCTTACAGGATGGCAGTCTATGTATTTGTAGGCTTGATAGTGGGTTTTATTCTCCAAGAGGGTTTCCCACATCAATCTTGTGTTGTGTATGTGATATTGCATTATGTTCATTCTTCACTGCTATGAATGATCTATATGCTTCATGAATGATTGTATTGAATGCTTAAGTATTTTCAAGGGTTTGGAAATTGAATTATATTTTATGCCACCATCAATTCACCCCCCTCTCAATGGATTGTACCTCTAAAAATTGGTATCATAGTAGGTACGTATTGAAAATTTTAACCACTGAAAGGTGATCAAAGTTACAATGGTTGATAAAGAGGTTATTTCTTATCTTCAAGATAAACTAGTAGGTGTTTTATCATAAATTAATGGTGTGAAGACACAAGTATAAGATCTAGAGGTAACAATCAAGAATCTATAGATCATGATGAATAAAGGGTAATTGGAATGTAAAGTCATGAATTATTAAAATGTGTTATAATCTAAGGATAATAGGGATTCCATCTCCACCAAAAGGGTCAAGAATGAAAATTCATTGATCAATAATGGTCAAGAAAAAGGGAGGTCAAATATGAACTATCTTAAAGGGGTATTACCTATCCTATAATCAATTTGGTCATAGTTATAGGAATTGATCTCTCTCTCCAAAAATCAAAATGGATCTCATATGTTATAATTGTAACCAACAAGGCCATATAGCTAAAAAATAAAAAAGAGCATTTTTGAAAAAGGATATACAAGTCATTGACACCATCAAAGGTAAGTAGTCCTAACTTTATTTCTCCTTTGTAAGAGTAGATAGATAATTTAGTTGTTCTTTTCTCCCATGCATTATAATTTTTTATACATTAATGTGAGTATATGTATTCTATGCATGTTTAGTTTAGTTTATTCTATTTGTAACCCATAATTTAGGCCAAAATATTTGGTGTGAACTAGATTATATTTACTTTTTTATTTATTAGAATAGAGTGAACATTAAACAATGGATTCTTTTAGGGTTGTTGCATGATTATGTTAGACTGTGAGATTTAAAACCCTTCTTAGCATGATGTATTACGATAAGTAATCCCCTAATTGGGTCTAGTGAATCCCCATATTGGTCATTATCCCACTTAGAAAATTTATTTGCAATCATAAGTGTAGGTATTTTTTATCTTATTTGAGATATAATTGATTTACAAACGTGACACATTTTTGATTGCATACATTCTAGTGAACCTAATGTGAACTAACCCTTGTAGGATTTGTTCATATTATTTTCATTTCTTTCATTCTTTCATTATTTTTTTATCACATATTTTCCATACTGGATCAACTCTAACAACACAGTATCTATCTTATATATGCAATATTTTAGGTATAGGCTACTAAATAGACCTAGTCAACCCAATACAATTTTTCAACTTTTCAAACATCCAATCTAGACTACTAGGTCAACCTAGTTGACCCTTTACATTTTTAAGCACTTATAAGCAAGTTTATGTAATTATTTTTCAACCCAATCTACCTAGTTATTAACATTTACAAGCATATATCATGGTTATTGAACAATAATCTTCATTGTCTATATCTTTTATCCACTAAGGTTCCTTTACATATCTATGTCTCTCTCTCTTTATAGTCTTTCCTTTTATAGTTTTTAATCTTTAAAACATTCCTTGTATAGTCAACTGGATCAACCCTACTGACCTCATTTTATGTTTTGTGTGTTTTATAGATAACTAGGTCAAATTTTCTAATCTTTTTCATTTTTAGACATTGCTTCCATAGTATAGGTTTGACCCTATCAACCTTGTTTTGTATTTTGGGCATACATTGATGACTATATAGACATTTAAGCTTGTTTCAAAGTTGGAATTAAACTTTTATGCTAGTAATTAGTTCACACTTTCTTTTCTTGTTGCTTGTATTATTAGAATAGATCACATAGCTTAATTAGGTGCTTTTAAATTAATCATTTAGTTCAGTATTTTCTATTTTATACACAAATAAACATTTTAAAATTTGTCTATCCAAGGCCAACCTACATGAATTTCATCACCAAGGGGGAAGCCAACTTGAAACTCTAGTCAAGTATAAAGCATGGTTAATGGTATATTCTAGCTAAAGCACCTGACACCCTTATCATTGTGATATGTGAAGTGAGGGGGTAGGCCCCAATACCCTTAGTCCAAACTACCTAAAACCATCATTAAATTTCCATTCTATTTCCTTACTTATAGACAACTTCCTATCACATTTAAATTCATGTCTTAATAATGTAATAAATATTCAGGTTGAACAATTAGTAATTTACTTTCTGAGTTGATTGTTTATTCTTTGCTCAATTGTATTTTATGTTTTAAAAATTGAATTAGCCAACATTGGTGCAAGGTTTTTTATTGTGTGCTTCAATAAGATTGGCTAGTATTAATCTAATTTATTATTTGATTCCTTTTAGCTATTTTTTTCCAAATTTATTATAAAAGTTATCTTGTTTTAGTTCATAATCTATAATAGGCTTCTTAATTTTCCCTATCTACTATATTGGGTTGACCAAATTAACCCCATACCTTTTTCTATCCTCTTTTCACTGTAATGGATCAACCTAGTCGACCCTATATAGTTCTCAAACCCTGTTTCCTCTTTTTCCAATCTTTGTTCACTATACTCGATTGACCCAGTTAACCCTATATAGTTTATAGACCTTATTTTTGTGCTAGGTTGACCTAGTCAACCCTATCTATTTATATCATTTATTTTTTCCTTGTTTTCTCATCTCTCTTTATTTCTCTTCATCATGTACTTTTTTCTTGATGACAATACTAAGTTGTAGTCAATAGACATGATGAATTTTACCAACCCTCATAGGGTCTCCCATAGATAGAGTAGGGCTCCTCTGTTTGATGTTAGTAATGCTCATATTTATACTCACACAATTAAATATGGGACCCCTATTAATACTTATTCACATCACAATCTTGTCTTCTCATTAGAATATTAACCCAAATTAAAGTATACACCCAAAATGTTCTTCTTTATCTCTGAATTTCCTTAACATTAAGGAAAATATTATTTTAACTTTTACAATCTCATGATTAGTGGTCAATACAAAGAGCCTCATTCACCTAATAATACATTATTAAATGGATTTATAGGTATCAATTATTTTATTCTTAACCTCTTCCTTCAATTATAACCCCTTCTCATATCATGACATCTTCTTCTATAATGTTTTCCATTTCTATACCTAGTATATCCACTACCATGGTAGGTTTTATATATAGTGGGCCTCTCATAAGATCCACTATACTTAATCCTACCAATAGTGTATCATTTACTACCTAAGGTAATCATACTACTATTTCTTCTTATTCAAAACCATTCACTAGTCCATCTTTTTCTACATAAGAAAATTTTACCATTAGTGCCTCACATTCTCGTAATTCCTCTCAAGCTCCTATCAACACCAATAGTGGTATCCAAGCCAATAATACCAACTCTAATGATTTTAATAATGTTAATCAAACACATCAAATATTTCTATAAACACTCAATCAAATAAATATCTTTCAAGCTCATAGCACAAATGAAATGATGAGGATGCAAAACCACCTTCTCCATCTCTAATATCATCCTCAACCAATGGCTTAGGGCACACATAAATAAAATATTTCCCCTCCTCCTCTTTGATATTATTAGAGGAAATATCACTCCTCAATTTCCTTTGGTCAAAAAAACTATTAAGCATCTCAAAAATGAACCTCTTACTACTCAAACTACTAACATTCATATAGGAGGTATCACACCTTCAATTTTTTATAATGGATCAACTGATCCCACCATCATCTTAAAACATGTGTAAATATTTATAATGATTGGGTCAAATTTAACCTCTTTTCCACTACCAAACTAATAGCCAAAACTCTCACAAGTGATACCTTGGATTAGTAAAACCAACTTAGAACTCATTCCATTACTAGTTTGGAGGATTTAGTGAATGCTCTAGTTAAAGAATTCCAAACTAGTTATTTCTTGAGAAAACTTTGGCCTACTTCATAAATTAAAAATAACTTGAAAATGAAACTACTCAAGCCTTTCTTAAAAGGTGGAAAACTTTGTCAAATAATATGAACATAACATGGCTTATGACAATATTTTCCATCTCTTTATCAATGCCTTTTTTCATAAACTTCAATATCAAGTTTGTACTCTCTCTCCACATACATTAGAGGAGGATATTGACCAATTTAAATGATAATATTTATTTATGCATCAATTTTATCCACCCCAACCTTATGTGGGTCCTTGTCTCTTATTTAAGAATAAAAATCACAATTTTAGGAATGATGGTGTTAGATATTATCATGACACCATTCATAATTTTTACATTGTCATTCTTACCCCTTCATCAAAACTAATCCTCATTTATCTTTACCAAACAACATTAACATTCAGAAACATCTATCCTTAACTAAATTGCTTAAGCATCTACCTAGGCCTCTTCCATGAGAACTTGACCCTACCCATCTTGTGAAATCTTGGTATGATCCTAATAAGTTTTGTTCATTTCATGCTAGTTCTAGTCATTATCATGAGACTTGTAGATAGATTTGTAATTTAGCTATGGAATTTCTTCTTGGTTCTAATTTTGATCATGATTTTATCATTTGAAAGCATAAACAATCTTATGAAATTGATTTTAAGGATTATAAACCACATGATAAAAATAAAGCCTTAAATCAAGCTAATGTTAATTTGGATATCTAAAAATATCCTCTTCCTAATCATCAACCTATTCAATAATATCAAGATAAATCCATCCCTTCCACCAATAATATAGAAAGTCTTGTTGAATCCACATTCAAAGGGAATGTGGTTAACATGACTAATATATGAAGGGTGGTTTCTTTTATCGATTCCCAACTTATCTACACTCCTCCATCTAGAACATATCATGTTATCTAGGATTCTTATAAAACTCATTTAAATGAGTTGGGATAAGATGACCTTACTACTTTTGATGATTAAATTTCTAGTTATCCCTTGGATAACACTTCCTTTTCTATTTTTACCAGTCTTATGTTATCTTCTAACACTAATGATAATCAAATTTATACTAAAACTTATTCTACCAATTCCCAAAATAAACCTAAACCAACTATTTCATCATCACAACATGATTTAAAACCTTTTTCTAAGACTTCTTCTTATAAACATAAATTCCAATCGAATTAAACTCCTCCTTCAAAGGTCATCCTTAATCATTATGCACTTATATCCAACAACCTTATTATGGGTTATGATGAGTAGGATCCCATTGTGTAAATCACTAATCTCCCATCCCATATTATGTTCCTTGATATTATGAGGACTTCTCCACATCATAGAAACTATGTTATGTAATTATTGTTGGAGATGAATGTCCCTCATCCTCCCCTAGTAGGATGAGAGGTAGCCTTATCTAGATCTGAGGATAGTATATTAAAACAATGTGAAGATATGTCTATAAACATTGATGAAACTAAAAAAAATTCTCTTTCTTTAAAATTTTCCATAGATTCCATGATTCTTGATGAGATTTTACTTCATGTGGATGATCCTCCCTTATTCATCAACATCTAAATAGGTGATATCCATGTAAGTGTGCATTGATTGATGAAGGTTTTATAACTTTTATTTCCTATCTTGACTTCATTAAAACCCTTGGATATTTAAAATACAATCATAATTATACATGAAATACATACCAAAGATGTGATAGAAGGAAAATGCCTCCTCTAGGTTCTGTGTGGCTTACCATTACTATCCCACCTATCACCATTCATGTGAAGGTGATGATATTGAAATTTCCCCTTTCTTATAACATCTTTCTTGGTAGACCATGAACTCACTATATGAGATCCATTTCTTCTTTTTCCTACCAATTCATTAAATTCCCTCATAATGGAGCCATTTATAGATTTAGGGTGACACTAAAACCTAGAATTTTGAACAATTATAAGACCATGGTGTCTTCAAAATTCCTACTCTTAAATATTTGCCTAACATTCCATTCCATGAGTCTCAACATATTAATTTTCCAATTAATTCAACCCAAGGTTATAATAAACATCCTACACTTATTGGGAACATTCCTCCTAAACTCTTATATTTCAATGATGATGAGCCTGATAAGATTAACCTAAAGATTAAAACTTCTGATCTCTCACCTCATTTCATTTTTTAGCTTCCTACTTCTTTGTAGTATCATTCTCATAAGCCTCCTTTTGATGATATTCCTATAATCTTGACCAAGACTTGGCATTATATTTACCATAATTCCTTAGATGACAATGTTATACCTACTTGTGGTATTTATCTTCATACCTTAGATTATGATGATGGTTGTTCCGTAGATGATCTATTCTCAGGCACTCTTATCTAGTCCCATGATGCATAAATGATCCATTATCATTAAAATTAACTTTGAGACTTTTTATGTATCTTCTCATCTTCATTTATAGTTCCTAGTCTTAGTACTTTTCATCTTTATCATAGGGTAGATATGGCACCAACACCTCTAATTTTTTAGGAGCCTCGTAGGAGTATGCTCATGGATCATGTTATGACTATGACTTACCACTTTGATAGGTACCCTGATTATAGTAATTTTTTTAATCTTAATATTAGTGTGACCCTTCTTAGACCTTCTATATATCCCACTCTTCCCTTAGTATAGCCCTTATTAGAGCCCATTCCCACTCGCATTATAGTTGAGCCCATTATTTCTCCTACTATAGTTGAGCCTATTCTTACTCCTACTCTTGCTGAGCCTACCACAATTTCTCATCCCATTGATCCTTACATTGAGCTTAGTTCCATTCCTCCTCCATCAATACCTTCCCTTAGTGATGGTTTTCTTCCTTTTCTTGAGATGGTTTTGTTTCCCACTAAATGGGCTGATGAGTTTTTTCTAACTTTTTACACTCTTTTTATACCTCCTTATATGAGTGCTTCTATGAATACCACTCATAACCATTATTCTACCCATTATCATAAGTTAAAATAATATAATGATACTTTGCATCCTTCCTCTCCTTCTTTAGATAAATCTATGACTCCCTTGAAGGTTATACCTAAATATATACCTAGGTATGGTGAGGTGTATTTTATATGGAACCAATGTGGTACCCATCAAACTAATTATTTTTGCATCCTTAAAAAACTTCTTAAGGATAACCTTATAACTATTCTTCAACCTTCTTCCATTCCTCCCATTGGTCATCCCTGCAAGAAGATTTCTCCTTCTTCTCTCATGGCTCCACCTCTAGTGGTTCCATACCCTCCTATGGTCCCTTCATCACCTTTTATGACTCCACCTATGATTCCTCCACCTGTGGACCTTTCCTCACCTATGGATCCTTCTCTACCCATGAGTCCTTCACCCATGGATCTTTATCCATATGTGATTCCTAAATCCCCCATAGATCCCACTCCCATGGATTCTATTGAGCATCGTTTTCCTAATTTTCCTCATCATGATCCCTTGAGCATTCCTAATTTTTCAATTGAAGAGATTAGATGATAATTCTTTTCCCAATTTTCATTAAAGATTGATGAGACATTAGAAGCAGTTTGTATTTAGGTTCACACATATTTATCTGATGTCTTGGACAATATGTGTGGGTAGATTTATCAGTACTTATGAGCACATGCATGGTGCCTTTATATTTACTTTTTTATTGGACATGTGATCTAATTTTATTTTTTTCTATCTATTATGTTATTTGATGTTGTGTCAAATTCATATCTATCATATATAGCGATTTTACTTTTTTGAACTATATATTTCTTATATTTCCATTTATAGCTTCATATGATTGTCTTTATTTATCATTTCTTTCTCCTTTTTGCTTGAGTTTCTCTAATAACTCTCTTCTTTTACCTTCTTGATTGTTTGCTCTCTTATCTTTATTTCTCACAAATAATTATCATTATGACTTGGTTATATAAACCCTATTCCCTTTGGTCCTTATCTCCTTTTACCATGTGATCAGTTACCAAATAAGGGATCTCATTATACTTTCCTTATACTAGTCTACCTTTGGGTCTCCTTTTTCCCTTCTTCCTTTCTTAAAAACTAAGCATATACATGGTTGAGACTTGAGATCACATGCTAGTTAATTGTTAAGCCTAAGTGTCCTAGTTAGTCTTTATATTTAGATACTTATACTACTTTATCCTTATCCTAAATATCATTCATGTGTATCACTACATCTCTCATGATTGGTCATTCCAAATCTATATGGAGGAGGAATCTTAAAAAAACCATAAAAATTTAAAATCCAAATCATTTTACAAAAATAAATGATATAAAAGGTAAAAATATTCTTAAAAGTTAAATCATAGTAAAAAACATGATTCAAAACACATCTTATTATAGTTAAATCTCAAACTCCATATTTGGCCTCAAAGTAGACTTGAGGTCCTTTGGGGTGGGATAGGCTAGTAGATTAGAAGAGGAGAATAAAAAAATCTTTTAGTGATACCTATTTTCTCATGCAAGTACCCAATATTCATAGTAGACTGATGGATCTATAATGGGTCTTAAATAATGTGGAACACATCATGGGAATGTAAGTATATTTTACTTTTCTTTGTACTAATCTACCTTCATCAGTTGATATTAGTAGCACACTTATTTTCCTACAAATCTTTGTGTATATAGAGAATATGTTTCCTTGGTACATTAATGGTCACTAGTCACTTAATGTCTTCTTGTGTCCTTAGTATGCCTCTTATATTTAAGGTCTTCTCATAATATGCCTAATTCTTGAATTTTACATTCCCTTTTTCATTCCCTATATACCTCATATTTCCTATTGATAAATATTTTTTTGTCTATTGATCACTCCCCTTGGGATCTCATTTTGTGAGTTGCATTGTAAGATTATGGATAGGACCTAGCCATCCTCAAACATTACCGCCTTTTTCCTTCCTATTAGGCACATACTTTATTACCTAATTGTCTTGATTTTCCACCCCAATGGTGTTTTCTTTGTGATTTGCAATGTAAGACCATGGATAGGACCTAACATTCCTCACAAAATTTTCCAATAATATAAGTCACAAACAAAAATATATATGTAAAAGATGAGATAATATGTGATTAATTATGAAGTTACACTTCATTGACATGCTTTACCATTTGATTTAGTATGTTTTATTCTTATTTCATTTATCTTTTGCTTTTATCTTCTTATTTTCTGAGTACATATAAGAATAAAATCATTTATTGAATTTTTCATACTCCCCATCTTGAAATAGTGTGATAAATTTAAGATCAATATTTTTCCATTTTTTTTCTCTTATACATCCCAACATGATTTATTATAATTGATTGACATAATTAATTTATTTTTATACCATTTGTGCCCTTTTACATAACTTCCATTTTATTACTTTGTTTTCATACTTCCCAATGTGATTTACTATGATTTTACTTATTTTAATTTGGTGAAAAAATATTTTACTTTGGTTTTAAAATAAATTCTTTTTTACCATCTTGTTTTAGCATCACTTGGCTCTTTATACTTGGTCATTTTGTTGTTATTACACATTTCCCAAGTTGAAATGGTGTGTAGTATATTTTTTATTGATTATATTTCTCCAATTCCTTTTTTCCTATTTCTTTTTAAACATGCATATGTACTACGTAATGCTAGAAAAGAAACCACATCTCATATATTTCCTATAACATATACAACAAATTATAAATACATGTTCTAGAAAGAAATATAACCAAAACATCCACAACCACAACCATAATTATGACAACATCCACAATCAACATCAATATGCCAAAATGATATATATATATATATATATATATATATATCATGAGTTTGATATAACAATAAAATCATATATATAATGCTCCATCTCTATGGCTAGGCTCCATCCTATCTAAATCATGGCCTAGCCATGCTACCTATCAAAGCCTCAATCTGAATCCTCTTAATAGTACATTGTAATGAGGCCATATAAGATATCAATCTATCAACCTATCCCTTTAGATGTGCCACCCATGTCTATACCTACACCAACTAGGCTAAGGTCACCATGTGTGTCACCTTCTCCTACTCCTACACTTATATCATATGGGTCAAGGTTGTTATATGTGCCTATGCCATCCACATTAGTGTATCTAGGTGCACATTTCTCTCCTCTACTAGGGCTTATCATGCCATTATATTACCTACACCTATCTCTACTGGTGGCTACATCCTTTCTCTCTATGTTCATATCTACCTTATTCCCTCCCCTACTAATCTGAACTAGCTCACCTAAGCTAGGGTAGATGCTACACTATGGTACTCTAAAGTAGTAGGGTCATACAACTATAGAGGCTCATCCAAGATATCATGGAGTGTTCCCCTCATAAAATACCCCAATTTCTCCTCCTCATCCTTAGATACACCTATAAACTAACACTGAGATAGATATTATATCACCATTATATCTCATAATATCTATCTAACTCTAGTATCTATTTTAAAATAAAAACTTGATCAATAATTTAATCCTCTTTATTACATGTTTATGTCTCAACCACTATGGTCTCACCATCTACATGACTACCTCACATAATCTCTCCATCCATGTGACATCCTAACACCTTCTCTATAGGTCACATCCTTAGATCAAATCCAATTGGCATGGCTCACATCCACCTTAGCCTACACTTGGGTAGCCTCTCTATCATCTAGCTCTCCTCTAGTTCACCTACTAGGTCATTGAGGATGGTGATAGTCTCCATTCTCTCCTCCTCCCATATTTGTCGATGTTGTATCCTTGGTAGTCATATCTCATCTCACTATGGAGCTGGTGGTGGTATCTCTAGTGTTGCTACCTTTACACCCCTCTCCTCCTATTCTACTCCTTATCATGCTTATGCAATCCATGGCCACTCATGATGTGGTTTAAGAATTGATCTCATCACTAGTGGCTCTAGTCCCCTCCTCCCCCATGACTCTCTCACATGTTGATCCCATTATTTGAGCATCAATATCAATGCCACTAGATGAGATAAGACCATATATCTTATAACCCATGCCATTAGATAGGGCTCTTTCAACTAGTTATAATGTCCAATCACCTCTATCTTCATTGTAGATAGTGTAAGTATGTACCAGCTTAGCCATATAGTTGTTATGTGCCCATATGTTTGCCACATTGTGTCTACACATCTCACCATCTATAGTGTTGGAATGTGGGGAATAACCCATACTACTTGGTCCTCTCTCCATTTCCACACTCAAGGTGATCTATCATTAATCATATGGGGTAGCCCAATTGACATATACATGGGAAACATATAATATATCCAAGCGATTAGGAATATGATTGGTCTTATTGACCTTTTCCATTTGACTAGAACATCATATAAATCATGTATGATTTGGACCTAGATGACAGAGCTGAGATCATATAACATTCGCTCCTCTAAGATCATCCTTCTCAAGGCTATCATGAATAGTGTTACCTTGCTATCTGATTTATGACACAACATTCACTATGTCATAAGTCATATCAAAAAAATTTATATATCCTTAATTTTTGATGTATATACATAGACACACTAACTCTCCTATCTACCAATATGATATCTAATCTTATAGTCCACATGGCTAAGTCTCTCCTCTCCTCTAAGATGTTTGGTATACCTATAGTCAATGGTGTTCCTACTATTGATAGCCCTAGGATGGAATGCAAATTTTATAAAGTCATAGCTAGTTCTATGGCATCCCCATCCACTTCCCATTTGAAGGTGTTAGATAATCTTTACCATCATCTAAGTAACATGACTAATGGATCCACAATCAAGGGAATCTTACACATGTTAGATATCCCTCCTAGGCCTACAACTACTATCCTATTTCTATCTCCTATTCCTAGATGCTCCAAGTAAATCTGGTAGCCAAGACATGTCTAAAAATTTATAAAACTTGGGTCATCCCTATAATCAATAAACAATAAAAGATGTATTAGATCCTCCATGTCATGTATAATCACAATACATTCTTTTACAATTTCAATAAAAATAAGCCTAAATTGCTTTATTTCATTGATTTTTACCTATTTTTAGCCTACTTGGTCGTTATCCCCTTATTTGGTCATTTTAGGCCATTATAACCTTATTTTAGCCTTTTACATGCATTTTTCTACCATTCTAGTTTTTTTCAGCCTAGTTTGACCAAATTTTCCTTTTTATTTACGTATCTGACTTAAAAATTTAAGTCAACCCTCTTCTTTTCCCCTCCCTAGTATTGTATTGTCATTTTTGAATTTTTAGATCAGTTAGGAAACTATACTAGGTGGGAAGTCTACAAAATGTACAGGGTCAACACACACCTACTAGGTCACCAGTGTGGATTTTACTAATTTTTAGCCTACTGGGTCGACTGAGTTGACCTAGTTGTTTTTCACTACCAACCCCTTGCATTTTCTTAAAAAGGTACATTATAAAAGTTTTCTTCCTAAATCCTTCAAACCCATTTCCCATCTTTGGTTCTCATACCTATAAAATCTAAGTTGGATTCATTCTGACATCTATAAATGCTATTTTTTTTTTCTAAAAATACACTTAATTCAACAAAATAATACAAAATTGGCTTAGGATTCATAGTTGCATACTTGTAGTGCACCTATTGCCAATCCTGGATCCCATCCTCATATATCTTATCATCTCCTCACCATCCTAGCTCATTTATTCTCTATATCTCTTTTTCTCTCTTTCACAAGTCTAAATAACCAAATGAATTCTCTTTCCCCTATTTAGAAACACTTTTCAAAATTCAAATTCTTCAATTATTTTCTTGTAAATTCCTTCTTTTTCATATATCTTTGTTTCTATTAATCCATTTTCAAAACCATAAAATGCATTAGATTCATGATGACATAGAAAATATTTTCTAATATCATATGCCTATATTCTAAAAATTTCTATTTTTGGCTATTATTTGCACTAACTTCTACAAATTCACCTAGTGTTATTCAAATTAGACACCTTCACTTTCTCTTGTAGTCTAATTTTTAATCTATACCACCAAGGTAAGTAAATTTATGTGTTTTTCAATTCTATCCTTTCATTTATCTTATTTTTTCATTACTACACTTTACTTATCATCAATGTTGTGTCTTGTCATGTTTTATTTCTAAAAGCACCATCCCATGTTGCACTTATGTGACATGTGATGAGCTTAGAGTGGGGAATATGTATACATATATTATTTTCAAACTTTTATTTATTACTAAAACTTTGTATCTTAATGTAACCCATCGATTCTCAATCTCTCTAAGTGCATGCCTTAATGGGTATACTAGGAAAAGGGTAGACAAACCATTGGTGTTTTATAATATTGTTGTCCATTTTACCACTTTCCATCTACACACTTATCTCTTACCACCATTTACCCTAATATTATTCTTATCTATTGTACCCAGTCTAAACATTTTTCCTTACTTTATCCTCCTTGTTCTTTCCTTGACCCCCTTCCACCAATTGACTATACTAGGTCAACTAGGTTGACCGTGTATAGTTATTATCCTCTGAAAATTGTATAGGGTTTACCGTATACAACTAGCATATTCAAAAGGATTTAGGACATGATCCACATATATATACAAGTTCATTTCTAACCATTCGTAATAAAATAACTAAATAAGAATAAGTGTGAGCTAACATTTACTTATTGACCATTATACTTTAGGAATAAAGCTTAGGATTCCATAATTTATTTGGAGATATGGATATTGTCTTGTGAAGAAGTCTTTTGGATGCATATATATGTTGTGTATCCTAGAGATGATTTGTCTTTTTATCCTTACATACCACAACAACATCTTACAAAGCAGCTTGGCCAAGGGAGAGATTGAGGCTCGGTGGGTTCATCTTCAAAGGTAAGTATTCCTAACTTTATATCTCTTTTATAAGAGTAGATAGATAATGTAGTTGTACTTCTCTCCCATGCATTATAATTCCATATACATTAACATGATTATATTTATTCTATGCATGTTTAGTTTTGTTTGTTTTGTTTTTAACCCCCACTTTATGCTATAATATTTGGTGTGTACTAGATTAGATTTACTTTATTGTTTATTAGAAAAGAGTGAAGATTAAACCTAAGATTATTTTAAGGTTTTTTCATGATTGTGTTAGATTGTAGGCTATGGAACCCATCCTATCATGGTTTATTATGACAAGTGATCCCCTATTCATGTCTAGTAGATCCCTATATTGGTCATGCTCATGCTTAACAAATGTATTTCCAATTACAAGTGTAGGTATGCTCTACCTTCTCTAAGATAGGATTAATTTATAGACATGATGCATTTCTTATTAGATACTGAGTCATTATTTATTCAAAAAACCTTGCATACTCAAAAAGATGAGAATAAGATATGGTTCATAGATAGTGGATGCTCAAATCATATGATATGAGACAAGATGAAGTTTATCTATATAACTAATAACAACCCAAGTGCAATGATATTTGGTGATAATAAATTTGATAATATTTTTGGGAAAGGTACTATGAGTTTGGAGAATGGTATTATGAAGACTGAGAATGTCTTATATGTAGAAGGTTTGAAACATAATCTTTTAAGTGTAAGCTAAATGCATAAGAAAGGAAATGTTGTAGCTTTTCATGATGATGTATGTGAAGAAATCCATAATCTAATAGATTAGTTTCAAAGGTTCATAAAATAAATAACATGTATTTTTCCATGAATCCCATAAGGAGAAGTGTTTCATGAGTCATTTGGAAGAATGATGGCTTTGGCATAGAAAGCTTGGACATAAATTTTGCTAATATGGTAAATATCAGTTCAGAGGGGTTGGTAAGGCATACGCCAAATAATTCTAAGATTCAAAATTCTCTTTGAAAAGCATGTCTTCGTAAGAAAAAAACCAAGAGAATATACAAAAATAAGGAATTATCCACTATATAGCCATTGGAGTTGATCCACACTGATCTATGTGGACCTATGAGAACTCAAAGTATTTAAGGTAATAGCTACTTCATACTTCTCATTAATGATATTAAAAGGATTAATTGGATATTATTTCTTAAATAAAATTCAAAAGCTTTTCCAAGATTTGTGGCATTCAAAGCCCTTGTTGAAAATGATAAAGGTTCAAAGATCAAGTGTGTAAGATCAGACAGAGGAGCTGAGTTTTGTTCTTATAGGTTTAATGATTTTTTTGAAGAACATGGGACAAGAAGACAACATTTTTCTACTATAACACCATAATATAATGGTATTATTGAAAGGAAGAATATGATCATTTTATATATGAGTAGAACCATGATTCAAGATTCAAAAATATCAGATAACTATTGAGAAGAGACAACCAAAACTTCTATTTACACCTTAAATAGGTGTTAAATCAGAGTAAATGGTGATAAGACTCATTATGAGTATTGGAATAATATAGAAGCTAATGTCAAATATTTTAGGGTATTTGGGATTAGGTTATTCATCAAAAGAGATGAAGAGAATCTTGAAAATTTTGATTCAAGATCTGATGAGGGAATATTCTTAGGTTACTCCTCTATTAGTACTACCTATAGGTGATCTAATAAGGGACTTCACAAGATTATTAAAAATTTAAATGTAAGGGTAGATGAGACAAGTAGAGTCAAAAATACAAAATTTTAAGTAACTGATTCAATTTAGAATTCTATTACAAATAATTATGAGTTTCATATTCATATAGATGATGAAGATTAAGAGGAGGAAGAAATACAATACTCTAAAGCTCCATCTAAAATAATTTATAAAGATCATCCAATCTCTCAAATTATTGGAGATGTTAGTGCAAGGTTGTAGACTATAAAGATAATGTTGATCAATCAAAATCAATAATACTCAGATTTTTTATCCATGATTGAATGCAAAACATTCATGAAAGCTATAAAATATGACAATTGGAATGTTGTAAAGAATGAAGAAATTGATCAAATAGAAATTAATAAAACATGGGACCTAGTTCATAGGCTAAAAGATAAAAATGATATAGGTACTAAGTGGGTTTTCAAAAATAAAATGAATGATAAAGGATAATTCACAAGGAACAAGGCTAGATTGGTGTGTAAAGGATATGCTCAAGTTGAAGGAATATATTTCGATGACACTATCTCTCTTGTAGAAATAATGTAATCAATAAGACTCTTTTTTTTATATGCAAGTTTGAAAGTTTTTAAGGTATATAAAATAGATATGAAATCTACATTTTTTAATGGAAACTTAGAAGAAGAAATCTACATTGGATTACCTAAAGGATAATTCAAGTCAAGTAATCAAGATCTTTTGTGTAAAATAAATAACTCCCTATATGGTCCTAAATAAGTTCCTAGAGCTTGGTATAGTAAGTTAGATAAGTATCTCTTGATTCAAGGTTTTAAAGAGAGGTATTTAATAGTAAATTGTACATTAATATGGAAGGAAATCATCAATTAATAGTTTTTATATATGTCGATGACATAGTTTTTAGATCTGACAATGATAAAATGAGTAGAGAATTTGTAGACACCATGAAGACTGAGTTTGAAATGTCAATGTTAGGAGAAATATATTTTTTATTAAGATTATAGATTAATAAAATTGATATAAGTATATTCATTTAACAATATAAATACATCAAATATGTGCTAAGGAAGTTTAAAATGATGTATTATAATCCAATGGGCACTCCAATGATCGTAGGATACAAATTAATTAAACTAGATGACTCAGTAGAAGTTGATCAAACTTTGTATAGATCCATGATTAGAAGTCTTTTGTACTCTACTACATCTAAGCCTGACATCATATAATTAGTGAGTCTTATAATAAGGTCTCAATCTAACCCTAGAGAATCTCACTTGAAATAAATAAAAAGGATATTGAGATATCTCAATGGAGCCATAGAGTATCATTTATAGTATCCCAGGAGTTAAAAATTCTCTTTTAAATCTTTTACTAATATATATTAGGTAGGATGTGTGGATGATAAGAGGAGTACCAGTGGTGGGGTCTTCTTCATGGGGGAATGCTTAGTGTCTTGGTGATGCAATAAATAACCCTCAGTGTATCTATCAACTATATAAATTGAGTATGTATCAACTACCTCTTGTAATAATCAAGTCATGTGGATGAAACAAACTTTGGAGGATTAGAAGGTAAGATAAAATGGACCTTGTCCTATTTATTGTGACAATAATAGTGTAATTAGTATCTAAAATAATATTTTTATGCACTCAAAAACTAAGCACATTATTATTATATATCATTTATTTAGAGAACAAGTGATTAATCAATGTGTTAAATTGTATCATGTACCTACAAAAGAGCAACTTGCAAATATTATGACCAAACCAATATCAATAGATACATTTTAGTATCTAAGATAAAGATTTGGTGTCATTTAAATCACTATGAATAAATATAAGGTTTATGGTTAAGGGGGATCAAAAAGTTCATAAGCTAGCTCTAAAAGTTTATAAAGAAGCTATATTTTAGTTACATTGTTGATGGTCCTTGTGGTGGCTTGAGAGAGATGGCTAGTAAGCCTGTGAGGTGGTTCTTCATGGTTTATAGAAATATAAAGATGCTTAAAAGTTGAAATTAATAAAAAATATTATGGGAAGTCCCTCTTAGATGTCTTTTATTCCTTAGTATTATTTGGTGCCAACTATGTCATTGTGTCAAAGGGTGAGAAAGATGTTGTTGTGGGAGTGTTTTGAGAGAGTAGGAAGGTGAGATGTATATTTCTATATATGATGTTTTTTGAAATAAATGATAAATGGAGAGATAATTGGAGAGTTTCTAGTGATGTCATAGAGTTGTTTAGTGAGTGGATGAAGTGCTTTGATAGCCTAAGTGATAATGACAAAGTGTGCAATGTGTTTGTCATAGTGTGCTTGAAGTTGGCTTGGTTGATCTTCAATTTTGGCATGGTTAGAGATGTTTAGGGATGAGTATGGAGTATTGATCATGTAAAAGGGATATTATAAGAGGTTTTTTTAATTATTTTAGATCTTTTTTTATAAGTTAAATTCATTTGGGATTTCATAGTTTTCATCTAGATAGTTTCAGTCTAATGGCAAAAAATCTGAGTAGGTAGTTTTCTGATGTCACCATTACCATGTGTGGATGAGTTAGGGGGAGTTGGTCATATGGTTATGATAAAATTAGTCCTTAGTTTCTATTAACTAAGTCTCATGTCATTCACATAAGCATATTAAGAGATATGTGGATGTAATGTTGGGCTCCCATGCATTTTGGCAATGTTTTCCCATAATTAGCCAAATTTGCAATGTGGCAATAAGAGCCAGGTAAGCATATTGATGAAGTTATATATCACACATGTAGACATTTTAGGAGAAGATTATAATATGTGTTTGTTCATTTTTTATCCTATTTTATTTATAATAAATTTTAAGTCATGCAATGAAGCACAATAAAAGTTATGTAAGCAAAAAGTTGGCCTCCTAGGGAATTTTTGACATAGTTGTCTCTAGGACAAAATTTATTGAGAAGGAATTTAATGGAATTAAATATCACAAATGTGAATTTTTTATTAGTATATTTTTATATGATTATATTCTCCTATAAAATGAGATAATATGGTCCAAATTACAAATCATGTGTCTAAACACAACAAAAGATATGACTATGTAAATTTGGTATTTGAGGTAGATAAGTAAGGTTCCCATAGTCAAATTTACACATGTTAAAGTTAAAACAAGATTTATGGAGCACATTTTCTCTAAGAAGTCAAGAATTAGTGAGATTATGACAAGTTCTCTATGTTTAACACTAAGTAGAGATAAAGATTGAGCTTCTTCTAAGGATCAATGGTGAATAATATATTGTATAAATAGAGATCAATAATGCATATTAAAGTCAAGAGGTCAAAGTGATATTTGTTTATCATTGATAAAGAAGGGAAAATATCAAAGAGATCAATGGAGCATGTGGATTCAACAATACAAGATTGCATAAGATGAGGTCAAAGTGATTGAGATTTAATGTTTGAGCACTAGTTCCTATGTGTTAAAGATAAAACAATATTGATGGTATATATTTGATATGAGAAGTGAGGATATGTGAGCATAGTGTTCGAAGTTTAACTATGACTGTTAACATTTGAATTTTTACAAAGGAAAATACTAATTTTTTATTTTTGGGCAATAAATTTTTATCCAGGTAGAATTTTGTAGTGTAGTAAAAATAAAAAATCTAGAAAACTATAAGGTACATCTATCAATATGGATCTAAAGATATGGAAGTGTGTGCAAACAAATATAATGATCTCCAAATTTGATTGTGTTTATACATGGACTATAAGTGACTTTAAAAGATTGTTCAATAATTTTTTGATATTTTTTTAGTATATTTTGATGAATTGGCTATTGGGTAGTGTTGTAGACTCCCCGAGGATGCTCTATGTACATTATTAAGCATTGACCAATCATATGATGTATGAACAAAGGATTAGAGGGTGACTATGTATTTTATCATAATGATTGTGTGCATAGAATATTATTTAATCATTTTATGCTTAAGAAAAAGGGTATTGTGATGGATATATAAACTAAAGTGGGAACTATAGATCATGTATAATGGCTTCATGCTTTTGGAAAATGTTTTTATGTTCTTATTATACTTGGAGAAGTGTCAAATAACTGAATGGGTCTCCATGGGATGTAAAAGTGATTTAGGACTATTTTTAAATGGATTGTGCTTAAGTTTGACCCCATGTGAGATTATTTAAGGGTGAATACATGTTTTGTGGATGATAAGGAAATATTATGATCTTGTTAATTCATGATTTCTCTATAACTTGTGAAACCAAATGAGATGGTTTCTAGGTTTTTAGAAGACTTGAAGAGACTTGTATGTGATAAATTTGGAGAGTGAAGGAATTTAGAGGAGAGTGAGAGTGACCAACTATTAGTTTGAGGTGTCGATAGGATTAAGGATTATGCATATGATTTTTAGGTCATTTTTTTGATGATAGTATAGTGTTCTTGAATTTTGAGGTTGTGTGAAGAGGTCTAAGTGCGCATATGAGCACTATTTGAGTGAAGAAGGAGAGAAATTGTGGCATGCCTATGTGAGAGGCTAATATGAGTTAGAGAGAGTTTATGAATTTGTCATATAATTAAAGGTACATGATCAGGTGTTAAAGACATTAGTTATAAGGTGGAAGTATTCATTTCAAGGTGGGTGTAAAGGACTTGATCTTCCTTAGGGGTAGATACTCCTTGTGAAATAAGGTTTGACTAAAGACCTTTCATCAAAAGGAATTGATTAGGGTTATAGGTAAGGACTTAATCAAATATGTAGTTAGAAGGAATTTATCATCTTAAGGGTAGGTACTCCTTTTGGAACTATTGTTTCACTAAAGGCCTTAGGTCATAGTGACTTGACCAAGCTTCCTAATCATAAGGACTTGATCAATATTTTATTTATGATCATATTATAGGATATTAGTCCATTTGTTTGGAAGATTGAGAGTGGGTTTTATTCCCCAAGAGGGTTTTATACGTAGATCTTGGGTTGTGTATGTGATCTTGCATTATGTTCATTATTCACTGCTATGAATGATTGTATTGAATGCTTAAGTATTTGTAAGGATTTGGAAATTGAATTGGGTTATTATCCATCACTGATTTACTCCCCCCTACTTTTAGTGGATTGTAACTCTAATAGTTTACACATGTGAAACATGAATTTATAGGTAGAAACATCTCATTGTATTAGCTATGAATACTAATGGTCTATAAAAAAGGATTTCCATAGTTGTAGAGTTCATAAATATGTAAATGGATTTAGGTCAAGGATAAGATTTTGGTTTTTACCTCCATTATAACATGGATTATTCACATTTTCCATTGAATGTCTTATAATTTGATTAAAATAGGGTTTTAAAGCTCTAAGTAAAGACTAATCAGAACCCTAATGTGCATAGTCACCTACAACCACCTATAGATGTATACAAAGAATATAATGGCTATCTATAACCCAAGATATATGTTGTGAATAGTTTTAAGATTTAAATGGATTTCTTAAGTAATTCAAGGTTCATTATCATAGTAAAGATCACTTCATTAACACTTATGGTCAGTTGAGATTGAATAAAGTTGCTTGATGAGATGACTTACCTTAGCTTCTCTAAAAGGAAAATTTTATATAAATAGTGTCATCTTATGCTAAAATAATATGAGATCTCTGTAATCCAAATGGTTTCTCTCTTATAGTTTAGACCTAAAGGAAACATATTGGCATAATAAGGAGGTCATTAAGTTAAGAAAAGTTATTTGTGGAGGAAGATTTCAAGACAATCAAGTACCTATGGAAATATTTAGTAATTATATTACTTTTTAGGCCAAAATAAACCTGGAACTTATAATGCAATAGTGACACATAGTGTATGGATGATAATGGAATGATAAAATCATCTTAAGGCAAAAATGTACACATTTGGGTTTGAGAGGGATATAGTGAATTTAGGAGGAACCAAATGAGTGAAACAAAATAGTCAATAACATATCACCATATACATAAATATCTCATATTACTTGAAAAACATCTATAATTTGCTTCATAATGTAGACCTATAGTATCATTGATGGTGAGAAATGACTATGTGATCTCATGGAATAAATGAAAATTTAAGATGAAAATTTACCTAATAACGTAATGGGTAACTCAAAATCATGAAGTAAAATTATTTTACATATATCACCACCTATAGGGATCCTTTGGTTTCTGTAATTGATACCTACATACTGATTGAGGTAACAAACTAGCCTAATACCATAAGAGATTATTTTGGTTGGTGAGAAGAGATATAAAATAAATATTAACATGTAAAAACCAATATATTAGTGTTAATATCAAATTAATATGATTATTATAAAAATTAAATAGATCAAAGACAAGTTTCTAACTTTACACTCAGTTTGGGTTTCTAGACCCTGCATACAATGACAAACCTAGAAGGTAGTCTAGATAGTTTGAAGTGTTTAGGTATCCTGATGCATATTCAAACCTTGAAACTTGACATAGAGGGTCCTCATGACATAAAAACACCTAATGGACTATTTTTAGTTGTAGTAACATGGTATGTGTTGTATGTTTTATCTTATATTAGAGGCACTCCCTAAACAACATAGCCTACATACTTAGTACATGAAAGCTAGAAAGATGAAGTGGAAAGTATTGGCTGACCATGGATTGATTTCTATAGTTTAAGGTAAAAAATATTTAATGTCACCTAGAGTCACTAAGACCACTCAAAAGTGGTAATATACATTCAAACATAATTTAGGCCTATTAGACCCAAAACTAGACCTAAACCCTAAAGGTGCCTAACTTTATTAAAAGGACCAGATGATCTTCCTAAGTAGTTTGAGATAATTCAAGGGAAAATGGAGGGTTTATAATACCAATTTATTTGTATATAAATGTTTAGTATTATCATTGATATTAAAGGTGCATCTTGTGAAGGTTGATGTCAGAGTTGACTAAGGATAGTTGGCAATGTGTGTTGTGACAAAGTGCATGGAAGAGTGTTGTCATGAGATAAATATAAAGAGAAAATTTGAATAAAATTAATTTATTGTGTCTACATGATTTATATAATTTTCATTTTCATCATGGAAGGTATAAGTCATTGATGTCAAGTGCATAGGAAGCATAGTCATGACATGAAGAGTTGTGTATGATGAAATGAATGAACACAAGCATGTGAAGGGTTGTATATAATTATTTTATCATGTGATTAAGTTATAAAATCATTAATTAGAGTTTTATTTTGATCATATAATGGTAGGAACTTTAATCTAATTCTACTCCTAGACCACTCCTAGAACCTACCTAGACTAGTGAGCTATGAAGATCAAATTTCAAGGCAAGTATACACATGAGAGCATGGAAAGAGGTCAGATAAGTTGTTTTAGGTAATATCAAAACTTTTTATGTTAATATTGAAATAAAAATCTCATGAATCATTGCTTTAATCATTTTTAAGTTCACAAAATGAGGTAATCAAACCTGAGAAGCACTTTCAATGATTCACTGGCATGTGTAACCTCTACATCAAATTATGATGTTTGTAGGAGATATGGGGAATTACCATAGCTAAGATATCTAAGAATTAGTTTTGGATTTAAGAGGAAATCCTATATGAATAATAATTAACACCAAAACATGTGTTGGAAGTAGATACTAAGAGGGGAGGGAATTAGTATACAATAATGAACATTCAATTTCAAAACCACTCCATCATACATTAACTTCATCTAGAAACATAAATATGAAATCACATTCATCCAAAGAATGAATAATATCATACAACACATCAACACAACATCTACATGTGAAACCCTCTAGGGGAATAAAAATCACTCTTAATCTTGCAAACACTTGGACTACCTATTCTATAAGGTATTACAAACTAGAGACTATTCAAGTCCTTTAGACAAGAATTTAGTGAAATAAAAGTTACACAAGGAGAACCAACCCCTAATATGATCAAGTCCTCCTAACTAAATGCCTTTAGAGAAACACTTATTTCATGAATAAATTCCCCTAAGTAAGATCAAGTCATTCAGACCTTTATTTTAAATGAACACCTCTACCTTTGAAATGATGTCTTCTACACCTAATGATGGACCTCTGATAGCACATCCCCATTCACTTCTTCTCACACTCAAAATTCATCCAAATCCACCTTTTGGAATACTCCACTCTTCTCTACTCATACATAATAAAAAAATCTAAGACAACTCTATCACAACCTTAACAACATGACCATGGGGTCATCCAAATAGACCACACTTTGATTTGATTCTCAAATCAACTTCTAATCTCACACAAACATCACATATCATTTGCTCATCCTCAATTTATAAGAAAACTATTAACAAATTATAAATATGACCTACAGGTCATACATGTAGTCCTCAAATTTCTCTGCTTATCAACCCATCCATTATTCACACTTATTATTCTTTATCCTTTGCTTCAACACTGACTACTCTCACAAGCGTAGAAACCATCACATTTGGTTTCACTATATATAGAGTTTTCATGATAAATAAATTCTTGGTTATCCGTTATACTTACCTTAACCCTTAAGGATTCTCTCACATTAGGACATAGCTCAATATAATCCACATAGGTTGGCCATAGAATCCATGGGTCACCCTTAAGAAGTAACACCTTTCAATTAGGCCATATTAGCCCTTATAGGTCTCATGGAGACCTATTCACCCCTTTAACACTCCATCAATAAAAAAATAACATAGGAATAATTAAAAATTCATAGGTCCACTTCACATGTCCCCTCAAACTTCCTCAAATTATCATAGTCAACTCTACTCACCTCTGTGTATGGTCAATCTACTCACAAAGTAACCTTGTACATAGGGACACCATGAATAAACACATAAAAAAATTATTAGAAATTTTTCATACTGAATATGAATTGTTCAAACATATAAATACCATATAAATCATCCTCATGGAGTCTAAAGTAATTAAAAATACCTAAGTCATCATGATACATATAAAAACTAACAAGCACTTCTCAATTACCCTTCTTAGGTTACATACAAAGTAAACATGAAAACATAGTCAACTTTAAACCTTCATAACTTTGACTCTAAACACTTTTAGACATTTACATCTATAATTATTGATTAAAATTGGAGTCCTATACAAATTTTATTTTTACACCATGATAAAACTTTTCCTAGATCAAAAATTATGGACAAAATATAGAGCACTAGTTTTTCCCTTTGCAAAATTCAAATATTCAAATCCGAACGGTCACAGTTTAACCTCAGACACTCTACTATCATCTTGTGTCCATGATTCTTAGATATATCATGAGTTATTGATATTATTATAAGTATATAAATCTTTAATGATGTTAAACTTTGAATAGGTTGACCACTTTGACTCCACTTGTGCCATTGATCTCAATCACATGATTAAATGTGAACTGTTAGATCCTTATCCTTTACCTTCAATCAATGTTAAAATTTGAACACTTCTTACCATATTGATGAGTACACACCATTATATCAATTTTTTATTATTTATTTTTAACTATTTGATCTTTATTTGGCCCTAATCTTTATCTGTTGTAAAATCAACTTAGTTTGGGAACCATTGTAATCTACCTTGAAGGCCAACATTGGACCTCAATAACTTTTGATGTGCCTAGATACATGATCCAAAATTTAGACCATATGATATACTCACATAGGATATTAAAAAAATATATAAATATTTTCATAGAAATTTTACATGTGCAATATATAGTGCCATTAATCTTCTCACTAAGATTTTCTCTATCATAGAGCCAACTATTCCTAGAATTGCCTGGAAGGCCAACTTTTCACATGCATATCTTTTAATGCACTTCATCACATGACCTATAAAATATCACATAGTAACTAGGCACAAAAATGAAAAAAAAATATGATCAACTCATTATAAAACTACCACACATGCAAAATATGAATACATAAAAATTCTTACTCAGCTTTTCTTACCACAAACAAGTTTGGCTAAGTATGGGAAAACACTGTCAAACTGCTTGGGAGCCCAAATTTACACTTGCATATATTTTGTCACACTTATTCACATGACCTAATATATTTTTCATAAGATATTATCTCATATGGTAATTTATCTACATATCAATCTACTTTTGAAACATTCATATGTGCAATATATGGTGTCACCAAATTGCTTACTCCAGTTTGAACATAGAAAACATTATCAAAATGCTTGGGAGCCAAAATTTGCACACACATATATCTGGTTGTTATTCATTACATGACATTAGAATTAGAACATATCAACTTGGAACTAATTCAATCACAACCATGTGATTAATTTGACCTGATGCATCCACACGTGGTAATTATGATGTCATGAAACTACCTACTCAAATTTTTTGCCACTAGACCCAAAATGTCTAAATGAAAACAATGATAAACCAAATGAAATATGATAATTAAAAAAATCACTAAAATAATATAAAAATTATTATGGGACATATTAAACATTCTCAATAATTTATAATCATCCCTAATCATGTCTAGATAGTCAAACTCTAAATATTAACCAAGCTAACTTCAAGCACACTAAGACAAGAACATTGCACACTATATCATTGTAGACTACCAAGGCACTTCATCAACTCACTTAGACACTTCCATGACATCACCATGACAACATTTATAACTCTAAAAAATATCCCCCTTTATCATTTATGTCAACAACCATCATATAACAATATAAAATTCACCTTCCTTCTCTATCTTCAAACACTCCACAATATGAACATTCTCCCCCTTTAACACAATGACAAAGTGGGAACTGACTAATCCTAAGGACCTAGAAATAATACCAATAGGATAACACCATCTTATAAAGATAATACAAATTCTCCATTAACTTGATCTTACATCTTCATGCCTTGATAACTTCATCTTGCTCCATGCCAACACTCTCTTCAACCAAGCACTGCAACCAATGAATAAATATAACATAAAAGTAATTAAATATGATGTAAATAATAAATAAACATTTTATAGTCAATCCTCCTAATATTTTTGATCAATTTAACCTCTTTATCATCTTTAGATCTCCACACACCATGAAGAATCACCGTATAGACTTACTAGCTTCTTCTCTCAAGCCACCTCAGGGACCACTAATAAAACTTCATGCCACTCAAAAAAAAGGACACATGCTCTCAAAAAAATTTATAACTCTCCTTTAAACACTCATTCCTTTCTCTTTTGGATAAATTAGTAAAAACACCACATCTTCATTACTAGGTCTATTTAGACTCCTTGTAGCCCTACTAGAACTTACAAAGCCCACAAGTTTTAGTATATGCACTTTCAAGACTTGAAACTTAATATATGGATCACTCTCATATTCCCCCTCAAGAAAACCAATTTTAATTACCTATCTCATCCTCTAAAATATAATTTTTACACAAACCTACTAACCAATTAATCCTCCATCTTGATAAAAACTTGAATAAATTGAAATCCATAAATCTTAAAATCTTTGTAAAGCTTTATTTGACAACCCATTTGGCCCAATAAAATTTTTAATAATCCTTGAACCTCATTTCATAAGTAAAATCACTTTTATAGTAGAGGCCAAAACCCTTGAAACTCAAATGAAATAAGGCTAACAAACCTCCTTCTGGTTAACACCCATCCATGAAACTTCTTGCACACTTGGAGACAACCATCACACACTTCTATACAAAGATTTGAGATTCCATATCTTTGGTAATCTTGAACTCCTATACCATGGATTTTGACCTACAACAAGATAGATAAACTTGGGAACACATAAGAAACCTCCATACCTTCTTTTTCAAATTCAATTACTCAATCCTCTAATCCTAAGACCTGACCCATTATAAAGATCCCCTAACTCCATGATTCACCTAAATCATGAAATTTTCAACAAATCTTCAAATACTATCCAATCATACTCAACAATTTTATAGAGACACCTCATCAACATAACACAATGAAAGTCCATGACATATACAATGTTCAATAAGCCTTTAATATGATTAGCAAGATCTTTGACATAAGCTTAGAAGAGAGGCCTTCAACGTATAATTTCACCTAGAATCTACCACACACTAATATGTAGATATATATTTGAAACTCATCTTTGTAATAGAGCATCCAAATCATGATCAACAATCTAACTCATTCTCAAGATAGGAACACAAGATTGTTTTTTACAATAAATAGGTAGATAAAAAATAATGCACAAACATACATTTTTTTCATACCTTCTCATTAAATAATATATATAGCCACCAATATTTCTCTAAGTAACAAGTGTCTCCTTGAAACCTAGATAGAGACACACATTTTGACATAGAGAGAATAAAAGTTCCAAAATTTAGGAGACTCCCATATCTCCATATCTTTCTCTAAATTGCATTCTTGACTCATCTTCTAATTAATTTTAAATTGATGTTTGACTTCATTCTTTGATTCATATTTTTCAAATAATTCTAACAACATAAACTCTTGATTTTACTTTGTGTCTATCATGACAAACAAACCCCCATTTGTCTCAAGCTGATATCTCCTAATAGACTTAGGTTTCAAAACCCATGTGCGACCTATTCCTTTCACACAAGGAGATACATACATATTTTTTTGCTTATTCTTATAGTATCTAGTAATGTGACCAACTTTATGACATTTGAAACAAATAAGATCAATCATACCTTTTACTTGATGATGATTGTGATCCTCCTTTCGTATCTAGATAGAAGACAAATTATGTTTCTTCTTCATACCTGATTCCATCTTTGTTGTAGTAGGTAGTCCACCTTGATCATGAATATTGTGCATAGTCTTTGGTATTAATACCATTGAGTGAATTTTAGGATCATTTTTCTTCTTTTCAAAAATTGAGTGCATCTTCAAACTATTCTTGTATAATTTGGCAATATGTCTTAATTTATTGTAACTATAGAAAACAATATCATTCAACATACCTCTTGACTATTTGAGTTATGATTTATCTAATACCAATTTCTTCTTCTTCCAAGGCTCCATGAGGACTCATTATTTACTGACTTCCTTCTACGGTGCTTATCTCTATGACCATACTTTATACATGTCTAATAATGACCATGAAATAAAATAGCATACCTTGAAGCATTTGGTTGTCTAATAGACCTTCTTGTATTAATTTCAAAGAATGAATTCTCTTTGGCATAATTAGTATCCTCATGCTTCTTTTAAAATTTATCCAACTTTACTATAAGAATCTCATACTCTTCCATGACGCTATCTAAATATTTAGTATAGTGTACTCATCTTCTCTTGATTTAAGATTTGCATTTGTATTCCTTAACTGATCCTTAAGAATATGAATATTATCTTCATCATCTTTGGCCTTGTTGACCATGTATTTCAATCTATATGATTTCACTTCAATAGACTTGATCCATTCTTGATACTTCTTTTCTTCTTTCTTGGACAAGCCTAACAAACTTCCCTCAGGAGAACTACCTTGTGCTTCAAGACCTTTTATCATATTCCTCATTTTATGATTCCTATTTTTCTTCTCCTTTATTTTACCAAGGGAATTCATGAGCTCAATTTCTATACCAACTTATTCTTCCTCATTTTCATCTACTCTACTATTATGGAAATCTTCTTTATAAAACATGATGTCCTTTTTTTTTGAACACAAGCTTGTCTTGGCATCTACTAGCTGAACCTTGAGATCATTGATAACATTCTCATCCTTTTTAGAATATTTTTCAAATTACATATCTACCCTTCAAGTGCCTTGATCACAACCTTCCACTGTTGATTTTCTTTTTTTAACTAGTTATCCATATTTTTACCAACTTAGGATCTCCTTCAAGCTGTTAATCTTCCTCCAAAGGACCCACTCTGATACCAATTATTGGAATTAGCTACAAAGATGAGGAGGGTGAATTAGTATACAATAATTCATGTTTGATTTCAAAACCACTCCATCATACATAAAATTGATCTATGAATACAAATATGAAAGCACATTCATCCAAAGGATGAATAAGAGCATACAACACATCAGCATATCATCTACATGAAAAATCCTCTTAAGGAATAAAGCCCACTCTCAAGCTTGAAAACACTTGGAATAATTGTCCTATAAGGTATTACAAACTAGATACTAGCCATGTCCTTTATACCAAAATTTAGTGAAATAAAATTTTCATAAGGAGCACCAACCCCTATGATGATCAAGTCCTCCTCACCACACAAAACCTTTATCAAGTCCTCCTAACCAAAGGCCTTTAGTGAAACACTTATTTCATAGGGTTTAACTTCCCCTAAGCAAGATAAAGTCCTTTATACCCTCCTTTGAAATGAATACCACCACCTTTGAACTAATGTCTTCTACAACTAATGATGGACCTATGATAATAGAACCCCCTTCACTTCTTCTCACACTCACAATGCATACAAAGCCAACTTTTAGTTCAATCCACTCTTATCTACTCATACACAATAAATAAACCTACAAAATCTCTATCATAACCTCAGTAACATGATCATGGGGTCATCCACATAGACCACACTCTGATCTACTTCTCAAATCAACCTCTAAACTCACACAAACATCACCTATCCTTCATTCATATTCAATCTACAAGAGTATTATTATTACATCATAAATATGACCTGAAATTCATACACATAGTCCTAAGTATACTTTTATTATCAACCCATCCACTCAGCACACCTATTATTCTATGTCCTTTGTTTCAACACTCACTACTCTCACAAGCATAGAAGCCATCACATTTGGTTTCACTATATATAGAGTCTTCATGATAAACAACTTCTTGGTCAACCATTAGACTTGAATTAACCCTTAAGTATTATCACCTATAAATTCATGGCTTAATACAATCCATATAGGTTATCCATAGCATCCATGGGTCACCCTTAAGCAATAACACCTTTCAATTAGGCAATATTATCCATTATATGTCTCATGGAGACCTATTCACCCCTTTAACACTTCATCAAGAAAAAACTAACATAGGATCACTTCTAAATGCATAGGTCCACTTCACATTACCCCTTCAACTTCCTAAAATGATCATAGTCAACTCTACTTACCTTTGTGTATGATCAATCTACTCACATAGTAGCCTTGTACATAGGAACACCATGAATAAACACACAAATCATTTCTTAGAAATTTTTAATAGTAAATATGAATTGGTGAAACCTCCAAATACCACATATATCATCCTAATTTAGTATACAAAAATCCAAATATCTAAGTCATAATGAGACATTTAATTACCAATAAGCATCACTCAATTACCCTTCTCAGGTTACCTGCAAAACATGAAAACATAGTCAACTTTGAACCTTAATAACTTTGACTATACACACTTTAAAAACATAATATATATATTTAAAGATTAATCTTAGATTATTATAAAAATTACCTTTTTACACCATGAGAAAATTATGCCTAGATCAAAAGTTATCGATAAAATATAGATCACTAGTTTTCCCTTTGCAAAATTCAAATATTCAAATTCCAACAATCAAAGTTAAAATTCAGGCACTCTGATATCATCGCATGTCCTCACTGCTTATATAAATCATTCAATATTTATATTATCTTAATAATTTATTTCTTTAATGATTTGAAACATCAAATAGGTTGACCACTTTGATTTCACTTACGTCGTCAATGTTAATCGCATCATTAAATGTAAACCATTAGATCCTTATCCTTTACCTTTGCTCAACATTAAACATATAACAATTCTGACCATATTGCATAATATGCACCATTAGATAAATATGGTATGATTTACACAAAATAAAATATATCTTCATTTGGTCCTAATCTTTATCTCTTGCAAAATCAACTATGGGAACCATTTCAATCTACCTATAAGGCCAACTTTGGAACTCAATAACATTTTTTGCATTTATATGCATGATCTAAACTTTAGACAATATGATTTCCTCAAATATTATAATACATCCATATATAAATATTTTCATATAACCTTTATATGTGGAATATATAGTGCCATTAATATGCTCACTTAGATTATTCTGCCATAGAGCCAACTATTCCTAGAACTGCCTAAAAGGCCAACTTTGCACATGCATATCTTTTGATGCACTTCAGTCTATGACTTAAAAAATAACACATAGTAAATAGAAGAAAAATTTAACAAAACCATATGATCAAATCATTATTAAACTACTACACATTCAAAATATGATTACATCAAAATTCCTACTCAATTTTTCTTGCCACATGCAAATTTGGCTAAGTATGGGAAAACACTATCATACTATCTGGGAACCCAACATTGCACTTGCATATATTTTGTCATGATTAATAACATGACCTAATATTTAGCACATAATGTCTTATCTCATATTTTAATTCATCCATATATCAATATTCTCTTGAATCTTTCATATGTGTGAGATATGATGTCACCAAACTACTCACTTGGCTCTATTTGATCATAAAAAACACTATCAAAATGTTTGGGATGCAAAATTTGCACACAAATTTTTTTTTGAACTTAATTACATTAATTTATACTTAGACCATATAAAATTGGGACTATTTTAATGATAACCATATAACCAACTCCCCCTGACTCATCCACATGTGACAATTATGATGTCATCAAATTGCCTACTCATATTTTCTACCACTAGACCAAAAATGTATAGATTGAAACAATGATTAGCCATATGAGATCCACTCATTATCACAAGCACTCAAATAATATAAAACTTCTTATGGGACTAATTTTACATTCTTAATACTTCAAAATCATCCCTAATCATCTCTAAATAGTCAAACTCTGAGGATCAACCAAGCTAACTTCAAGTATTCTAGGACAAGAACATAGCACACTTTTTCATTATCACTTAGACTATTAAGGCAATTCATCCACTCCCATGGACACTTCTAAGACATCACCATGACATCATTGATAACTCTCCAATAATGTGTGTTTAAACACCCTAAAACCCTAATAAGGACCATATGTGAAATATTTATTTCAAATTAGCTTAGGATGGATTAAAATGCCTAGATAAAATATTATATCCTGTATTCAACTCTCCCAGGTACCTCTAAGTGGTGGTGGTTAGTTAGATGAGAGAGAAAATGTATATGTATAGGCTTATTTATTAATAAATTACTCTAGCTCTCAAAATTTGAATTATTCAAGAAGAGTAAATAGATGGGAAAACAATCCAGAGACTTAATTTACATTTCCATGATGTTTTAGGGGTATCTTCTAGACTTCAAGTGATCTAAATTAGTCAACCAAGTAAGCTAGTTGTAGATAGACGTAATGGTGAAGATAATGTAAAACCTAAGCATAGATGAAGAGATAGATTTGAGGATCTATACATGATATATTAATGCAATAAAGTGCACAAATAAGTTATTTATTACTTTTAATTCATGCTCATTCTTTGTAAAATCTTTGGAGGATAGTGTATGTGGTGAAAATGTTTCTCACAAAATGGCTTGCTAGGTTTAGATAGGATGGCATAAGGTCAATAAATTAGTCTTCAAGACTAATATTTACCATTAGAACACATGAATTTTCTATTTTATAATGTTTCAGATATATAATATAACCATTTTTATGAATCAAGTGTCATAACAAGTGTCTACATAGGTAATGGAAGTCTAATTTTTCATGTCTAGTTTTTGAGGTGATTTGGTGGTTTTGGGTAAGCAAGATGCAAAAATATTCTTGAGCCTTTATTTATTGAGTGGTGTTCCAAGAATTTAGTGACAAACTTGAGGTAATGGATTATATGTTTTCATGTTTAATTTTTCATGATTTATTATCTTAAGGGTGTTTAATTTTCATTATTGTAAGATAGACTTTTGAGGTACACATGCCTAGTAGGGTAGTTTGTCCTAAAGGAGCTTTCATGGCATGAACAATGGATGAAGGTCTAATAAATCATGGAATAGGTAAAAAGAGTTAATTTTATAAGTGTTTTAATGGATTTTTAATTATTTTATAATTCCATTTCAGCTCAATAATATCAAGTTTTAGCATTAAGATGGTAGGCCTAATACAAATAGGTCTCCATGAGACCTAAAGGAGGAGTAAGGGATAATTGAGTTTTGGTAGACTAAAATATGTTCAAATTATGATTGAACCATGTTAATAATATGTTATAAGACTTATTATATTTTTGACCTAAGATTTTTATGGTGTGTGGCTGACCAAGTGGTGTGTGACCATGAGACTAGTATATATACAAGGTAATCTAGGCCTATTTGGGTGTGAAAAAGTGTAGTGAAAAAAATGATTCGTGGTTAAGAAGAATGAGGAATTGAAATTAGTTTCATACCTTAACATAAGAATATATCTTGGTCATCATGAGATGGCTTATTTGGTGTTGAGTCACTTGGGGAGTTGGTGCTTCCTTGAAGGATGTTGCTTGTTAAAGTATAGTGAAGTGGGTTCTTGAATCTATTGGGGTTGGTGCTCCGAGTTGATCTGGTGCTCAACTAAATTTGGTGTTTTGTTTCATAGGATAGTAGTCCATTTTCATACATAATAGTTTTTTTCTCTTCCCATTTAGGGTTTCCCACTCATATATGTGTTTTTTTGCTTCATGTTTATGTGAATGGCTCTTTATGCATTGCTAGTTCACTATGTTTCTTTCATGATTAATGAATGTTAAAGTATAATTTAAAGAACATTTTTTTAATCAATGATGCAACCCCCATATTAATTACTATTCTATTAATTGGTATTAGATATTGGTCCTTTAAAGTAGGCTTAATATCTAAAGGAGATCTTAGGATCACAAGCATGTCTAGTCATCAAGTACAAGGAGGTTTCTCAACCAACAAATTCCCTCTCTTTATTAGGACTAACTATGCATTTTGGAGTGTCAAAATGAAGACCCATCTAGTGTAATTTGGCTATGACATATGGTAATCAATTATTGATGGATTCACTCCACCTCCTAAACCACCAACTAATTTATTAGGTAATAAGGTAAGTGAAAACAACTCTAAGGCACTAAATACCATCATATGTGGTCATTCAAAGGCAAAATTTATAAAGGTCATGCATTAAGATTCAACCAATTAAATTTGGAAAATTTTCAAACCATATATGAAGGAGATACCAAATTAAAGTTGGCAAAATTGTAGACCCACCAAAGGTAGTTTGGAAGTCTTAGAATGAAGGAGGATGAAAACATTACACCTTATCTATTAAGAGTATATGACATGGTAAATATCATCGAAGGTCTAGGAGAAAATTTGGAAGAATTAATAGTAGTAGACAAGGTATTAATATCCCTAACATCCAAGTTTGATTCAAAAGTATCTTCAATGGAAGAGATCAAATATCTCAATAAACTATAAATGGATGAGCCTCACAGTCTTTTTTCTACCTATGAAATAAGAAAAAATGATGGAATACCTTATAAGAAGGAGGTTGCGTTAAAATTTGAGAAAAAGTCACAAGGTAAAAAGGTCAAGGATGATGTTGATGAATACAATGATGATGACAAGGTAAAATCCATGTTTGTTATAAAAATAAGGTGAGGATCAATTAAGTATAAGGGAAAGTTTCCATTAAATTTATTTAACTATGTTAAGATTGGTTACTTTTCATCCAAGTTCCCTAACAAGGAAAATAATCAGAATGATGGAGATAATGATGAGCATCATGGTGAGGATAAGAAGTTATATAATATTTATAAGAGAAAAAAGAGATTCATAAAGTATGAAGGCAAGAAAGGGTCATTAAAATACAAGAGAAGTTTTTATACCAATGAAGATAGTAGCTCCTCTAATATAAGTGATATAGGTATATTTGATAGTGATTATGACAATGTTGATCATGATATCAATGAAATTTTATTCATGGACATAAAAATAGACAATGAAGGTTGTTCAAAATGGATAAGTCTTATGGAATATGAATAATAGAATGAAGTGAACCTTAAGGTATAATTGGTGAGTTCTATAGAAGATTTGATGTTAAAATAAGGAAGAAAAAGAAATTCAGAACATAAGTGAAGGGTTATGAGGAATACATCAATCTCTTTGAAGAGAAACTAAGTAACAACACCATAAATATGAAGATATAATTAAAAATTTGGAAACTTAGATTTATATTGTCACTACAATTCTTAAGACCCAAGGAAGAAGAATGCACCAAATATTAGAATAGAAATGGAGTCCTTGAAGGCATAATTGGATAAAAAAATAATAAAATTAAAAACATATCAAAAATTTAAAAAGAGCACTAAAATTTTAGGTGATATTTTTAATAATCAAAAGTTTCTATATGATAAGATAGTTCCTGGGTTCAAATAAGATCAAAAACAAAACAAGGAGAGTCATATCTCAAAGGACAATGGACTGCCAAAAAGTTATTATACTGACAAGGTAAAGACCTACATATAAACTCTCAAATCTGAGACCTAAATTGACCATCAACAAGTTAAGAAGAATGTAACTCCTTCAAGAGACAAAAAAGGTATATATTTATCATTAAACAATCATCAAAATACAATTCCTATCAAATAAATAAGGTATGTGAATTATTTCAATGGTTACTATTTCTGATGCAATCAGTATGGACATAGAGATATGGATTTTAGACATCATACTAGAATCAATTCCTCATAGAATAATAGTATGAATTCTCATTTAAATATTAAATTAAGAATTTTTTGATACAACTATAATCATAGAGGACTTATTGTAAGGGATTTCAAGATAAGGCATATCATTTCTTGGATTTATACTCTATGGTACTTACTAGGTCAACTACTATTAGAGGTATCAACCCCATAAACCCATTTCTTCAACCTAAACTTCCTCTTTAAGTTAAAAATCCTCAACCTATCTTTACCTTTGAAGAACAAGAGGACTTTTCAAGCCAAGAATATCAAGAGAGTGAAGAGAAACTTGAGGAAAACATGTCTAGGAAGCATACCTTCTCAGCCTTTAACACTAAAAATCCCATACAACTCAATGTATATGATGATATACCTCCTAATGCTACCAAGAGTGTTCCCACTTTCAATGTGGAAGGTAATGTCACTCCTAGTGAGAATATTAGGGACATCTCTAACTTTTGTATCTTTCATAATGTCACTAAGGTCAATATTACTATTAGACTACTTTCCATGTACCATAAAGGAAAATCTCTTGACTAATATAAGACACTATTTGGAGGATGTATCACCACTTGGGATGAGTTTTGAGAGTCTCTAATCCAAAATTTTATGGATAAAAGTGATCACACATCACTTATTCATCAATTTATTTTAATTAAAAGAGGTCCTAAAGAGACTATACATGACTTCAATGAGATATTTCAAAGAACTTGGTATAGGTTGCATCCTCCCATGATACCCCCATCAATATTTTTTTTCCATACACATCTAAGGGTTATTATAATTGACATATCCATCATGTTTTAGTCCATGGGTGGTTACACCTTACCTAAAGCTTGTGACATAGCCATTAGAGATGAGAATGGCCCAATACAAGCTGATAAACTCCCTCTAAAAGTTTGTATGCCTCTGCTACCTAAAATGTCTATTGTTACTTCTAATGTTTCTCAGATTCCAAATGCAAACACCAAGTATATATATTCCCCTAAGAAAGAAAAATATACCATTGATTGGCATGCAAGATCTAATGCCTTTGAGGCTCAAGTTAGGACACTAAATTTTTAATATGGAGTTGATCAAAACTCATACCCAATAATTCATAAGGAAATAGGTTCCCACCTTAATAATATGCTTAAAGTAGGGAGTAAAGATAACCTAACTTTAATAGTAAATTTAATTCATATAACCCAACTTCCACCTCCAACACAAGATATACAGTTCTGATCCATAGTAACTTGATCCAAGGAGAAGAATAGAAACAAGGACAATTCATAGATGAAAATGAAGATGTAATAAAATACATGGTATCTAAAGGAGGATTTAACCCTTAGTTGATATTATAAGATGATAACTTCAAAAAAGTAAATGAAGAATGGTAGACCCAAAGAGTAAACCTTACAAAATTCCTAGTGGAAGATACTTTTATCCTCAGTCATAATAATTAGGTTACATATAATAATATATATAAAAGTAAGTCTCTAGGATTTTTTCATGGTGTTTACATAGGCCTATGTAATCCTCTTACAATGTATCAAGGTGTGAGTCCAAGTGCGATGGTCCCTATAACTTTTGCACCTATCTAAAATCAAGATGTTGGAAGGGTGACTCAAAGTGTTCCATTGTCTCAATCTCAAGGAACTTATTTGCATTTAAGGATGCAATAAAAGGTAATTTTTCCTATTTTTAATATTTTTTATTATTTGAAGAGTGATAAGACTAGTCTCTCTTTTTTATAAGTGTTTCACATTCCCAATCAAAAAGAGATTCTTCAAGGATAACTGTCCCAAATACACCTCAATCCTCAACCATCAAGACATGGTAATGTTGCACTCACCAATACTCCCACTAATATTATTAAACTCTATTTCAAATATAAAAATCCCCCACCCTTCTTCCTCACTCTCATTATGGGAGACAAGTTTGTTCACAATTGCATTCTAGATAGTTGGGAAAGCACCTCAATGATGCCCAATCTTGTGGTAGACAAATTGGGTTTGCAATATGAACCATATAGCAAGGGAGCTTTACAACTTGATGGGACACAAGCTAAGTTAGTGTGACTTTTCAAGGGTTTAAAAATGTTCTTCCATGCTTTTATAAGCTTTCTTATCCTTTAATTTATAGTTGTGGTTGATTTTCTTCCTCACTTTGCTATCTACCTTTTAAGGGATTTCATAGCAAAGATAGGAGGCTATCTCTCAACTTATTGGTCCTTATTAGCTTTCAAGACAATATATGGAGAAAAGGTAAATATTAAATCTCAACCATTAGCTAAGTTTCATATTTAACTCTATGTAGAATAAATATCTAATCTCTTGTCATCAATGATAAAGAAGAGCATGTTATGGATGATGGAGCATCCTCTAAGATTGAGGGTATATCTTATATTTTCCATAATGAGTATGGTGTTAAAACATACAAACATGATCCATACACTTTCATTTAGCATATTAATCTTGGAAAATACATCATCCATGAGGAAGGTGATGGATAATACAAGGTAAGCATTGAAAATTATTTTCTCCAAGTTGATGAAGGTAATTAAATTGTTAATATAAATTATGATCATGGTTTTAAAATCATGTTAGACCAAGATATTGAAGAATAAAATGCCATTTTTCCTACAAAAGATGAAGGAGTCAATAAATGTGATAGCCATGAAGAAGAATATGATATATGTCAATAGTCTCATGCCATAGTTCACAAATTTGAACAACTGAGTAAGCCAAGTCCCCTTCCTAAGAAACATGAAACTAATAATAAGGTTCTTGAAGAATCTCTTAAACATGGAGTGTGTCTTTTAGTATGACGATGAATGTCAAACTACTATCATGAAGGCTATAGTCATGAAAAAATCAAATGAACATAGAGAAGAAAATCAAGTCATTAAGGAATAGTCCAAACCTCAACCTAAGGTTGAATTAATTTCATATGTGATGGATCAAAAGTAAGACAAGCTTGATGTTTCTAAACATCAAAGGTATCACATTCAAGAATAATGTAAATTTGATACCACTTTTATGACTCCTAAAATTCAATTTAAGGGGTGTCAACTAAGCATGATAGAATTCAATCTAGATGCAAAGTCAAGCAAAACTTTAAGAGAGAAAGATGAACCATTCATGAGAGATCCAAATGACACATTGGTTGTCAAAACAAGCTCTAAGGATGGTAAGTCATTTATCCATGTACATAAGTAAGTATTTACTAATAAGTATGTTTCATAGGATGGATTGACTTCATGGAGCATCAGTGATAAAAGAGACACTATATTTTATCATAGTTGAAACAATGGTAAATTATTCTTCACCTCAAGTGTTTGAGGTCTTGTACATACTAGGATAGGTGTGCTTTACTTATGATGTGTGTGTTTTCCCTAAGTGTTCTTGAGAACATGATTATGTTTGCTTTGGTGTGTGGTATTTTGTGTTTATTTCAAAATATTTGGTTTTTTTTGGTGTTATTTCAAAGTAATTTAATGTCAAGTTTAATTCAGAGGTGACTCCATAGCCTAGTGGATAGGAGAAGGCTACTAGTATTTGTTATAGATGGCTTGCCACCCCTAGGAAATCTCAAAAATATTGATTAATTTGACCCCAAGTAAAATTAGGTCAATCCCCTATGTAGATAAATCTTTTAATAGGGTCCTTTAGGGTGTAAAATGTGTCCCATGGTCTCAAATGGGGTCATATAATGTTCTTTAGCTTTGTCATCTTTATATAGTTTGTCATGTGTCATTCTAAGGTCACATTTTGGGACATTTAATGAACTTGTATGGTTAATTCAAGAGGAAAAGTATTCCAAGTATAATTTAACATAATACATGTTAGAATATTTCAAATAAACTATTTTAAGACTAACATTATGTAGGTTTGATGTTGAAAACAAGAATATCACACAATTTTAGGTAGTTTCAAGTAGTTCTATGACCTATACAATAGCTATGACACATGGGAAGACTTCAAAAGTGTCTCTTCAGGTACCCTCTATTAAATTCCATGCTCAATAATATTTTATAGGCTCAAAAATGGTAAAAATTAACCTCTCTCTCACATCACCCTCTTGGACAAGCTAAAATGGTCAATTGATTTCCACTTGGTATGGACAAGAGGAGGTGAGTCAGATAAAGTTCACTTTGTGGATGATATTACTCAATTTTTAGTTCTAATTCATGGAAATATTTATAGGTTTTGTATTTTATATATCATGAACCATTGATAAAAAGGTGGGATTGTCAAAACTACTTGCACATCCCTAACACCTTAGGTTTCTTCTCTATTTGCATTTTTCTGTGCAGGCCAAGTGTTGTACATGATCTTTAGGAGTATGAGAATAATTATTATAAGGTTTTAGTTTAGTTTTCATGTATGAAGGTGAATAATTTGGCAAGATCACTCTCATTTTACAAGTTCAAGACACTATAAAGGTTTACAAATAGTTTTTGATATGTAGTTACGTTTATACCTCCTATAGTGGTTTTATATCAAGGGTGACATGTTGTTTCCAATACCTCATAGCATGGTGAGTAGTTCCTATTTATTTATTTTTTTCTTAATACTAGCCATAGTTATAAATGGATTATGAAAACTAATGTAACACACATAGTCATAGACCATATTGACCTACAAGTAGTCTCCAACAAATGGCTTGAATTCAATCTGAAGTGGCTGAGTAGTGATGAGGTGAAGATTTTTGAGCTCAATACAAACCTCGAATCAAGTGTAAGAGTATATAGAGGATCATGGTTACAATGATGAGGAAATTATATGTAGACATGCCTAGAACCATGTCTACAGTTTGAAAAGCTGTAAGGGATATATGTTACCTTAAATTCTTTGAATAAGTTATTTATTTATACAAAAGTCATCTCTTGGTGGAGTGTCTTCAGTTATGAATAGTAATAATGGTTTCTATATTGTATCCAAATCCTATAGATAGTGTCTTGACATAAATATAAATTTTTAATTATCAAAGTAAGGTGATGGTTGAGTGGTTTCAACCCTATCTAATTCAAATTGAAAACATTTAGTGAAATCTATAGTGTATTAAGCTAAAATGATCTTACAACACAATAGTGACCTATAGTGGAATGAATACATGGTTTATAGAAAATATATGAGAAAAATTGATTGTGAAATGATCTCTAAAAACTAGAAGAGAAATAAATATTCAAGGAAATTCATTCATATGACCACCTACAGGTCTCAGATTCCCTAAACAACATCTATAGTTAGTTTACAAAACCATAGTGTGTTGATGGTGAGAGATAAGAAGCAAACCCTATAGGAATATATTTTAATTAAAGTTAGAGTTGACCTATTGAATTTAGGATGGAAATAGTAGATATAAACACAATACTTAGGCCTTAATTAACACCTACATGAATCCCATTTTCTTGAGATGAGTGTCTATAGTCAATACACTTTATAGACTAGCTTATGCAAATGGAAGATACAAGTGTGAAAGGTTTGAATAGATGTAGAATGGGATGAAAATATAGACTCAAATATCCTAAATATGACAAAATTTTATATTTTATCCCTAAAGTCAAACACCTTGAGTTAGATGGAGATAAACCAAACTCAACTCTACATACAAACCCTATAGACAGTACAACGATTGAATAACTAGTCATAGGTTTTTTAATATTGAGAGAGTTTTAGAGGTTATAAAAAAATTTAATGTGATTTATAAGGTATTTATTACCTAAATAATATTTCCACACCCTAATCTTATCTAAGAAAATAGAAGAAATTCCCTCTATATTGTCTCATACAAAGGGCACTCCTAGATAATTTAATCTATAGGATTGGTGCATGAATGAATAAAGGGATGAAATGAAGAGTTTTAGAACAATTTTTAATGATTTTTAATGTTTATTTTAAAATTATAAAATTTGGATAAGACTCTATATTTATTATGAATACTCAATGGTGGTCATATACACATAAGTACATAGTTAGGCCTTAAACTAGGCCTAATCCTTATAGTTTCCTAAATTAATACATATGAACACGCGAACCTTAAAATAAATTTTATGACCTTTATAGGAGATAAATATAATGTTTTGAACCATCATTTTTTAGGAGACTACACTGAAGGGTCATTTTTGGCTTACACTCACTTCAGGGGTATCGAGAAGATACTCAAGATCTCGAAGGCCAGTTTCACTCACTCACACCTACATAAAGGGACCACATGGTGACTAAAGGATTTATGGATATTTTAAGTGGGTCTCTATCTAAAACTTTTTTGATTTTTTTTAACTTAGACAAATAAATTTTATGAATAATTGCTAGTAATACAAACCTCTAAAAACCCTCTCAAAACCCTGGTTTGGACCTAATGGGAAATATATGGTGGGATATGAATTAAAAGGTGATAAAATACCCATAAAAGTGATATGAAAATTTCAAACATTCACCTATGCTTGATGACACCTCTTTTTTTCATACCATCACTTGTATAGACAAACCTATTTCAAGACTTTTTGCAAATTTTTAGGTGTTTTGAAGGTACATAGGAGAATTGGTGGATGAAGGCCATTAAAAGAGGTTAATATGGAATTATTATAAATCAATATATTCATTTATCACCACATATAAGCATGTAAATACATTTGATACATAGTTCACTATAGGAAGTCTTGGATAGATAGTGAAAATGACAAGTTACTACCTAGTGAGAAGATGTGAGGTATAATTTGGGATATTTTTAAGGTCTAAATCATGGAATATAATTTAAAGTGACATTTTATATGTGTCATAACACCTCTCCCATAAATTTCCTTGATAAATTTAAAGTCATTTAGGTGACAAGTGTGAAGGTCTAGGCCTATTAGACTAATGAGTGATTGTTGGATAGTGAACACAAATGTCAAGAAGGAGGCTATCAATTAAGCAAGTGTCTGATTACTATCACACATTTTTCCAAATATCCCTAAGAAAATTCATATGTTTCAATATTTCCTAGTTTAGTTTCAATAAATCAAGAGATGCTTCATCATGAAGGTAGATTAAAGAAGGCTATTTGAGGTCTCTACACTAGTTTGAAGAAGTTGTCATGCTTTAGATGGATACTTATCCAAGAATACCCTCATGGTCTATTCTCCAATCCATTATCCTTAAATTTAATTTTATCTCACATATTGACACTCATTATTTGGAACTTTCTACTTCTCTTATTCTCTATATTATCATATGCTCTATAAATACAAGACATTTTAGATTTTATAAGGGGAATCCTCACCTAGTATGGTGAAGCCCTGCTAGTTTGAATATTATATTTTCCTTTGAAATAAATATTTAAAATCTAGTTTTGAGTTCAAAAATTTATTTTCTAAGTGTGTGGAGTGGTATGTATTAGAATGTCAAGTGATAAGTATCTATCCTTGCCTTCCCTTTGCTCTTCCATGTTTGATGCAAGTAGTTCTCCTTTTAATTGGTCACATGAAGTGTTTCTAGTGAATTTTTATATCTCTAAGTATAAAAATAAGCCTTAATGTCTAAAATATGACCTATGATTCACTCTCCTTGAGTATTACAATGCATCTCATCTCCATTTTTGAAATACTTGTGTTAGATTAATCTAGGATATTAAAAATAGTATTGTGAGTCATGTTTCATAGTGAAAGTTAATGGTAGTATAGTGTAAATAATTTTGGTGTATCACCTCATTATAATATGTAACTTTTCATGCTCCTTCCATCCCTTTTCATCCAAGAAATTAAGTGTAAGTGATAATCTAACAAAGAGAAATCTAGGGAGCTAACCCTTAAAAAAAGAGGTTTACCTATGTTATAGGAAACCCATAGTCCTAAAGGTATTCCAATGTTTTACTAAAAATAGATTAGGCTTTAACATTCATCTATAGGGTGAAATATTGAGTGACAACAGGACCAAGAGAAAGTTGTTGATGAGAGATACAAATCCCCTAACAAGCCAAAAAATCTTACAATCCACCCTCAAGAATTTCAAGCTCATGATGTGGAAATATATGATTATAATGATACTCTTAGAGATAAAAAGAGTAAAATGTGCCAACTAGCCAATAAATAAGTGATCTTGAAGATTCAGTTGATGATATGGCAATCACTTTTTTTTAAATGATATATCTCTAAGTGAAGGCTTTCAAGACATCAAAAAGGAATAAGTTGATAAGCATGAAGAAGTCATATAAAATCAAGAGTAGCCTATTGATGAGGAAATAATGGTATTATTTAGGCCAATCAACTAAGCTTGGGATGAGTATGAATTTGTTCTTGAATCACATAGTCAACTCATGGGCATAAGAATAAAGTAATAAGGAGTGACTTATGTTCATGGAGATCATGAGTATCTCAATGTCTTAGAATGTGGTTGGAAAATCTCACTCCATGAGAAGTACTTGATTAGAATTCACTCAACATATGATAATATAATTTCATGGTGTCATGATATAAAGATATTACCATTAGATCTTGGAGGATGAATATATGCAGGTTTGTTGTAAATAGTAGTTTATTACTTTATTATCCCTAAGTGATTTATATAAAAAGTGTCTTTTTTATTCTATCTTCCTTTACTTTATGTGTTGATATTGTTTTGTGTGCATTTAGAGGTTAAGTTAGTTTTCTTGTCTTGGTCAAGGTTCTATATTAGCTCTATAGTAGAGTGAAAGTCACTCCATTACCAAATGGAAGGATAAATCTATTGATCTAATGAACATAACAAGCATGTATCCCCAAGATGTATTCAAATATGTTATCCAAATTTTATCTACCATAGGATAGGGTCATAATTTTTTTCCTTTTGTAATTCATGTTATCATAGTTTAAGGTAATGTTCATTTGGTTCTATTATTGTCTAATAACTTAATATAATATTTTAAGATGGATTTATTGATGCTAGGGGTTTATGATGACCTTTTAAGTCATATTCCATGTTTCAAGGTCATGTCATACTCACTCTAGTCCATATAAGTGCCCAAATAGGTTTCATGTTGTATCCAAGGTCAATAAGTCATTGTCAAACTATTATATAGGTCATTAGCATGTGTAAAGTTGTAAAAAACCCCACTTCATGGGACAAAATGGTGAAACAAATAATATAGGTACTTTAAATTAATTATGAGTATTATAATGTGAGGTTGGTAGACATTTCATGACAAGTCAATTTTAAATAAAGAATAATAGTTATAACTAAATTTCAATGATTAAAAGGGGATATTAATTCACTTATATAGATCAAGAAATATTTTTTTAGGTTAAAATTATTTATGAGGTTTCTCTTAATCTTACATAGGTTAAATTTAGTTTTTTAGTGTAGGTACAAGTCTAAATAATTCATAAAATACTTTCTTTCCTCCATCAGCTCCTTGGCAAGCTTATAAATGCCATATTTAGATGTTTCATCCATATATATGAGAGAGATTATGGGATTAAAACTTTTAATATATCAGGGGGTAAAAATTTACTTCAAATACATGTCCATATTTCTCATATTTGTGGCCCCTCTATTATGAACAACCATTAAGAAGGCAAGGTGGTCTTAAACCCTGTAAGCTCAGTTTTGGGCATTTTAGTAAATATATAAACATGATGGTGATAAAATAATGTTTTTAAATTATTTAAAGTCCTTATCCAATATAATTATATCATATTACATATTTTTTTATCACATGGGTCAATGGAGAGTGATCAAAACCTTCAATTATGTAGATGCTAGCCTCAATGAGGTTGTAGGTAATGTTTTCAAGTTTTTAAAATTCCTATTGTAAGTTAATAGTTTCAATCAAATAATAAACATTTAATTAAATTAAATAACATATATATCCTATTAATCTAACCATTATATACAATTCAATCAATGTGTTAATGGCTATGTTCATTGAAATGATAACCAAGTGACTTAGGTAGAATCCAATCTGCATGATCTCAAGGTCATGTGATAAAATAATGAAAATGGATGTAATTTTTTTAGGGTTAAAATGTGAAAAATTGTAAAATTAAATAAATTTCATAGGTAAAATTAATTTAGACCTTGAGGCCTAGTACCTAAGTGAGCCAAATTTGCATACATAGGTCTACTCACTAAAATATGTCTTTAATGGATAGAATGAAGGAAACCAGTGAGGTGAGAGTGGTTTTAGAAGGATTTAAGGTTAATATAATACCTATATAATAAATCATACAATTTTAAAATATCATTACCAACCTATCAAGGCAAGCCTATTATTAGTCTAGGTTTGAGACTATGTTAAAACCTTGCCTACATAGAGGTGACTCAAAAAGGTAACAAATGTTGCATCGTCAGTGTGGTATGAGGGTTATAAAATCATGAGAATGTTATTATAGAATGGAATATAATATTTAGTGCTGGAATATCCCAAAATTCATGGTGATGAAGCATAAAATGATAAAAGGTAGACAGTATACCTATACGTACCCTTTTCATACTAAATACAATGAATTTATGAATTAAAGAGAGGATCAAGGGTCAAATGAAACATGGAAACTATGGGAAATAATTGTGGTTATTTGTGTAGGTTTATTGAAAGGTGAATATTGAGTTGGAGACTCACTCTTTATCTTTAACAATCAATAAGCCTAGGTAGACCTAAAACAAGTACCTACAAGCTTGTCTAGCCAAAATATAAGAGATGATTCTTGTGATTGAAGGTAAGAAATTCTATGGGAGAAATAAATCACATGAAAGAGACTTTTGAATATAGGTCAATTATCTCAAAGTTTCCAAATCTCATGAAGAGAAGGTATATCTTCACAATGTAGTGTAGGTACCTAGTATATACCTATAGCCAAGGGAGTTTCATTTTAAACAATGAGAAAAAGATGAAATGTTGATTCAAAATGATGATTTGGGTTGGAAATTATAGTTTGTGAGTTTCTCTAAATCTATGTAAATTATATCCAAATCATCTTGATGCTTTGAAATGAGAAGAAAGCCATCATAAGAGGCTTTTAGGGTCAAAATTAGTAGTTTGATTACAAACCCTCGTGAGGGAGAAAACCATGTTTGAGATCATTTTGAGGGTTGATATGTTTTTAAAATCATCATATAGACTAATAGGAATTTTTAAACCCATTATAAATCATCTTTAGTCAAAAAAATGCTTTTGAGTGTCTTAAGCTCAATAATCTCTCTCTCTCTCTACCTCACTAATATAGTCTACTAGCTCAAGAGGAACATTTGAGATGCTCACACCTTACACAAGGAGATGAATGGTGATTTAATATATTAGGCATAAGATACCACCCTTATGCACTATTGATCCATGGCATTTACATGTTCATCAAGGGCCTAATATTTATGAATAATCTTTAAGGATCTAAGACATTTAAACCCTACCTAAGCCCTTATAAGAGATCAATGAGAGATATAATGAATTAAATAACTCAAAATAGGTTAGTTTACCCTTGAAATGATCTGATAAACCTTTCTAAATATATTTAACACTCTGTCAAACCATTGGTTGGCACATGTGAAAAATACAATGTATGAAATTGGCCTAAAAGCATGGTTGTAGGCCTATTTGTGAGTATATTGGATAAATAATGGTATTAAAATAATGTGTAAAGGATTTATAATATTTATTATAGGTTACATATTATTCTACATACTTTTCTAGGTCTCTTAAGATGGCATATGAGCCATTCAAGTTAGTAATTTGGGCTAAAAGGGAGAAATGCACTACTTTGTTATTTAAGAAGCCTATATGTAGACCTGTGGAGTACTTAAAGATATATCCTCTAAAGGTATTGAGTTTTCATATTATTTTTTAATCTTCAAAAGACCATTATCAAACACTATAACCTAAAAATTTATTGAGAATCCACTTGAATTACCTCTCAAGCATAAACAAGCACCTAAACTAGAGTTTTGGTCATTCCTTGGTTTACCCATCCGTACAATGTTTCATAACCCCAAATTTGTCATGAAGCATGGTTAGGGGGTATAGAAATTGATTAAAATGTTAATTTTTATTTTCACATGTGTGGTCTTTAATTAGAAGAAAATATGAGTTTCTAGGCCCAAAGTCCTAATTGAGGGCTAAATGGAGAGATAAACAAGTAGATTAAGGGCACTTTCATTTAATTTTTGGTAATTAAATTTCATACAGATTTTTCAAATCATATTGGGTAATCAAATACATTATTATTTTTCTAGGATTTTATGTATATTTTTCAACATAAGGATATTTTTCTATTTTGAGGGCTACAAGGAATTCAAGACAAGTATGGGCATAGGTGCAAAATGAAATATTTGAGAGTGTTTGATGCATCCAAAGGGGTTGATATAAGTTTTTAAAGACTAATACAAGCCTTTGATGGAGATATATTGAATTGATAAGGATAAAATCAATATTTGAGGCTTTGGAGTAAAGAGAGGCATAGTGAGAGTAATGGGCTTCAAGACACCTGAGAAGAGATGATCACCACAAAAATGTCAGTGTAGGGAGATTGTAAAACTGATGTAAGGTATCAAGAATAAGGGTAGAGATTAGTTCAAAATTACTCAATGATAATTAAGGCTACTTGTCACTTTTAATCAAGAAGAAAGGCAATTTATAAGAAGGTGTTGAGTCATCTAATGAGCTAAATAACCTTTCCTATGCCAACTCTCTATAAGTTCATGATCAAATAAATCAACACATCTTGAAAGATTTTATAGTATTTATCTCTAATATTTTATTTATTGTAAATTTTTTTCTCATTCTTGAAACTTGTTAATTACTCTCTTCTATACCCTTTTTCTCCCCTCTCATTCTCTATATATGTAGCCTTATTTGGCTTTGTTCATTTGTATGCCTTTGATGAATGAAAGAATACTATTTTTACCTCATTCTATGAATATAATTAGTGTATGTGCATAGATGTTTTATATTTTCAAGTGATTTAATTAGTCTTCCTTTGCATGTTATCGTATTCTAATACCTATATAAAATTTGAAAACTTCTTTTACAGGTCATGTGAAGTGTGTAAGTATAGTGAAAGGGTTGACCGTGTTTTTATAATCATTAGTGTCATTTTATGATCTCTTTATTATTCCTCCTATCCTAAACATATATCATAACCTCTACATTGAAATTATGATTTGAAATATTTAGATTAGGATTAGTATATGTTAAGGTTAGTCTCTTGATCTACATGTGCACATGCAAATGGTTGGTAGTTGTTGGTTGAATATTTTGTCTATCAGCATACTGGTAAACAAAATAGGTCTTATCAACCAAAGCAAGAAGATTAGTCATCTTAATGTGTAAGTTTATCACATCAGAAGGAGACTTCTCTCTCCTCTCATCAAGGGGAGGTTCCCTATGGATATGCTATGTATATGTATAAATAGAAAATAATACTCAAGGATAGGACCAGACATCCATCTCTCTTTCTTTATAGATGATGTGTGCAAAACAAAGGAAAAACTCAAGGGAATGACAGACAACTCTCCTCTTCTTTCAATAAAAACTATTTAGCCAACCACAAGAATACTCCTAGAAATTAAAGTAGAATATAATTGGGAGTATGGTAACAAGCAAATTGAAATAGAACACAAAGTATCTATCTAAAATGCTCAAGAGTAATATATAAAGGTCAATGAAAGCTCAAAGTCTTTTCAAAGTCCTTTACATAGCAATGAAAAAGCAAACACACTGAAGGCAACTATGGGGGCACAAAGTCTCTCCACAGTTGATTTTTTAGGACACCTTTCTGACTAATTTTTACTAATCTTGCTTATTAAATTAATGAAACAAAAGATAAATCAAGGAAATAAGCATAAGAATAGTTTCCTTAACCACAAAAGAATTCATAGCACAAAGTCTGAAAAATTCCCTTACTTTCTTATTTCAATAACAGAATATGATCAATAGACTGAGCATAAAGTCTCAATGATGCCTCTCAATTTGGGCAGAATTTTATTCAGATTGTCAAAAAGAAGATCATTTTACAATGAAATAAAGTCCCTTATATAGCCACTTGAAGAAGGACTCGGGAACATTAATACATCATGATGCATTGGGAAATGTTAGGAAGACAAGCCAAAACTTTGGGGCCTTTTACCCATTTGATCTTTTCAATGTAAATGAACAAGCTACGCAATTGAAAGATTACAACTTTCAATGTCCAGCTGTCAGTCTGATCTTGTCTTCATCATTCCTCCTTTCCAGATTGATTGAATCAGGTCTTGAATTCATCATTATTCTATCTTTCCTCACTTTTAGTTGGTTTTTATCTTAAATTTTGGAAATGCATTTAGATTTGTGGATCAAAGGATCAAAGGCTATTTCACTATCTTTAAAATTGACGTTTACATGCCCGTCAATGTGATCTTAATGGCTAGTTCACTATCTTGAATTTGACATCTTTATGGGCGTCACCCCTTGGTATTCTTTCAGCTTTCTATTTAGCACTTTTTTTGAATTAGACATACCCTTTTGGGCCTTGAGAGATTATCCTTGTCAAGTCAAAAAATCCCTTTACTTTGGCCACCGAGAGTCCCCCACAAGGGCACTTGCCCTTCGGGGTCCTTCGACAGCGCTTTGTTTTAGCAATCCCTGTGGACAAATATTTCCCTAGGCTTTTTGTTCCCTGTAGACATTTCCCTAAGGATTATTCTCAGGTGTTTGATTTGAAAGCTCCTCATGGGTAATTCCATGGACATTTGTCCCACAAAAAATTCCTGCAAACAAAAAGTCTGAGGAAAATTCCTGCAAACAAAAGTCTGTGGAAAATTTGTTCTACCAAGCTCCTTTGAAAATGTCTTCAGGTTTTGCCTTAAACAAATCTAAAAGAATTACCTTTTAGCTTACTTAAAAGAAATGATCCTCTAGAAAGGTGCTTTTCTTGATTAAGTGCCCTCTGCAAGGGAACTTGTCCTTCGAAAAGTCTTCTTTTGTGTTGAACCACCCCTTTGAACTTGGACAATGAACCATTAGTTGAATCGGTTCAACGGTTCAATGAAGCGCACCAAGTCCCTTTGAACCAAAAAGCCAATGAAACATTGGATGAACTTTGATATTGAACTAATTGGTTGAACCAAGCTTTAAATCAAAATGGTTCAAGCTAATGGTTCAAGCCGATGGTTCAATGAATAAAACAAGCCGATAAACTAAGCATTAAACCAAACATAATGTACTTGCCTTTGAACCAACATGAATTTTGACGTTGAACCTATTGTTGAACCTGTAGACATTGAACCAAAATATGAAATAAAAGAATGAACTAACTGAATGAAATAAAGCATTGAATTGGTTGGTTAAACCAAACCATTGAACTATTCTTTTGGTTGAACCTGCCATTGAACCTTGAACCCGTTGAACCTTTGAACCAAAATGGTTCAATGGTTTGACGGTTCAATTTTCAATTGAATGATTTGGCCAAATGTCCTTGAAGATGATGAACCAATTGAAGAAAATGAACTTTGAACCATTTTGAAGCGCTTAACTCTTACCGAACATTAACTTGTTGAACCTTGAACCTGTTGAACCTTTGAACCAAAATGGTTTAATGGTTCGATGGTTCAATGGTTCAAGTCTCTTCTTGTACTTAGATGCTTTCTGATGAAGATTTTTAGTTGAACTAAAACTCTGAACCAATCCCAAAAAATGAACAAATGTTGAAAATCAATTCTTTTGACTGAAAAGTGCCTGCAAAATTCTTTGAACCTGTATAAATGAACCTACTTGTAGAAACTAAAAATACAAAGTCCATAGAATTCAACATGTAAAATCCATTGAACTTGACTTGCAAAGTCTGTAGATTTTTTGAGAAGCTCTGAAAATGAGAAATCTAAATATCTAATACAAATATTTTAAAATGGAAGATACAATTTTGGTCTGTAAAACCAAAATAATTCAAATGTTGTTCCAAAAATACTTGTTATTTTTGGGAGACAACAGCTGGCTCTAGTTGGGGAACTTCTATCAATTACAAAATGAATTGAAAGGAGTAGAATCTAGAATCTCTATTGTCTTCAAATATGCCATTGGGTTTCAAAGTCATGCTACCCAGTAATGAAAGGCATCAAAAAATGGAAACAAATAAAACAAAATAGAAATAAAACTATACAAATATACATATATACAGAGGCAAAGATCTGATACTTCAAGAATTGAAGTGTTTCAAATGCTACACATTGTGGGGCAAAGAAAAGAGTGTGCCATCTTGGTATTTCAAAAGAAAACTATTTTCACCCATGTGTTGATGAATTATGAACAGACCTCTCCAAAGGGAGTCAAACTTTCCATGCATCCCTTTTGGCTCTTTTCTTTTATCCCACAACAAAACTTTATCTCCAATCTAGAAATCACGATTTCTGGCCTTTTGATCAAAAAAAATCTTTACCAAAATTTGATGAACAACAATTCTATCCACCACCATGGTTCTTTGTTCTTCCAACTGAGTCAGGCGCATGATTATTTTGTCAAGAGAGCTCTCATATGTCTGATCTTCAATGGCCTTCACCAATTTGAATGCTAGTAACTCTAAGGTGATTGGTATCTCATCATTAATCCTATAGAGAAGTTTTAAAGGAGACATACCAATCGCCCTCTTTGGCGTAATCCTATCAGCCCATAAAGCATCAACTAATGCTTTATGCCACGTCTATTGATTATCATCTGCAAGCTTCTTGATAATAGTTAGTAAATTTTTATTGCTGGACTTATCTTGTCCATTCCCTTATAGAAAATAATCAGAAGAATGAGATAGCGTAATTTCATAATAAAAATAGAATTGCGTAATTTCTTGAGAGGTGAAACATGTTACATTATCAGTAATAATTTTGAGTGGGACTCCAAATTTGGAAATGATATTCTCTTTCAGGAAGTTGCATACAACTTCTGAAGTAACATGCTTTGTCAAGATTGCTTCTACCCACTTAGTGAAATAATCAATCACTGTAAGGACATAATCATGTCCAACACTTGAATATGGTTTTATTGTCCCAATAAAATTGAGTCCCCACTGTTGAGAAGGTTCCTCTATGATTACTGGCTTGAGAGGTAGAGCAATCAACTTGGGTCTTCCAAAAAATTAATGGCAAAGTTCACATTTCCTTACCCACTTATGTGCATCTTGGAAAAGAGTTTGCCAATAATACCTGGCTCACAGGATTTTGTGAGCCATCATAGGAGCAAAAAAATGTCCTCCACATGCTAGATTGTGAAAAGATTTCAAGAGCTAGGTCTACTATTCTTTATCTACACAGCGAAGGAAAACTCCATCTATGCTTCTTTTATACAGGTCATTATCCCAAAGGACAAAATTGATAGCTTTCAATCTGATAGTTCTCCTCTCTTTGTAAGATAAATGAGCAAGACATTCACCATAAGTCAAAAAATATGCAATATCTGAATACCATTCATTGGTAGTAGAAACAAAAAGAACTGTTGGTGTATTGTCTACTTTAGCTTCTTTAGGCTGTGTATCTTTTGGCTTATTGTTAGCCATTAATTGACACAGGCCTTTACCTCTGACCAACATTGTCAACTTGATATCCAAATCAAATTCTTGGATCTTTACAATCTAATTACCTCTCCTTGTTTCAAACTCTTGCTGAGTTAATATAGACTTGATTGTACTATCAAGAACTAAGGTAGTAATATGTGAATTTAAAATATAGAAGTGAAAGTGTTTGACTACTTTTACCAGTGCATAGGCATGTTTTTCTATATTTGAATACTTCATTTCATGATTTTTCAAAGGGTAGCTCATGAAAGAGATGTGGGATTCCATACCTTCTTTTTCTTGTTGGACAAGAATCACTGAAAGAGTATGCTCAGATGCATAGCTATATATAATGAAATCTCTATGATAATCTGGGCAGACCAAGGTAGGGGCATGAACAATAGTGACCTTGATATGTTGAAATGTTGCTTTGCCTTCTTTTGTCTAGCTAAAGGTAGTCTTTCCTTTCATCATGTTCACAATGTGTCTTGTCTTCTTAGCAAATTCAGGGATGAATCTCTGTAAGAAATTCACTTTTCTAAAGAAAGAGTGAACAACATTCTTACTTGTAGGCAAATTCAACTCTTGAATAGACTTGACTCTGTCTGAGTCAATATTTATGCCTTCTTTGGACACAATGTGTCTAAGGAGTTTCCCTTATGTCACTCCAAAAACATACTTTTTAGGATTCAAAGAAATACCATTCTACCTGTAGCACTCCATCACTTGTTGCAAGTGGCGCACATGATCAGATCAATGCTTTGAAAAGATAGTTAAATCATCAAGATATACAACTATGAATTTGCCAATTTCATCTTTGAAAGCTATGTCCATAGATCTTTGAAAGGTAACACTAGCATTTATTAAGCCAAAAGGCATTCTTTTGTATGCAAATGTGCCCCAAGGCATGGTGAATGCAGTCTTGTGTTGGTCAGCTTCATCAACTCAACTTGGTTATAACCTGAGAAGCCATCTAGCATTGATAACATTTTTGATCCTATTACTATTTGAAGCACTTGGTCCATGATTGGCAAAGGGTAATTGTCTTTCAGAGATGACTGATTCGGATTTTGGAAATCTACACAAATGTAGATTTTGCCATTTTCCTTCCTTACAGGAACTATGTTTGCAATCTATGTAGAATGATGGATTGGAAAAATAATTCTAGCATTCAACATTTTCTAAATCTCAGACATAATTGTACTTGAAATTTTTGGATTGTATTGTCTGGATTTCTACTTATAAGGCATTGAATCAGCCTTAAGAGGAATATGATGGTAGATTTCATCAGGTGTGAGAGACTTCAGATCTTTGTATGAATATGCCAAGACATCAATGTACTGACAGAGCAAAGAAGTGAATTTGAATCTTTCTTCAGGTGTACAATATTTACCAATGTCAACCATCTTTGGATTTTCTTTGTTGGTCAAATTCACTTGGTCAAATCCCTAAGAGAAATTTGAATCTATCTATTGTTTCTTGATGAATCGATCATGCTTGTCAAATAGCTTCTCAAGAGAAACCAGGGCTTTAGGAATTTTGTTTCCTTTTAGCTGTAGAAACTCTTCATTTACATATGAACTGGATTCAAAAACAAATTCAAACTTCTAAGATTCATTGCCTTCAAAATACAACTATTCAAAATTGTCTTTTCTTTCTAAGAAGGCAATGATCTGATGATCATCATTGAAAACTTGCCAATGATCAGTATTGTCAAGAACACTCGACATATAGACCAACTCAATGGTATATTTGGCTTCTTTAAAATCAAAATGAAGAATTAAAAGAGTTCCTAAAATAGCAAGTACATTAGCTTTGTCATTGGACTCTCTTGGAATGGTAGAGATGTTGAAAGCATCAAAGCTTTCAATTTGGTCCCAAACAAGATTACGGTAATGGCACAGCTTCTCATTCTTGGTTTGATATGAATTTATTACTTGACATACTACTAATTCGGCATCCCCTTTAGCATGAAGAAACTTGATGCCTCTTCCTTGATCAGCCTTCATGCCCAGCAACAATAATTCATATTCAACTATATTATTTGTGTTTCTAAATTGTAACTTATAGGATGAATGGAACATATCTCCTTGAAGAGATATTAAGAAAATACCAACTCTAGAACCAGTAGAGGAATAACTACCATCAAATTCTAGAGTCCAAATCTCATCAGACACTATTTTTATTTTAGACTTTCCCTCATCAGAGATGGAGGGTCTTTCTTCATGATATGTATATAAAAAGTAATAACCCATACCTATGGATTCAAAGAGGATTTGAGCTTTAAGAGCTGACGTCTTGATAACTACATACTTTGCTTCCTTTTCAAGAAGTAATCTTTTCATCACACCTTGGATAAGGATCCTTACCTCAAATAGATCAATGTTCAATTCTCCTCCCACATCCTTATAGAAATTCCATCCAAGCAAAATGCCATAAGATGTTGGGATGTCAGCCACTAATACAGTCATTTTAATCCTCTTGTCTGGAAAGGCTGTGAATGCAAATTGAGCATCTTTGATTTGCCCCAACAATGGAACTTACTTTTTCTCCATGAAGAAACATCTGCCAAACGTCTTGGTCAATGTGAGACCAAGAGACTCAGTGACTTTGGTAGGCATAACATTGTCAGATGCACCCGAGTCTATTATATAGTTACTCAGCTTGTGGCCATTGATTAATAGGGAAACATAGAAGGGTTCTATTTTTCCAAAAGTAGTTGTAGGAGTAATAATCATATTATTTGGAATAAGCTTATTCTTAGGAGAATCAAGAATTACTTTTTTGGCCTTTTATCCTACAGGGATGGTTTAATTTTTAACATATTAGACCATCTTATTCAGTTGATCTAGATTAGACTGCAAGTACTCAAATTTAGACATCTATATTTTTGTCTTTTTGACATGATCAATTATATCAAATGGCTGAATTGAGCTAGGTACAGAGAAAGGTACTTTATCTTTTTGAGTTTTAGGAGGGATGGGAAGTGCGCTAGTTTATGAATTAGAAGTAGAAGGGGAAGGCGCAAAAGATGTATTTACCTTTTTATTAATGACCATATCTTTTGGTTGAAAAGGCAGAGCTGTCCCACACTTGACAATTGTGACTGCTAGTTATGATTTCTCTTCTTTATTTTCTTTATTAGTTTGTTGGACTGATTGGTTCTTAGACCTGGTAAACACTACATATGATCCATCTAAAGCTTCTCCTTTGCTTCCGAGTTCATCCTTATAATTCAAGAAACCAATGTGGGAGTTGCCAGCTAATTCTTCTTGACTGTCTTCAATGATATCAACATCATTTTCTTGATTTAATTCAAGTTGATAAGAGAATTCTAATTCTCTTTCAAGGTATCCCATTACTGAATTGGTTGGAAGAGCTTCCAAGGCATGTTTTCCTTATGGGGGAGGAAGGTGATTTTATTGTCCTTGGTTTCTGGCAACATTGCCCTGATATGACTAATTTGGGAATGTCCTTTTGTATGTAGGAGAAGAAGACATTCCATGAGCCATTTGATTTTTGAGGGAAAGGAGCTCATTTGCTAATTTTTACACCATTGGATCTGTGGTGCTTGTAGATTAAAATTTAGAAGATGATGAAGCTCTATTTCTATTAGGATCTCTTCTTATTTGCCCTGTTAAGATGAGGTCATCTTCTACTTCAGTGGCCAAAAGTTGAGCTGTAGCAAGATCTATTTGGCCAGCACATCTCAAGAGGAAACTAACTTTAGGTAGCTAAGAATTAATGAAAAAGCATTTGAGATTCTCAACTATAGGTCTGGCAATCATAGGAATTCTATTTCTCAACTTGTCAAATTTAGCTATGAAGTCTCTCATAGGCTCATGCAATTCTTTTTTCATCTATGTAAGTTGAGCCAAAAGTGTATGTGCATCCTCTATAGGTTTGAATCTGGCTTCAAACTTAGCTTTCAAAGTATTCCAATTAGTCACAGATCGAGCCTGTAGATGGTAAAACCAATCTATAGCAGGACCTTGTAGTGTTTCAACAAAAAAGTCTGACTGCTACATCTTCAAACTCTACTCTGATTACTCCATAAGTTATACTAAATGCTGCAATGTGTTCATCAAGATGAACTTTCCTATCACTATAGAATTTAGGTAAATTCTTCCTAGAACTACGTGGAAGCTCATGTAGAGGAGGAGTAAGATTGAGAGGACAAAAAGCATTACCCCAAGGGCCTTGAAATGCCATTATAGGATACTGAAAAGGAGGGATAACAAATCTCAAAGGGGTAATTATAGGCACAACTTTATCAATAGCATAAGTATCCTTTAGTAATGGGGATTTGGCTTTAGTAGGAGGGAAACTCTTGGTTCATTGGAGATGAGATGGTGAATGAAATAGATCAAAATCACTTTATTGTACTAGCTCAAACACAGGATCAATGACACCTTTAGCCCTTTGGCTTTGTGTATACCTTGAATCTACCAAATTTTAAAACAAAAATGGAAAAGATTTGACTTTGCTTCAGTTAAAGCTTTGGGCTTTAAACTATTCATTCTTTTCCTATTGGTGTGGAGGTGAATGGAATGGATAGACTATAAATGGATAATGGGTATATCCCTAGCAGAGTCGCTAAAAACTATTGGTTGAATATTTTGTCTATCAGTGTACTGGTAAACAAAATAGGTCTTATCAGTCAAATCAAGAATATTAGTCATCCTAATGTGTAACTTTATCACATTAGAAGGAGACTTCTCTCTCCTCTCATCAAGGGGAGGTTCCCTGTGGATATGTTATGTATACGTATAAATAGAAAATAATACTCAAGGATAGGACCAGACATCCATCTCTCTTTCTTCATAGATGATGTATGCAAAACAAAGGAAAAACTCAAGGGAATGATAGACAACTCTCCTCTTCTTTCAGGAAAAACTATTTAGCCAGCCATAAGAATACTCTTAAAAATTAAAGTAGAACATAACTGGGAGTATGGTAACCAACAAATCGAAACAAAACACAAAGTCTCTATCTGAAATGCTCAAGAGTAATATACAAAGGGCAATGAAAGCTCAAAGTCTTTTCAAATTCCTTTACACAACAATGAAAAAGCAAACATACTGAAGGTAGCTATGGGGGCATAAAGTCTCTCCACAGTTGATTTTTTAGGACACCTTTTTGACTAATTTTACTAATCCTGCTTATTAAATTAATGAACTAGAAGATAAATCAAGGAAATAAAAAAAAGAATAGTTTCCTTAACCACAAAAGAATTCATAGCACAAAGTCTTAAAAAGACCCTTACTGTCTTATTTCAATAATATAATATGATCAACAAACTTATCACAAAGTCTCAATGATGCCTCTTAATTTGGGTAGAGTTTTGTTCAAATTGTCAAAAAGAAGATCATTTTACAATGAAAGAAAGTCCCTTATATAGCCACTTGAAGAAGGACTCAGGAACACTAATACATCATGATGCATTGGGAAATGTTAGGAAGACAAGCCAAAACTTTGGGGCCTTTTACCCATTTGATCTTTTCAATGTAGATGAACAAGCTACGTAATTAAAAGATCACAACTTTCAATGTCCAGCTGTCGATCTGATCTTGTCTTCATCATTCCTCCTTTCCAGATTGATTGAATTGGGTCTTGAATTCATCGTTGTTCTATTGTTCCTCACTTTCATCTAGTTTTTGTCTTAAATTTTGGAAATGCATTTAGGTCTATGGATCAAAGGATCAATGGTTATTTCACTATCTTTAAAATTGATGTTTACATGCCTGTCAATGTGATCTTAATGGCTAGTTCACTATCCTAAATTTGACATCTTTGTGGGCATCACCCTTGGTCTTCTTTCAGCTTTCTATTTAGCACTTTTCTGAATTAGACATATCCTTTCGGGCCTTGAGAGATGATCCTTGTTGAGTCAAAAAATCCCTTTACTTTGGCCATCGAGAGTCCCCTGCATGGGCACCTACCCTTCGGGGTCCTTCGGAAGCCCTTTATTTTAGCAATCCTCACAGACAAATATTTCCCTAGGCTTTTTGTTCCCCATAGACATTTCCCTAGGGATTATTCCCGGGTGTTTGATTTGAAAGCTCCTCATGGGTAATTCCACAGACATTTGTCCCACGAAAAATTCTCACAAACAAAAAGTCTGGGGAAAATTCCCATGGACAAAAGTCTGTGGAAAATTTATTCTACCAAGCTCCTTTGAAAATGTCTTCAGGTTTTGCCTTAAACATATATGAAAGAATTACCTTTTGGCTTACTTAAAAGAAATGATCCTCTAGAAAGGTGCTTTTCTTGATTAAGTGCCCTCCATAAGGGCACTTGTCTTTTGGAAAGTCTTCTTTTGTGTTGAACCACCCCTTCGAACTTGGACAATGAACCATTAGTTGAACCGGTTCAATGGTTCAATGAAGTGCACCAAGTCCCTTTGAACCATAAAGCCAATGAACTATTGGATGAACTTTGACATTGAACCAATTAGTTGAACCAAGGCATTTAATCAAAATGGTTCAAGCCAATGGTTCAAGTCAATGGTTCAATGAATAAAACAAGCCGATAAACTAAGCATTAAACCAATCATAATGTACTTGCCTTTGAACCAACATGAATTTTGACATTGAACCTGTTGTTGAACTTGTAGACGTTGAACCAAAAGATGAACTAAAAGAATGAACCAACTAAATGAAATAAAGTGTTGAACTAGTTGGTTGAACCGAACCATTAAACTATTCTTTTGGTTGAACCTGTCATTAAACCTTGAACCCGTTGAACCTTTAAACCAAAATGGTTCAATGGTTCAATGTTCAATTTAATGATTTGGCCAAACGTCCTTGAAGCTGATGAACCAATTGAAGTGAATGAAGTTTGAACCATTTTGAAGTGCTTAACTCTTACCGAACATGAACTTGTTGAACCTTAAACCCATTGAACCTTTGAATCAAAATGGTTCAATGGTTCAAGTCTCTTTTTGCACTTAGATGCTTGCCGATGAAGATTTTCAGTTGAACCAAAACTCTGAACCAATCCCAAAAATTGAACAAATGTTGAAAATCAATTCTTTTGACTGAAAATTGCCTGCAAAAGTCTTTGAACCTGTATAAATGAACCTACCTATAGAAACTAAAAATACAAAGTCCATAGATATCAACATGTAAAATCCATTGAACTTGACTTGTAAAGTCTATATATTTTTTGAGAAGCTCTGAAAATGAGATATCTAAATACCTAAGACAATTTTTTTTAAATGGAAGATACAATTTTGGTATGTAGAACCAAAATAATTCAAATGTTGTTCCAAAAATAGCTATTATTTTTGGGAGACAATAGTAGTGATCAACCAATTTGGTGCATCACCCCTTTAGTTAGTTTTATTTCATGTTATTCATTCCCCTTTTCCTTTACAAGTTAGTAATAGAGCCTAATTGATACATAAATGGGAGATAGCCCTATAACCTGGAGGTTTGGTCCACCTAAAATTCACCCACAACCTAGAACCAATCCCATTACATAGCTCAAGTTGAGAGGGCTTGAATAACCATCTCAAGAGTGAAAATTTGAACTATAAAAATTAACTATGTATATAGCTTCACTACTTAATAAATCTTTAGATTGTCATCTCATATCTCTTCCTTCTCATATAGTAGTTGATATGAGTTGACCTCGACTAAAAGGATATAATGAAAATTCATATTTTGATAATGACCAAGGCATTGTGCATTCTAAAAATATATTTTATACATTAAAAATGTTAGAACCCCATTATGTTCCAAGGTTAAAAATATGTAATTTTTTATAAATTCAACAAACTATATTATGTTACACTATTAGAATATCTAAACTATTTAGGTAATCAATTACTATTTGAAAGTTAAAGATAATTAAATACAATATTTTCAAAATATATAATAATACACTTATTAAATAACAAATAATTTTAGCCTTAAAAAGGGTTCCAAAATTATATATATTATAAGACAAAATAATAGGTCATGAATATAAATAAAATGTACAACCTATAAATAAATACATACAAACATATATACTCAAAATATACAACCAATTCTATAAGTAATCATACTAAATCATAAATGTACAATTTTTCATAGTCTTTATTGAATATCTCAGACAATACAACAATGCCAAGTTATAACATTATAACAAATATTCATAAGACAACTCATAAATCATTACACTAGTTGTGAATATAGATTTATAATGGTTGATCAAATTTATAAAGGGAGAGCATCATCTGGTCACTTTTCCTCCAACAATAGACTACCATTCTCCCATACACCTCCCCACTAGGTGTGGGCATTCCCTTCATACAGGAGAAGATAATGGTAATGCAGACATCAAGAAAAAACTAGAGAAATGTGTACTATAGTAATTATTACATGCATTAGTCATATATACCATTAAATACATCTTATATTTATTATTACATTATACATACATGTAAAATAGAAATTATAATGGACAGACAATGTATACATCTATAACATTTCTTTGGCCCAAGTTTTTCATTATAGTTTTTATACTTCCAATTAAGATAAGTCAAATCAATAAGAAACCATACTCAATTCTAAACCAAATCATTATCCTTCATATTAACCAATGATAAGTGATTGTATGCAAGGAATCAAATCTAATAACACCCATCATCCCTTAATGTTAAGGATGGCATAGTTGTACATTTCGTAAAAGAGTGTCACAATCATTGAAATTCATTCTCACAGAATCTAACTAACTATATAGAAGTATCGTACTTTAGAAAAGCAATTTTAATAATATAATTAAGGACATAATACATTCATGTTAAAGGACACAATCCTACAGAATGCATCACGATATTTGGATTGCTAATAGTAATTTGGACTTGAATAAGAATACATAAACCACATTTGTGTTTCTAAACATATTGACCATCATAGGTTTTCTCCCTTAATTCATCAACTATTCATATACATAATATTTTAAATGACACCAAGATAATTAAATTGTAACATAAAATATATGATGATGTCATAATATCAAAGTTGGTATAAAATTATCTATTTATTTTATCTCCTATTTTGGTAAATAAACTCAGAATATCTTTTCATACTCCTAATATCCACTTTATATCATGACTACTTGACAAGATGTAGAAGTAGTTTTCAGCTATCAACCATATAAATTTAATTATGGATTTTATTTAAGTATGATTCCCTAACTATTTAGGATATTTTAACATTTCTATTACATTATTTAAAAACAAAAATCACTCTAAAATATGATTAAAAAAATAATTATAAATTTATGTATTTAACCCTAGCAGTTTTCCTACTAGCTAACATTGCATTAATGTATTACTAATTTAGTTATGTTTAAAATGACTCCTCAAAATATTGCAACCTCCTTTATAAATTATAGTATATGGTGTATACTATATGAATGCATCTACTAACAATATTCGTATTTTATAAATCTCCCTCTAGGTTCATTCCTACATCATGCATTTATTACACATTATATTCTATGGCCTTATAACAAAAAAACAAAAAAAAAAACCATAACATCATCTAGAACTCAACTAGGAAGAATATTTCTACATTTATAAATAGAAGAATACAACATCTATTTTATTAAACCCTTAATAATAACCTACAATCCAAAATAAGATTCAATTAATCATAAGTTTATGATCATATTACCTAACATCCATTTTAATTTATAATTTGGTTTATAAATGTATTTAACAATCCAAGTTCATCTACTAGTTAATGTTATTAATTAGAACAACCACATATTCAGGTCAAGTAAAAAAAAGGGAAAATATACTTGAATAAAGAAAATATTTTCATCACTCAGAACATATTATAATGAGTTCTACATTACTATAACTAGATATTATTCATTCTTAGGGATATGTAGGTGGGAGGAAGATCTTGCCCCTAGAATCAAAAGGATAAATACATCCTTAATGTGTGTGTGTGTGTGTGTGTGTGTGTGTGTGTGTGTGTGTGTGTGTGTGTGTGTGTGTGTGTGTGTGTGTGTGTGTGTGTGTGTGTGTGTGTGTGTGTGTGTGTGTGTGTGTGTGTGTGTGTGTGTGTGTGTGTGTGTGTGTGTGTGTGTGTGTGTGTGTGTGTGTGTGTGTGTGTGTGTGTGTGTGTGTGTGTGTGTGTTTGTGTGTGTGTGTGTGTGTGTGTGTGTGTGTGTGATATAAAATAGAAATAACCATTCACCTAACATTTTTATAAACCTTTGGTTTAAACTAGGTAATAATTTTTATAAGAAAAATAAGGCCATAAAGACCAATTTACACAACCCATGTATATTATGCATATAACCCTAAAAAGGGGGTTTATAGATATTTCATGTGTTATAAAATACACATGCCAAAATAGTTTTAAACAAATACAACTTGTTACTCATTTTAATTCACAAGAAAACCCATAAAATTATCTACTATCTAAATATAAAACATAAATTACCTAATTTTTATAGAAAATAAAAGTCATCCCTCCTTATCAACTATTTACACAAAGCTATTTTTCTATTAATCCCTATATTAATAAAAATTTCATCCTTTTCTTCCTAATTTATCCTCTTTATTATTTCTTCTTCAATTTTCTATATATTCTATGATAATTATGATAGAATATCATAACTATTCAATATCCAAACTAAGAACATTTACATCTAACTAAAGTTTAGTTTTAGCTCTATGAAAACCTAAAGAATGGTGCTCACATGCATGGTTTTCCCCCCAAAACTTCATGCATTATATCCTCCAAAATGGTGAAGTCAAACAAAAATTTAATTATTGAATAATCCCTATTTGATGTTAATAAACCATGGAAAAACCTTATTCAAAATAAGTTCATGCATGGTAATAATACATATTAAAAAATTATTTATTAACTTATTCCATGAACCACCAATAAATTTATTTATGTTACCACCTCCTAAGGTTCAAGACATCCTTTTAATATCAGCCACTTTGGTGATCAAATGTTTCATGGTTCTTAGGGCCACTAAAAAGGGGTTTTCTTATATTTGAGCCATTTTAATACGACAACATCCATTTTATTTTAAATACAAACCAATCTTATATACCAACATCCTTATCAAATTAAAAAATGTTTTAATAATGTATTCCTAAACATAACTAAGTAAGCACAATCATTAAACCTCTATAAATGAGCATAAAGACACACTTAATAACCATGAATGATAGGATCATACAAGTAGTACAAAGTAAAGACTCTAAATCCAAACTAATTGTCAAGTGAATCAAATAATTAATCAACTCACAAATAATCCTAAACATTCAATTATTGTCCATAATGTCATACTAATAAAAGTAGCCACACACACACACACACACACACACACACACACACACACACACACACACACACACACACACACACACACACACACACACACACACACACATATATATATATATAATAGAATACTATAAACATTAACATTCCAACATTTGAAGTTATTCATGTGTGTGTTTTGATTTCATTGTAACTAGCCCCTATTATAAAAATATGTTACCTTGTCCCCTATGATGCTCTCTCTATATACCAATTAGTGAGGGTGAGATAATATTGCATCTACCTAAGTCAAATAAATAGTAGTTAGTCCATTATTATCACTATAACCATGAAATAGAGAAAAAACTAACAATAATCATTTACAATACCATTATATCATTTGTCTTAGAATTAATATGTTATTAGTTGAAAATAACACTATAATTTTATATATAAACTATAAAATAAAATAATTTAACCATAATAGTATATATATATGATTCTACAAACCAACAAGTAACAAATCATTTATCATAATAACTAGTTAAAATAAAAATTACTTGTTAAGGGTAAACATGGATGTAACATCCTCCCCCTTAAATAGGTGATTGTTCCAATGAATATATTATAAAATTATATAATAAAATAAAAATATTTCAGCATAAACTATCACTCAAATAGATGAGGAAATTGCCTATGAAATTCCTCATAATCCTCCTAGGTGGAACCTTCTATAGAATACTAGTCCGAATGGACCTTGAATTGTCATACTTATCTATTAAGAAGGCTAAGATTGTATTTATTAAGTATTATTATTGGTTTTATTGTTACCACTCTTAGATATGGAACCTATAATGCATTCTAATCAAGAACATGTGAAGGATCAACTACATACTTTTTTAGATAATATACATGGAAAAAACTTTGAATTTGATCTAAGTATTGTGGCAAAGTAAGCTTGTATGCTATAAAATTTATCACTTAAATACTATTGAAAGGTCCCACATATCTAGGTGATAATTTTGATGATTTTCTAAACTTGATAGATCTCTTTTGAGGTTTAAGTTATAGAAAAATATTGTCTCCAATTGAGAAATGCCTTGTTATTTTTATATCATCATAGCTTTATTATATATTATTGGATTCAAACAATCTTTATTTAATTAACTTTACTTGATATTCCATATCAACAAGCATATCTAATCCATAAACTACTTTATCTTCTAATTTTTCCCAGCTAATGTGTGTTATGTAAATTTTTCCACACAAGGCTTCAAAAATACCCATTTTCAAATCTAATTGAAGTTATTTATTATAATAAAAATCAGCTAATGAAAGGTATTCCTCCTATGTATATTACTGATCCATGTAACACATTATTAAAAGTCCCTTCAACACCTGATTTACACCTTCAATTTTCTTATCTATTTATGGATGGTAGGTTATACTTAAGTTAAACTATGTGCCCAAAGATGTATTAAGGATTTTCTAAAACATTGATTTGATGTGAGGGTCTCCATTTGAAATGATTTTATCCATAAAACCATGAAATATATAAATTTATTTCACAAACCTTTTTTCTATCACTAGTGTATCATCAATAAAATTTATCAAAATGAAATGTGCTACCTTGGTGATTTTATCGACCACCACTAGAATAATATCATGTTGCTTCCTAGATATGTGTAGTCCTTGGACAAATTCCATATTGATTAATTTTAACTTACACTATAAAATTCTATATGTGTATAATAAACCAACAAGATGAACATGTTTTAATTTTAATTTTTGTAATTCCAAATATCTAGACACAAAATTAGTTGCATATTTCTTAATTCCTTTCCATAAATATAACACTTTTATATCTTCCATGATATTTTTTATACTTGTGTGACATAAATAAGGAGCATTATGAAACTCATTAAGCACAACTACTCTTAGATCCTCTTTATATAACACATATATCCTTCCATTAAATTGTATAAGTCCATCATTCTCAAACTAAAATAATTTATACAATTATTTTTTCTAGGGATTTATTGAATTGATTATAGAATTCATCTCCTAGTGATAACTTCAAAACTTGATCTTGGAAAGTACTCCTTATTTTATCCATTCCTACAATTTAAATTATAAAATTGAGATAATATACAACCCTATTTTTTTTTCACCTTTACATATATGATGTACAAATCATGATCTAACAAAAAATCAAACCAACATGTTTTCCTAACATTCATATTGGATTGGGTAAATATATACTTGATCCATAGATATTATAATTTTATCTTTGAAATTTTACCAATTTTTACATACCTATAAGCCATTTACTATTGTATCAAATTCTAAATCATGTGGATCATAATTATCATCATAAAGCTTCAGTTTCGTAGACTCATATGCTACTATTGAGATTTCCTACATTAATATTCCACCTAAACCATAACAAGAAGCATATTATATCATTGAAAATTGACCATTTTGATGTGGTACTCATAACATTGGTGCTGAGGTAAGCATATATTTTAGTGTTCAAAAGGCTTCCTTAAATTTATCATTACACACAAAACATTATTCCTTCCATTGTAAGGAGGTAATTATCTTATATATTTGGGATAAATATAGTAAAAAATTTCCATATTACCTCACTAAACCCATAAAACTTCACACCTCATGTACATTTATAGATGCTGGCCATTCCATAATGGACTTAATTTTTGTTGGATAGATATAAATTCTTTTTGCTAAAATATTATGACCTAGATATTGCACCTTTCTTTCAAATAGGCACACTTAGACAATTTTGTATAGATTTTATGCTTCTAGAATCATTGAAAAACCAATTGAAAATGTTCAATAGTCTTTTATTCACTCATACAATAAATAATAATCTCTTTAATAGAAATAAGCACAAATTGATCAAGATAATCGCTAAACATATTGTTCATGAGATTTATGAATTTTACAGGTGCATTTATTAACCCAAAATGAAGAAATTTAAATTTTTAGTGTCAATAATGTGTCCTAAAAGTAGTCTTAAGAATGTATTCCTCATTAATCCTCAATTAATGGTATGATACTCTAATGTCAATATTATAAAAGACTATTACACATTTCATTTTATCAAAAATTCATCAATATGTGGTAAGGGATACCTATTTTTGATGGTTTCCTTATTTAAAATATTATAATATATGAACATGAGAATATTCCTATCCTTATTATTAAATAAAATTATTTATGCACCTGACAGTAAAATAATCTACTTAACTAACCCTTTAGACAACATTTCTTGAAGCTAAGATTTTAATTAGACTAATATACCATTGTCATTTTTTAGGGAGGCTTAGATTGATACTCTTAGACTAGAATGGTCTTGATCATGAAGTTAAATTCCATTTTTGAAGGTAACCTAGGTAATTACCATAGAAACAAATCCAAAAATTCTTGAAAAATAAATAATCTTGTAGGGTACGCTCTTTGGTTTCATCATTTTCATTTACCTTTACCACAAACATGTAACATCATTTTCATTAATACTTCTTCAAATGAATGGATGAAAGTTTCCTTAAAATTAGTTTTTATTTCACCTTAGATTTAGGTTTAATTTCCAAAATCATCCAAGGATTCAATACTATTCAATAAAATTTATCTACCTTTGCTTTATGCTTCAAAATCTAATTAATTCTTAGGATCAAATCAAATGACCCTAGTGAAGCTACATATAAGTCTAAAAATGTGGATAATTTATGTATATTCACATCTCCATCCCCAAGTCATTTTGTATACTTTAAATTTAGAGTGATTCACACACTACATTATTTGTGAATTTACCATATGAACATATTTCCTAGATAGTTTATTTATCATACTAGGAGAAATAAAAAATGCAGTAGCTACAAAATTTATTATAATTTAAATAGAATTCCAAAATAAGATACTTGAAACTTTATTAGGAGAGTATTGAAACTTATCTTGATAATTATCAATGACTACATTGATTTATTAATGGAAATTTCCCTGCTATGAAGAATATTAGAAATCTTCTTGAACTTGATTTTTTTCTTCCACTAAGGATAATACTTAGTATATTTATCTCTTTTCCACATTAAAAATCCAATAAGATGTCCCTTTCTCTTAGATTGGTTACTTCCTTTGAATCATTATTTGAAACCATTACCAGATTTCTTATTCCTAAAAGTTTTAATAAACATTTTATTATTATTGACGTAGAAGATTGCACCCTTGGAAAGAGGGAGAGCTCTAGCCTTCTTCACACAACAATGAAAACTCCCCTCTTGCCTATGGGACTGGCGAAGCTGGAGGGGAGAGTCTCTAGGTAAGGGTTAGCTCCCTATGATGTATCATTTAGGCCCTTGTTTCTCCTATTACTAACAAATAAAATGTAAAAGGGGGGGGATGAAAAGGGAGAAGTAGATGCTGAAAACAAAGCCTAAGCCTAAAAAAAAAGAAAAGGTGATACACCAGAAAAAGGTGACCCACTCAGGCCCAAACATACACTTTTCACCAAAAGAAGTTCATATACACTTCATCCGTCATGAGAGAACCTTTTACATCAGTGGGTTAGAGGTCTGTGGAGATACAAGGAGGGAATAACTACTAGAAGCATTCTGAGATACACTGCAGTAGCCTATCCACTTCACCTATACTCCTCTAGGGACACTTTTGATAGACCTATAAAAGGAAAAATCAAAAATATACCAAACATGCTGAAATCATTCAGCAAAAGCATTAAGAAAATGACTTAATACAGAATCAAGGCATAGACACATACTATAAATGCAAAGCTCAGAATGGAGGTAAAAATGTTGTATTTCAATTCAAGGTAAAATTTGGCAGCTCTACCTTATAAGCCTAAGAGATTTTTGGGTAGGGTTTGCCTTAAGTTTGAGAGTGGATCATTTCTCAAATGAAAATATTATAATATATAGAAAAGAGGATGAGAAACTTGGCATTTTCTAGGAAGGATCTTGGTGCTCATTTTCTGACAGTGGCTCATGTGCGTTCTGGATCTTGGGAAAAGGAAACCACTATTACCAATGTCATTCTTTTGGAAGAGGCCTACTGGAACCATGCTACACAATCACCCAAATTGACTTTGGCATTCAAACATTAATGTAGGACATGGCCATGCCTCTTTTCTACCAACAAACTATGGTTTGTCTTCTTCCAATGCCAATTTGGAGAAAAATAGGTCACGCTGCTTGATAACTCTCCATCTCTTCACCACTTGGATGCTTTGTCTTTTTTTACCTTTTGTCTTATTCTTGCTCTTTTACCCCTCGGGGGTGATCTTTTGGTGGGTCATTGCATTCCTTGACCTTTTCCATGCTTGATGCTCAAATAGTTTAAAAACAAATGGCTAACTCATTTGCTTAAATTTGATGGCTTTCAGGACATCACCGTCCTTAGCAAAAGTCATCAGGCCTTTCCTACGGCCTTTTCTAAGCTTCGAGCTTCTCCTTTTCTACTTTGTCTTTTCTTTCGAGCTCCTTTGCTTTGAACTTGTGGCCTCCTTGAACCAAGCCATTGAACCAAAATTGGTTCAATCGTTCAATCGATTCAATGGTTCCACAAGGCATTGAATCGAATGATGAACTCTTGTATTGAACCAAAGGCCATTAAACCACTAAACTAAACCAAAGAGTTGAACCTAAGCCTTTGAATTGGTGTATTGAACCAACTAATGATCTTTGCCAATGAACCTTAAACTGATTAAACCAAGTGCCTGTAGAGTCCGTAGAACACCTAGACTTGTGTAAAATCAAAAATAAATTGGCCTCAACTAGCAGGGGGAGAAGGGGACCAATTTTTTACTCTTTTGGGCAAAAATGGTCAACATATTGGTGCCTCTTAGGGGAAGCATGCCTACCATGCTTAAAACCTAGTTTCCTTAAAAATCCATTGGGCACAGAGTCAGATTGTAACTTTAAAATAGTCACAACTTTTGATAAATTCCAGAATCAAACATGAAGCTTTTTACCCCACATGAAAAGGGAAATACACAAGGCTAAAAACACTACCTATGCAACTACACTTAGCGAAAGTAGGAAAGAAACTAAAAGCAAACTACTATGTACAACTAACCAGGAATAATTGCCTCCCTCCTGGATCGAAGGGAAAATTTCTTAAGTCCCCTTCCTGGCAAGAAGACTTATGGTGCCATGCAAGTAGCTAAATAAAAAGGAGATTTGGTGACTTGTTCCTCTTACCTGTCAGTTGGATTGGCTAAAATCTGAGTGGATTATATTCAAACATGCTTCTGACATATATATACTCTGCTTGTCCTTGGAAGCTTATTGAATGCTGGTCCTTCATATTGGTGCTCTTCACCAAGAAATTAGTGGCTACTGGCTCATCACCATTAGCCCTTTGACATGTACATTCCCTCTAAAATGCATCATGGTCTAGCTTGTTTCCTTCTACCTCATTACAGACTCTGTCAGACTCACCTTCTGCTCCCTCTTGGCCTTCTTGAAGAAAGGTGACTATGGTGATGTCTGAAATGGACTCCCAAAATGATTGCTCATCCCACAAAACATCACCTCTTTGTTTGAGGCTTTCTTCTTCAAGGCTTTCCTCAAGGGAGACCAACCTCTCCTTTTCCTCCTCTAACTCAGGCTCTTTAGCATAGTCATCCTCCTCATCGAAGCAACAAGGAAGTTCATCAAACAAGGGGGAAGAGAACTCACCATGCTTTTGTTCCTCTTCACATTGCTAGAACATTTACATATATGCATGCCTTGAGTCTTCTCCATTGCTGATGAGGTCTTCACAAGGAGCCTCCATGAAGATTCCACCTTCATTGTCACTCATGATAGCCTCTTGAAGAACTAAAAATTAGATCTTCTGCTCCTCACTCGCCTCTTATAGAATAGGATCTTCCTTGATAAGGGGTGAAGTGGGACAACCATGTGGAAGAGGAGGAAGTCCTTGAGCTAGAATCAAATGATTCTCCTCCTTCCACTTGGTCAACACTTCATTAATATCAAGTGTAGCTTGATAGCTCTCTTTAAAGTGTGTACATGGGGTGTGTTCAGACATAAAATGTGATGTTTAGTCTAAACTGTCCATCACACATTGGCTGAGGAATCAATCCTTGGATTCCAACTCTACAATTCTCCAAGGCATATCCTCTTGGAAGAGCTTTTCCTGGAGGTCACCAACATCATCCTCTTCAAAGCTCTAGATCGGTTCCTAGCATTCCTTCCTCCAACTTAGAATTTGCACATCACATTGAAAGACTCGTGGAGGTTGAGGAATGCAAGGAAGAGATTGTTGATGCACTGAAAGAGTCTCTAGAAGAGGGACATACTAGTTAGTGGTATTCCCCCCAATGGAAGATTCAAAATATAAAGAATTGGGAAGATTGATCTCCATGGGGGGTTGCTTTAATGCCCTTTAATGTTGAAAAGCTAGGCGCACAAGATTGAGAGAAGATGCATCAGATGAGTTGGAGTGGGTGAGTGCTATCTGATAGAAAGGATTTGGTGTAAAAGAGGGGGCTTTCTTTAGAATAGGAGGGGGCACATAAGGATGACTACCTTGAATAAATGGATTTCTCCATTTTGCTACCTCCTCCTTTGTGGATTGCAGGGCCTGAGCTTGCCTAAACAAACACTCCTCTTCATACATCATCTCCTACTGATACCTATACTACTCATCTAGTTTGTTAATCTCCATTATCTACCTCTCAAATTCCAATGCCACCTCCCTTATCATTACAGGGCAACTAATAGTGCTGCTTGAGGGGATTGCATAAATATTTGGAGCCTGATCATAGTCATATGAAGGAATACAAGGTCCATGATTCTAAGTAAAAGAATTATACATATAAAAGTAATATTTTTGATGGCACCAAGTTGGTTAGCCAGCAAATTCAGCTTGGAGTCATCATTGTTGTTTGATGCAAAGCCTCCAAATGCTGGTCGGTTGAAGAACACACCAAAAATTCTTCAACTCTCTAGACAAAACCTATCCCAGTTGGTCCCACTGAGTGTGCCAAAAACTATTAATGTAGAAGATTGTACCCTTGGTAGGAGGTCGAGCTCTAGCCTTCTTCATGCAATAATAGAAACTCCCCTCTCACCTATGGGACCAGTAAAGCTAGAGGGGAGAATCTATAGGTAAAGGCTAGCTCCCTCTGATGTATCATTTAGGCCTTGGTTTCTCCTATTGCTAACAAAAAAATGTAAAAAGGGGTGGAATGAAAAGGGAGAAGGAGATGTTGAAAACAAAGCCTAAGCCTAAAAAAAATAAAAGGTGATACACTAGAAAAAAGGTGACCCACTAAGGCCCAAACATACACTTTTCACCAAAAGAAGCACTTATATACTTCATCCATAATGAGAGAACTTTATGCATCAGTGGGTTAGAGGTTTGTCAAGATACAAGGAGGGAATAACTACTAGAGGTGTTCTGAGATGCACTATAATAGCCTATCCACTTCACCTATACTCCTTTAGGGACACTTCTAATAGACCTATAAAAGGAAAACTCAAAAATGCACCAGATGTGCTAAAATCATTCTACAAAAGAATTAAGAAAATGACTTAATATAGAATCAAGGCATAGACACATACTATAAATGCAAAGCTCAGAATGGAGGTAAAAATGTTGTATTTTGATTCAAGGTAAAATTTGGCAGCTCTACCGTACAAGCTCGAGAGATTTTTGGGTAGGATTTGCCTTAAGGCTGAGAGCAGATCCTTTCTCAAATGAAAAGATTACAATATATAGAAAAGAGGATGAGAAACTTGGAATTTTATGGTAAGGATCTTGGTGCTCATTTTCTATCAGTGGCCCATGTGCATTTTGAATCTAGGGAAGAGGAAACCACTGTTACCGATGTCATTCTTCTGGAAGAGGCATGTTAGAACCATGCTAAATAATCACCCAAATTGACTTTGGCATTTAAACATTAATGTTAGGACATGGCCATGCCTCTTTTCTACCAACAGACTATGGTTTGTCTTCTTCCAATGCCAATTTAGAGAAAAATAGGTTGCGCCACTCAATAACTCTCCATCTCTTTGCCACTTAGACGCTTTGTCTTTTTCTACCTTTTGTCTTCTTCCTGCTCTTTCATCCCTCAGGGCAATCTTCTGGTAGGTTGTTGTGTTCCTTGGGATTTTCCATGCTTGATTCTCAAATAGTTTAAAAACAAACAACTAATTCAATTGCTTAAATTTAACAGCTTTTGGGACGTCACCGTCCTCGACAAAAGTCATTGGGCCTTTCCTATAGCCTTTTTTGAGCTTCAGGCTTCTCCTTATCTACTTTGTCTTTTCTTTTAGGATCCTTCACTTTGAACTAGTGGCCTCCTTGAACCAAGCTATTGAACCAAAATTGGTTCAATAGTTTAATTGATTCAACGGTTCCACAAGGCATTGAATTGAGCGATGAAATCTTACATTGAACCAAAGGCTGTTGAACTACTGAACTGAACCAAAGCATTGAACCTAAGCCTTTAAATTGGTGCATTGAACCAACTAATGATATTTGCTGATGAACCTTGAACTAATTGAACCAAACACCTGTAGAGTCCGTAGAACTCCCGGACTTGTGTAAAATCAAAAATAAATTGGCCTCAAACAACAGGGGGAAAAGGGGACCAATTTTTTTCCCTATTGGGCAAAAGTGGTCAACAATTATGATTATTAAACATGTTTTTAGAATTCCCATTATGCTTTCAATTATTTTTTTAAGTGGATTTTAGGTCACTAAACTTCTTTTGGTACTTGTCTTTGAATTCTACAAATGATTTCAACTTTTTATCCTACTTAACAACTTTCTTGATAACCTAGTCCATGGTGTTAGGTCCATACACATCCACTTCTAACCGAATTTGTGGCCTTAAACCCATTATTAAATTTCTAATTTGAAATCATTCATATTTATGGTACTAGGGAATATAATTCATAAGTTTGGTAAAGTGTTCTTAGTACTCAGTCATTGATATATCCTTTTACTTTATCTTTTGGAAATCAATATTTTTTTTATTAAACTATAGCTATGGTAGCCATTAATACCTAAATAAGGTTACATAATGATCCAAAGTGGTGGTGATGGCATCAAGGCATATTCCTAATTTCTTATTGGCCCTCCAAGTATTTTATTCACCAACAAGTTGATACGATGCACAAATAGCCTTGTTTATCTTAAAGTAATTTAGAATATCCAAATATGTTTCCATCTCAAGGAGCCAAAATTCATTTCCATCAACCAACACTATGCCATCAAAATTATGTGGGTTTACCTTTTTCATATCTCATGCAAGTTTTACAACTACTTACACTCTTATAGCTTGATAATTTTTAAAAAGTTCATGTTCTTCCTAATTAGCCTAAATCTCCTAAGGTTCTTCTTCCTCATCAAATCCATGATCTTCCAATTATAAGGAACCTACATTATGTGAAGTTTCTATCAG
>JARHVA010010121.1:182500-217356 GCA_037957365.1 Torreya grandis
AGGGCACTCTACCCCTATTTTACTCAAAAAAAAAACACAAACCTCTCTCAAAAAGTCTCCCAAGTCTCTCACAAAAATTTTAAAACCCATCATCTTTGGTTTTACTATTTATAGAAAAATCTTGGTAATCACTACCTTGGTCGCCCATTAGGCATCCTTATCCCTTAGGACATATTTCACATGAAGACGTGACTCAATACAATCTTCATAGATTTTCCATAGAATTTATGGGTCACCCTTAAGGAGCTACACCTTTTAATAAGGCACTTTTAACTCTTATAGGTCTCGTAGAGACCTATTCACCCATTTAGATTATTCTCAAGAAAAACAATAACATAGGACCACTTTGAAATACATGGGTCCACTCATTATGTCCACTTAAACAACCTCAACTGATCATAATCAACTTTTCTCACCTTTGCATATGCTCAAACAACTCAAACACAGACCTTATATAAAGGAATGCCATTACCAAACATACAGTTAACTTTTTAAGCATTATTCATACTCGAGATAGATTGATCACACCTCCAAAATCCACACAAAGCATAATTATAGATTCTAAAACGTGTTCCAATAACTAATTTATAGTGAAACATCAATAGAATCTGTAATATCCATCTTGGGTCATTTGTAGAACAAGCAAAAACACACACTCAACTGCTAGTCTCAATATATTTGATTGTACTCACTTCTAGATCTTCAAATCAGGTTCATTAGATGTGACATGGAGTCCTCTTCATATTTTCTTTTTATAACACCAATAAATTATATTTCTATTGAAATATATGGAGAAAATATAGAGCTCTAGTTTTTCCTATGTTAAATTCAAATATTTGAATTTAAACAATCATAGTTAACTTTCGAACATAATGTTTGAATCTCATGTCCTCTTAGCTCAAATTAAATATGCACCATCAATCTTGATCAATATTTAACACATATTCCACAAAATCTAAATGTTAAACCTCACTCACTTTGACCTCGTCTCATACAATCTTGAAATTTTGACTCCATGCACTCCATCAATCTCTATGGATCAACTAGATCTTTAAAAATCAAAGCTCATAATTCAATCAATTTGTATGAACACCTACTCATCATTAAATCCTTATCCTGTACCTTTTCTTAGATGTTAAACACCATGCACCTATCCTCATCTCACTAATTTTTAACTTCTTATATTAATACACACTATTGATCTTGCTTGACATTTAACTCTTTCAAAATTGACTAAATACGGGGAGCCTTTCAATATGCCCAAGTAGCCATTTTTCACCTCAATAACTTCTTTTGCACTTACAGCATGATCTCAAATTTGGACTACATGATCTCCTCACATTGGAGAATCTAATCATATGACACACTACTCTTGGAACCCTCACATTTTCAAGATATAATTCCATTAAAAAGCCTTCTAAAAAAACATCTATCAGATAGCTATGTCAAAACTTACCTGAGAGGCTAACTTTGATCATGCATAAATTTTATCAAGATTTAGCACATGATCTCAAATTTAATACAATACATCTATTATCAAAACTAAATAAACCCATATGATTAGTTTCTTTTGACAACTTCACATGTGCAAGATATAAAAACATAAAAATACTCACCTAGCTCTTCTTATCATATTGCAAAAGTGACTATGGGAAAACATAGTCAAACTGATTGGGAGCCCAAATTTGCATATGCATATCTTTTGATGTGATATATTGCATGATCTATAATATAGCATAAATATACTAGGTCTAAAATTGAACAAACACATATGATCAATTTATCTTGATTCCTCCATGTATGCAAATGCTAACCTCATCAACATGTTTACTCAGCTCTTTCTAGCCACATTACAAATTTGGCTAAGTATGAGAATTTAATTAATTCTATCTAAGAATCCAAATTTACACCCTCATATATTTGACCTCACTTCGATGCATGATTTGAGATCTAGTGCATAACAATTATGGTCTAATGTGATCACAACCATATTACTCATTCCCTTGATTCCTTTCCACATGGAAATGGTGATGTCATCAAACTACCTACTCATATTTTTTTGCTACTAGATCCAAAGTGTCTATATGGGAATAATGATGAAATGGGTGAAGTCCACTCATGCACATAAACATTCAAATCATTCTTGACTTATTATATGACCCCTTATACATGTTCAAATCACCATACTCATCCCTATTCCATTTTAAACATGTTAATATTGAATATCAACTAATCCTCTTTCAAGCATATAAGAACAAACACATTTCACACTTTGTCATTGTCATATAGACTATCAAAGCACTTTATCCACTCACTAGATCATATCTATGACACCATAATGACATCATCATGATAACTCTCAAACAATCTCCCCCTTTGTCATTTATGTCAACACCCCTCATTTATATCAATATATATCTCATCTTCTCTCTCTTTAAAGCACTCGTATAATAAGATTTTTTTCCCCAATAGGAACTTTCTGCTCCTTTGACACAATGAAAAAGTGGGCACAAACTGATCTTGAGGACCTATAAATATTATTGAATAGGAAAGGACCATATTATAAATATGATACAAACTCCCCCTTACCTTGAGCCTACTTCAACTTGATTTGACAACATCCTCTTTCTCCATGCCAACACTCTCTTTAATCAAGAATTGTAACCAATGAGTAAAGAACACACAAAACCTAAAAAATATTGATGGAAAACATCAAGAAATATATAAGAGGGACTCCCTACAATAAATTTAAGTAATTACACCTTCTAAGCATGTTCATATCTCCACACACAATGATGAACAACCATGCAGGCTTACCAACCTTCTTTCTCAACATACTTCCATGACCACCAACTCTATATCTACACTATAAAAAAAGGAAACATGCATTGAAATAACTTGAGAACATACCTTGAAATAATCATACCTTGCTCTTTTGGAGAAACTAATCAAAAATCACTCTTCTTCAAACTAGGCTTGTTTAGCCTCCTTGTAGCCCTACCTAAACCTTAAAGAGCCTATAATTTTAGTAGACACATCTTTAGGACCTAAAAATCCATATTTAGATCACTCTTATATGCCCCCTCAAGCACACCAATTTGCATCACCAAGCTCAACCACTAAAACATATTTCCTTCATAAACCTACTGGCAAATTATCCCTCCATATTGACAAAAAGTTGAATAACTTGAGAACCACAAACCTTAAATTCTATATGAATATTTATTTTACCACTATTTTAGCCCATTCAACAAATTAATAATCCTCAAAACTTAAATCATAAGGTAGACCACTTTGTTAGTAGAGCCTAAAACACTAGAATCTCAAAACAAACAAAGTCAACACAACACTTTCTAGTCAACATCCACCTTTGAAACTTTTTGTACACATAAAAACAACCATTACACACTTCTAAACCAATATTTGAGCTTCCACACCATTAGAAATCTTTACTTCATATTACCCATTTTATGACCTACAAGCTCTTAAGCACAAACTGAGAACTTGAGAGCTAAAAGAAATCTCCAAATTGACCTCAACATACCTTCTGATCATAAAACCACATAAATCATGATATAATAAGGTCAATATACCTTTATATTCAAAACCATCATCTTGATAAATCATAAATCCTTCTTTGTCAACTGAGAACCTTCAATCTGACCCTGCAGACTGTTCTAACTAAAAAACACTACAACACTTGCTTCTCCACTTGAAAGGAGTCTCTCAAGAATAATATATAGAGACACCCTCTATACCTCAATATTATAAAACAAAAAAATAACTCCTCATATTCCATCTTCTCCTTGCTCAATTAATACTTATAGTTCTTTTTCTTTTTCTTCTTTGGCGTAGAAGAAATAACTTCCTCAACCACTAAAAAATTCTCTTTTTCTTCTAGAATTGGATTTATAATATTTGGAGACAACAAAGAGTCATGACATACCTTTTAAATTATATAATCTTCCTTTAAAATTGGAACCTCTTTATTAGACACAAATAATTGATGTTCTTTGTATGATACATACTCATCAATAGTAGGATGTTTACTTGGATCCATACATACCTCAAAATTAGCTTCAATCAGCACCTTGGTCTTCTCTTTTAGATTAATCTCTTCATTCTCAAAATGAGTATAAAATGAGAGCTCTTAGTACTCTCCAACTACTGAAGCATTATCCACCATAGCAAATGAATTACTTAGAACTACAGTCTCATCATGACTCACATTTTTCACTTTTGGCTTCAATTTTTTAACTTTCCTTTTTTATTAAACTCTAGTAGCCTGATTAAATCCAATCTATCTTGTATGCCTTTATTTGTATAACCTAGCAATGTGATCTCTCTCTTCATAATTGTAACACACCATACATTTTTAAATAAACATATCTTTCCTTACCTTGTTTAGAAAGAAATTTGTAACGTGTCTTATATCATGCCAAATAAAAAAACCTCACATTTTTGAACAGGACTCATCTTATCTAATCTTATGTGGACAATGATTTGCAAACTATCCCACATAAAGATAGCTAAATCACTTAGTTCTATTCACACATATTGACTAATGACCCTTATCATAGTCCCATGTAAATTCATTTATAATAGGTCTCTTGAAGTCTCTATCCCTATGACCAAATTGATTACATGTACAATAGTAACCATTGAATCTTACATAACTCATGGCATTTGGTTATCTAATCTAATTTTTTTTGGTTCTACTAGTACCTTCAGTCCTTGTCTAATGATTTTCCTTCAAAGTAATATTTTATTGGTTCACATTAGTCTTCATCTTTTCTTCGGTAGCATTCTTTTGTTCTTCTTTATATCCAACACCATCTCTATCACTAACAATATTTTGACCACTCAGAATGTTATCTAGGTCACATGAGCTCTTTTAAAATATCAAAAATGTCTTCACCTTACTAATTATCTTTTATAACTTATATTTCAAAGAATCATTTTTAGAAACATACCTTGAACATTCAACTTCTTTGGATTTTAGGCTTGTAGATAGAATTTACAATTGATAGCTGAGATGCTTAGTCATATCTTCATGGTCCTTTGTGTCTTCATTCAATCTTTCCTGATACACACTAAATTACTCCTCATAGTCCTTGAGTTTAGATTTAATAATCCTATTTATCTTATTTTCAATCTTTAGTTCCTAAAGACTGTTCATCAAAACAATCTCATAGTCCACCTCATCTTCATCATCATCGAAATCACTCCAAGTAAACTCCATTTAATGTGAGAAAATTATTTCTTTAGCCATTAACATAGATTCATCTTCAATAAAACCATCATATTCATGATCATATTTTGAGCCACTATCTTCAGTCTCATCTGATGAGCTATAATCTTCTTTGGAGTAAAGACTCTTCTTATTTTTGAAGAACTTACTTTTGTTGTTAAACATTTTGAATCATTTCTTCCTATATGTCTTCTTATCTTCATCTTGGGCTTCACCATGCTATTCATCATAATTATTCTCATGCTTAAGAGGGCACTTTCAAGAAAAATTTCCTATCTCTCCATAGTTAAAACATTTGAGGGGTAGTTTACCCTTATACTTTCCTATGTGAGTGTTTAATTTCCTAGTAATCAAAGCAATTAGTTCATCATCATCTATATTAGGTATGTCATCCTCTTTAGATTTATTACCTTAGAAATTATTCTTAGGCTTCATCTCTATCTTGAATGTTGCTTCCTTATTTGGTGGTATATCATCATTTTTCCTCATCTCATAGGTAGTAAGGGTGACATGCAATTGATCCATCTTAAACTAAGTAAGATCATGACTCTCTTATATAGTAGATACTTTCAAATCAAACTTGGGGGAAAGAGACCTTAATACATTTTGAATAATAGTAGTCTCTTTGAGATTCTCTCCAAGACATTTGATGATGTTCATAATAGCATTAACTCTCTACATAAAGGATGCCACAATATCTTCTTTGCTTATCTTGAGACTTTCTAATTGGCTTTTGTGAGTCTATAACTTAACAAGCTTAACCTTTGAATCTCCTTCAAAATTAGTCTTCAGTTTATCCCATATTTCCTTGGTAGAATTGAAATGAATTAATTTGGTGATCTAAGTTTTTATAAGACCATAAGTGATGGCAATTATTGCCTTAGAGTTGTTCTCAAGTAGATTCTTGTCTACAACACTAGATGGAGGAATAGTAAGAGAAATATAACCATCCAAAAGTAATTTACATACATTAAAACCTAGGGATAATGTATGTCTACATCTGAGCACTCCAAAATGCATAATTGGATCCATTGTACACCTGTGCTTGCTTAGTATAAAAACCACCTTACACATTCTGACTATCTATTATATCTTAGATCACCTTCAAGTTGTCAAGCCTTTATCAAAATACCTCACTTTAATACCAATTATTAGATGTACAATCATTGAGATGGGTAGATGAATTAGTGACCCCAAATAATCCAACTTCAATTATGATATTTACAAATAATTAACCAATCACCACAAGAATTCAGGAAGCATACACATCATTCATATTAATAACCAAGAGAGACAATGCAAGATCAATCATATATCACATGACATATGTGGGAAACCCTCTTGGGGAATAAAACACACTAAAACATGAAATTGGAATACTATATTATAATTACAATATCTAATTTAGATCATATTTAAATGATTAAGGAACTACAATCCTTTTTTAATGATACTTCAATACCACAAGGTGTTACCACACCTATCTAATTATTCTACAGTAACAACTATAATTTTTATCATGTTTCACCTTGCAAGGAGGTTAAAACCACCTTAGATTCTAAGCTACCACAATAAAACATATGAAAACATCCACCTATGCACTAATTTATTCAAAACATAAGGATGGACCTATGATTAACACACTTCACCTTTTCTCACACTCAAACAACAAGCACACTATTCTCCTAATAGAATTATGACCAACAAGTCATAAAAATAGTCCTCAATCTGTTCACCTATTCAACTCATCCTCAAGTCAGTCTACCCATCCTTTACTCCATTAAACACAAAAAATACTCTCTCAAAAGACCTTTGAAGACTCTCACATAAATTCTAGAACCCATCATATTTGGTTTCGCTATTTATAGAGCAATCTTGATAATCACTACCTTGGTCTACCATTAGGCATGCCTTAGCCCTTAAGACATATTTCACCAATGTAATCTTCATAGATCATACATAGAGTTTATGGGTCACCTTTGAGAAACTACACCTTTTAATAAGGTATTTGTAACTCTTATAGGTCTCATAGACACCTTTTCACCCTTTTAGCTCATTCTCAAGCAAAACCATAACACAAGACCAATTTTAAATACATGGGTCCACTCCTTATGTCCCCTTAGATATCCTCAATTGATCATAGTCAAATTTTCTCACCTATATGTATGCTCAAACAACTCAATCATATACCTTACACACAAGAACACCATTATCGAACATATAGTCAACTTATTAAGCATTGTTCATACTCAAGATAGATTGATCACACCTCCAAAATCCCAATAGAGCATCATCATGGTATAGTTCATTATGAGACATTGAAATATCATCAATACCATCATTTATATCCTTCTTGGGTCACTTGTAGAATAATAATGAACACATAGTCAAATTTTAGGCTCAATATATTTGATTGTACTCATTTTTAGATCTTCAAATTAGGTTCATTAGATGCACCATAGAGTCTTCTTCATCTTTGATTTTTATCTCACCAAAAAAATTTATTTCTATTTAAAGATATGAATAAAATATAGATATTTGGTTTTTCTTATGTTAAATTTCAATATTTGAATTCAAACGGTCATAATTAATCTTTCAACACAATGCTTGAATCTCATGTCCTCTCAGCTCAGATCAAATATGCACCATCGATATTGATCAATCTTTAACACATAGTCTACCAAAGCCAAAAATTAAACCTTGGTCACTTTGAACTCATATTTTGCAATCTTGAAATATTGACTCCATGCACTTCATCAATCTCTATGGATCAACTAGGTCTTTAATGATCAATGCTCATCATTTGATCAATATGTATGAATACCCATTCATTATTGGATGTTTATCATGTACTTTTGCTTAGATGTTAAAAATATTGCACCTATCCTCATCTTGTTACTTCTTGAATTCTTGGATCAAGTTGTAATATTGATCTTTTTTGTGCTTTAAATCTTTCAAAAATGACTATGGGGACCCTTTCAATATGCTTGAGTAGTCAATTTTTCACCTCAAGAACTTCTTCTTTGCTTACTCGCATGATCTCAAATTTAGACCAGATGATCTCCTCGCATAGGAGAATCCAACCATGTGACACACTACTCTTAATACCCTCATGCATGAAATATATAAGATGATTAAAATTAATTCTCAAAAAAACCATCTATCATAAATCCAACTATGTCAAAACTTACTTGAGAGGCCAACTTTGAGCATGCATAAAATTTTCCACGCTTCAACGCATGATATCAAATTTAGTGGAAACCATCTATGATAAAAATTGAACAAACCCATATGATCAATTTTTATTTAAACTTTCACACATGTAAGATATAAAACCATAAAAATTCTCACTTAACTCTTCTTGTCATTTACTAAAATTGATTATGTATGGGAAAACATAGTCAAACTACTTGGGAGCCCAACTTTGCATATGAATATCTTTTGATGAATTAAATCACATGATCTAAAGATTAGCACTAATGTACTAAGTACAAAACTAAATAAAACCATATGATCATTTTTATCTGATACCTGCATGCATACAAATGATGACCTCATCAAAATGCTTACTCATCTCTTTCTAGCCACTTTGCAAATTTGGCTAAGTATGGGAAAATAATGAATTATGATTGAGATGCCAATTTTTTACCCTCATATATGTGACCTTAATTTGATGCATAAATTGAGATCTAGTGTATAAAAATTAGGGATTAATGTGATCATAACCATATAACCCACTCCTCTTGACTCCTTCCCAAATGACAATGGTGATGTCATCAAACTACCTACATAAACTTTTTTCCACTACACCTAAAGTGTCTAAATGAGATCAATGATGAACCAGGTGAATTATACTCATGTATATAATCATTCAAAGCATTATTTACTTATGATAATACCCCTTGTACATGATCAAAACACCGTACTCATCCTTGATCCTCTCTAGCCATGTCAATACTGAAGATCAACCAAGCCTCCTTCAAGTATACAAGAAAAAACACATTTCACACTTTGTCATTTTCACATAGACTATAAAAACACTTCATCCACTCACCAGAGCATCACCATGACACCACCATGACATCATCATGACAACTCTCTAACAACCACAACTATTAAAATCTAGTTCCCTCTCCCTTATGATTCTCCCTTTGTGCCACTTAGTAAGGGTGAGTCAATATTGCATCTACCACTATAAAAAAAACAATATTTAGTCCATTATTATCACTATAACCATGAAATTAAAAAACTAACAATAATTCATAATAATAATAATAATATTTTATTACCTACATTAAAATATCTAAAAATAAATCATAGTCATATGTTATTAGCTAAAACATGATGCTAAAATTTAATATATGTTATTAGTGGTTTTTGAGGGACCTCAAAACATGTTAATTGTTAGAATAGATATCAAACTCACATAAACAAGAGTGAGGAACTACTGGTATCAATAAAACACTATTCTACAGAGTTTCATAGAGATTCATATAATTACAACTTAATAACCACAAGTATTAACATGACATGCACATTGCCATTCATATATTAATTATAAACATATCTCAAACTTAACATTTAATTATTATCTATGATACCAAATGAAATTATAGTAAAATGACATGCAACTAACACATAGTCTCATAGAATGTAATTAAAGCATACATATATAGTACAAATGTCTATGAGCCTATGGTCGATTACAACTTGTCATTTCATTAAGGAATCCATTATAGAACAAGTGATAAAATTTATATTACCAATCATAACATTTAGAGATTAAAATATCAACAACATCATCAACCTATTACAATCTCAACAATGGTCACTTATACTATATTCATAGATTTTTATAACATCTAAAATGTTCTTCTCATACTAACTTCTAACAAAACATCAAATTTGTTGAAACAAACATATATATAGAGTAATTCCAATAATAATATAACAATAAATAAACAATACCAACTTTGAACCATCTAGTGTGTCATCTGCATTCCATGTGTTATGGTGCACACACAATCTCTCGCTAACACTCTCCCAAACTTATTTTATTGGATCATACTCAGAAAATTTTAAAGACATGAAAAAAATGATCTATATAGATTGTGATATAAAACTATAGATAAACTTAGCAAGAGTCATAGAAATTGTATGAAGTGCTTGTAATTGGTTTTCACTCTATGTGTACCAATTAGCCACCTTTGCAGGTTTTTAACAAAGTAGCATACTAATCTACTAAACTTTTGAATTTTTAATAGAATAACATATATAAGAAACTAAAATTTATTATTTTTAAATCATCCCAACCATACAAATCATGTGTAGGAATCTTATATAAAAATTTAAAAATTGGAGCCAAAATTACAAAAAGGGGCACTATGCATTACCTAGTTGGCTCGTGGCAGAGGGGTATGAGTGATGAAAAAGGAAGAAGGTTGTGATATCAAGGAAGGATCACTCTGAGTGTCATTATTTTATTTTTGAAGACTCTCCAAAATATTATTGGGTATAATAAATAAGGGAGTTTTGATCAAGGTCATGATCAAAGAATCAAACTTAGTGAGGTCAACCTTGTATGCCTTTTAATCCAACAAAAAATCCTAGATAACATGTATAGGAGTGGAAAATAGAGTCTATTAAAAAAGGAGATCAAAAAAATTATCATCCTCAAAAAATTTTAAAATGGTGTTTGGCATTTGAAACATTATTATTAATATCTTATAGCACATCATTGACTTTGTCTACATGCCACTGTGCTTGGACTCTAATGAAGTTATTACATAGTAATTGGTTTTACCAAGTGTAGGGCCACTATATAACATTATATTGTGAACTTATATAAAATTTTATAATTAAATCCATTTAATCATATGAGGCCATAATATCCTTTGGTGTTGTCTTGGTTGTGGATGCTCGCATGAACTCTAAGTGGGCATTGCCCCATGTATCATCTAGGTGTTGCTTCTAATCCAACATGCATCATTTAACTTGTATTGCTTGAGTTTAATCATTAGATAAATAATTACAGTAAACTAAAATTATCTCAAAGAGAGTCTTTGTTTCAACCTTGGTAGGTCCTTACACCTAGAGTTGGTCAACTTTATAAATATATAACCAATCAGTGACTAACTACTTTAGTATAAGTGATAATTTTTCATGATTAAAAAGAAAATGAAATAAATAACCTCTTAAAATAGTTTGGTATAGGCATTCTCAATGATTTTATTGTCCTTGTATATATTTTGGCATAATCCAACATTTTCTTGGCTTATGTTTTTAACTTATTGATCCAAGTCCATATTTTTTTGGTGATAGAATCTTGAAATTCAACCACACATTCAATGTTTTTTCTAACGAAATATATAAAACATACAAAGAAGCCTTTGTAGTGGGGGAATATATTTCTAATGTCATTGAAACAATGGTTTCTAAATCCTACTAAAGAATATTGATTGGCAAAGAAAATGTAATACACAAAGATGAAAATGTCGAGACATCCCACATCCAAAAACTCTGATTTAGCAGTGTTGTAGACAGGGCCTAAGGTGATCATGTGGGGATATTTTTTAATGCTAATTTATGTGCATCCACTACCAAATGTTATATTTGTGGTTATTTCATAATGACTTGTACTACCGTCATTTTTTTATTATTACTTAGCTTTCATTTTATGCTCCACCTTTGTGTTCTTCCACATATCTATAGTGACAATATTCTATTTAGATTCTTCCTTAATGGACCTATCCTTTTGTTATTCTATTGTATCTTATTTATTATTTGTCACTTCCTCCATCCACTTCTTCTCTTCTTCATCTTTCTTATTATTTTCTTTTTCCTATTTATTCTTCTTTATTCTAGTTTTCTTCTTCCTATTTATTCTTCTTTTCTTCTTCCTCGGCCTTTTTCTTGGTTGTGTTAGTAGTAACTTTTTTCCACATCATTTATGGCCTAATGGTTCACTACCTCTATGTTGTACTATTTATTCTTTTTTAATACTTTTGTATTTGTGTTATATCACATCTATGTATTCTCTTTCTTCATCATGGCCTCTTGATCCACAATTTGTTAATGCAAAGGATTTGTGGCATCAACTTGCTTTTAAGCCTCAGCTTATTTAGCCTTGTATTACACCATATCCTATTTTTGATATTTTTCTAAAAACTCATTTTATTTAGCTTATTCCTTATTTTTTATTTTCATTTCCCTTAATTATCTTCACTCGATGGCCCATTCTAACTATTTATATGCAGCCTATTGTTCCTCTAACATTTTCAAGTTGAGCACTAATTCTTGTTGGAAATATTGGCATTGATGTCAAAGGTCTAGCATTATTGGTGATAAAGGCCCCATTACATTTAATAATGTTTATAATAGTTATATCTTGGCGTGTTAATATTTATTTAATATTAATGAATATATTTTTGGTTGCATATAAGACAAAAGAAGGGCCCATGGAGAAGTCAAAGAGTCATGAGGTAAAGACAAAAGAATAATGGGATGCATTTTCCCATGAAGAGTCATCTTGGGGGAATTCCAAGAGTCACTAAGTGAAGACAAAAGAGGAGGGGCACAACTTCTCATGAAGGGAAACTTTGAGGAATATGAAATGTCACCAAGAAAAATACAAAAGAGGAAAGGATGATTTTTCTTATGAAGGGTTACCACATGACTTTTCAAATGCAAGGATATTAAGGGTCATACAAGTTTGGCACCATTTTCCATGAGGATTAAAGGGTCACAAAGGGAGAAGGCCAAAGGTCATTTGGAAAGATATAAACAAAGGCTTGAGATGACATTTGTAAGATGGGAGATAGTGTTTGATTTCATATAGTAATATCTAGCTTAGAAGAGCAATGAGAGAGATGAGTATGATTTGTATTTGTTATATCTAGATTAGAAGAGAAAAGGTGAGAGAGGAAAGAGATATTGTAATGAACTATCATTTGTTGAGATATCAACATTAAGAGATAGTTGTGTGGTATACACAAAGGGGTTGGTTCTCTTATGGGTTGGTGCACACAAATTTTTGTTGTGTTGGTGCTCAATAAAGGGGTTGGCGGTCCTGTGGGTTGGTGCTCATGAATTAATGTTGTGTAGGTGCTCGGCAAAGGGGTTGGTGCTCATGAATAGTTGCTGTGTTGGTACTCAGCAAAGGGGTTGGTGCTCTTACAAATTGGTGATTATGAATATTATGTTTTGAGTTAGTTCTCATTCATATACTTGAGATTGTTCTTTGTGGTTTTTCCCATATTGTGTTTCCACGTTAAATCTGGTGTCTTTCTCTATCTTGTGTGGTGTTTTTTATTTCAATTTTATTTCATACATTGAATGTATGTTAAAGTGGAATTTGATTAAGGGAAATTTTATAAGATATATGATATACTGATTCACCTTTCCCTCTCAATATATTTTGTACTTAAAAATTAGTATCAGAGTAGGTTTCTTTTTAAAAAGTTTTACAGCTTGAAGGTAGATCAGGAAAGCACGATGGCTAGATCACATGAAGAATTTTATACAAATAAGGCCCCTTTGTTTGATGGGATGAATTATGATTTTTGGAGCATAATAATGAGGACTTATTTGATGTCCCTTGGATTCAACATATGGCAAGAAATGGTGGAGGAATATGAAGATCCATAGACACTTGTATTTACTCTAGTAGAAAAGAAGGCAAGTGAATGTAATGCTAAAGCTTTAAATGCTATTTTATGTGGTTTATGTGAATCTAAATTTGTTAAAGTTATGCAATTTAAATATTCTCATGAAACTTGGGTATAACTTGAGAATATTTACAAAGGTGATGGAAAGGTTCATCAAGCTAAGCTTTAGACTTTTAGAAGATAGTTTGAAAGTTTTAAGATGGAAGAAGAAGAAGATATAGCAAGTTATATTTTATGAGTTGATCAAATAGTAAATTAGATTCAAGGTCTTGGAGAAACATTAGAAGAGTTGACATTGGTACAAAAGGTTTTGAGATCTCTACCAATGAGATATGATGTAAAGGTTTCAGCAATCGAGGAGATGAAGAATTTAGCCAAGCTAAAGACAGATGAGCTTTATGGTATACTCACGACATATGAGATGTGAATTGAATAAGATAAACCCTCAAAGATAGAATCAGATTTCAAGACATCAAAGAAAGATAAAGCTAAGATTCAAGAATTAAGTGATAGTTCTAGTGATGATCAAGATGACAACGGAGCTCTTTTCATTTGCAAGCCTAAAATGGGAATACGTAAATATTAAGGAAAATTACCTTTTAAATGTTTTAATTGTGGAAAGATTGGATATTTTTCAAATAAAATTCCCAAATAAGGGTAATGATGATGATGATGATGAAAATTCTACATACAAGAAGAATTTTAAAGGTAAATTCAAGAATGGATTCAAGAAGAAGAGCTTGTATTCTAAATATCCTAGCTCAACCGAAGATAGTGGAATTAGCAATTTAGAAGAAGAATAGATTCTATTCATGGCCATACATAAATATGCCTTTGTAAACAAAAGTATAGATGATCAAGAAGTAGAGGATGAAGGTGAAGTGAATATGGAAGTATAACTCATTTGTGCCTTAAAAGAGTTAGAAGTTATTGAGAAGAAGAATCAAAGATTAAAGTGCTAGATCAAGAAAAAAGAAAAGAAGTCAAAGGAAATAATTGATGATCTAACAACACACTTGGAAGAAGCCAAGAATAATTAAGAATGTCTAACAACATAGTTACAAAAATTAAGAAAATAATTTGAAAGGTATGTTATTGAAATTGCCTCTTTAAAAGAAGACATTGAGAAAGCAGTCAATGATAAAGTAGTTAGTGATTCAAAATTTGACAATACCACTAACATATTGAATAAGATATTAGAAATTCAAAAGGAAAATTTAGATAAGATAGGTATTGGATTTGAAAATAAAAAGAGCTATGTTGAAGCTCTTAAAAAAGAGGAAATAAAAAGGGAAGAAGTGAATAATATAGAGGACATTTCAAATAAGGAAGACTAGAGGGAACAAAGCTACAAAAGGCAATCAGGTCAGAGATATATGGACAAGTCTTATTTTTATGGTTAATATTTTTATTGTAATGGATATGGTCATAAGAAATTAGAATGTCAAAAAATAGCTAACAGTTTCAAAAATAAGGAGAAGGAAAATCATGTAGACTCAAGCAAAAGCTACAACTCTTTTGCTCCTTTATCAAGCTTTGATGAAGAGGCCATAATATATTACAAATATAAAAACTTCAAATATATATCTTGGTACTATAGAAGTGTGTTTGAGTCAGTTAAGAAGGACCATAATTTCAAGGCTCCATTCATTAAGAAGAAGGTTCAGACGTGTTCATGGCAGAAGAAACAACCTAAAGATTCTATGATGGTTCAGACAACTTTGCATGTAATAAATGAAGATCAACCATGGTTATTTGATAGTGGATTTTTGAGGCATATGACATGAGATAAGACTAAGTTCATAACTCTAAAGAATATCAATGGTGGCACAGTGAAATTTAGAGATAAAACCACAACTAGGATAGCTAGAAAAGGTACTTTGAGCTTAGATAGTGTAAAACCAAGACTAAGAATATTTTATATGTAAAAGTTCTTAAGCATAATATATTGAGTGTAATTCAAATATGTGATTAAGGATACACATTAAAGTTTCATGCAGAAGGTTGTGAGATTAGAAGAAAAGTTTCAATTGAGTTGATTGTAGACGCTCAAAGGATAGACAACACTTTATATGTATTGTCATATATCTTCTCAAAGGCATGATCAAAGGACACATTCAAGGATATATGAGAGGATTTGGGAATAATTTATATTACTTCCTACCATTGAGGTTTAAAATCAATTGAGGGGGAGATACGTTTTAGCTCCAGGTAGGCCCTTTTCCATTGATGTCAAAGGGGGAGAATAAAAGGTACATGTACAGGGAATAGGTATATGTTTCTATAGTAAGGGGGAGTTATTGTATATTTTTTAGATGAAAGTATGTGTAGGATTCAAGATGTAGTAGTTTCAAGATTGAGGTTTACAACAATGACAAAGGGGGATATTGTTGTAAATATCATCATTGATGTCAAAGGTCTAGCATTATTGGTGATAAAGGCCCCATTGCATTTAATGATGCTTATGATAGTTATATCTTGGATAATGTGTGTTAATATTTATTTAATATTAATGAATATATTTTTGGTTGCATATAAGATAAAAGAAGGGCCCATGGAGAAGTAAAAGAGTCATGGGGTAAAGACAAAAGAAGAATGGGATGCATTTTCCCATGAAGAGTCATCTTGGGGAATTCCAAGAGTCACCAAGTGAAGATAAAAGAGAAAGGGCACAATTTCTCATAAAGGGACACTTTGAGGAATACAAAAAGTCACCAAGAAAAGGACAAAAGAGGAAATGTTTCTTTTTCTTATGAAGGGTCACCACATGAATTTTCAAATGAAAGGATACAAAGAGTCATACAAGTTTGGTGCCATTTTCCATGAGGATTGAAGGGTCACAAAGGGGGAAGGCCAAAGGTCATTCCTAAAGCTATAAATAAAGTCTTGAGAAGCCATTTGTAAGATGGGAGATAGAGTTTGATTTGATATAGTAATATCTATCTTAGAAGAGAAATGAGAGAGATGAGTATGATTTGTATTTGTTATATCTAGCTTATAATAGCAAAGGTGAGAGAGGAAAGAAATATTGTAATGAACTATCATTTGTTGAGATAGAAACATTGAGATATTATTGTGTGGTATACATAAAGGGGTTGGTGCTCCTATGGGTTGGTGCTCATGAATCGTTGTTGTGTTGGTGCTTAAAAAATGGGTTGGTGCTCATGAATTTTTGATGTGTTGGTGCTTAGAAAATGGGTTGGTGCTCCTATGGGTTGGTGCTCATGAATTGTTTCTGTGTTGGTGCTCAACAAAGGGGTTGGTGCTTCTGTGTGTTGGTACTCATGAATAGTTGTTGTGTTGGTGCTCAACAAAGTGTTTGGTGCTCCTGCAAGTTGGTGCTTGTGAATATTGTGTTTTGAGTTGGTGCTTATTCATATGCTTGAGATTGTTATCTATGGTTTTTCCCATATTGGGTTTCCATGTTAAATCTGGTGTCTTTCTCTATCTTGTGTGGTGTTTGTTATTTTAGTATTATTGCATATCTTAAATGTATGTTAAAGTGGAATTTGATTAAGGTAAAGTTTATAAGATATATGATATACTAATTCACGCCCCTCTCAGTATTCATGTGCTTAACACTTATTTAGTATCTATCAGTAACTCATCATATTGATATGGTTAATGCATTGGAGCTGACACTTAGATAATTTGATTTGTAATGCTAACCTTTTTATGACTTATACATTGTAGAATTATCTTATTATGATTTAGAATAGTTTATAGTGATATAGAGGGTAATGATGTATGTGTATTTTTTGGATATTTTTATGTAAGAGTGTCTAGTGTTTATAATTCTTCCTCTTCTTCCACTTCTTTCTTATATCTTCTTTGTGTGTGTTTCTTCTAATGGAGTGCTATTGATGGGCATTCTAATAAGGGAGCCAATGGAATTGGTTTTGATGATATTCCTTATGCTCCACCTATAATAAAACCTTATTATATTTTTTATAATTGAGCCTCCTCAACACAATGTCAACAATAATAGATGGTAGGAAAGTAGGGAGCTCCACCCAAAGGTGTTTTGGTATCCATTTTTAGACCTACATAGTGTGCACTATCTTCCAAAATATTTTTTTTCATTTTATTCTTCCTACATATATAGAGACATGTTAACCTTCATCATACACTATAATTATTACTCATCCATATGAAACTTATGCTAGTTGCATTGGATGGTGATCTTAGGCACATACAGATCCTCCAATCATGATTTGCTTTGAGTTTAATGTCTTAGAGGTAAAGGATGCTTGCTTCCTTTAGGTACCTTCCACTTTATCTAATTTAATGGAAATATAACAATCAATATGGGTTCTATAGTTAAATAAGTGGTATCATGTTCATATAATCTAACTTCTTATAATGGTGTTTTTCTATGGGTAGCTAGTGCCTTCTGATTATGACCTTTCACTATGTAATTTCCATATCAATGAAGAGAGGTAGGGATATACTAGGTACTTTAGGTAGCTCACGGATGTACATAGTGGTGATGTGTGGTACATTTGTAAGGACCACATGTTGTCCCAGGTATTTCATCACATCTAGTGGGATGCAAAGGTTATAAGTCACTAATTCTACCAATTCATCCCACCATGTGTTAAACAGTTTTTAGTGTGTAAAGTATCTACTGTCTATATATTTATAGATAAAATTATGGAATGTGATGTTAGGTTAATGGTATACATCTAGATACATAATACCATTAGGTGAATTTCATTGTATAAATACCAAAAAAAATTATTGCAATGGATACTTTGTAGAGTTTTGCACATTCCCAATGTTTGTGGCCAATTCAAATACAAGGAACCTAGGTTGATTGAATTATTCACCCTCATGAATCATGTGATTCATAATTTTTATGACACTTTATGGATTCCTTCATGGTTTTGGTAGTCTATCAGAATTATTTTATTATGCAATTTTTAAGAATACAAACAAGCATATATTTAATGGCATCCAATGGAGCCCCAAATGTTCCTCTACTATATGAATCTTTTGTTTTTGGTAAAATGGGTGGGATCTTAAATTTTTACATCCCCAATGGCTTCCCCCATGTTTCCATTCCCATTTCTCTATCCAAGGTAGCTTCATTCACAAAAATGGTGATGTCAAGTGCAAGATAAATCTTACCTTCATTGTACCTTCTGATCAATAATTTCATGATTTCACTGAAATCACCAAATTTAGGTAGGTGGATCAAACTATTGACATATGTATTAATAAATTGTTATACAGGGTGAGAGCTACGGGTTCTGCACATTGAGGTCCTTGGTACACAAACAAGTGTTCATCTTCAATTTTGATGAAATCATAGGCCTTAGAGTTTATAAATCTAGTTGTTGAAAATTAGCATCAATTATTATATCTTCCTTATAAGCCACCATGAGTCCCTTGATTTCATTAATTGCATCCATCATCAATATTTATATTCTATGTATAATTTTAGAAAATCTAGGAATAATGGAAGTTTTCTGAAACTCACATAAGGTTATAATGTTGATTCATTTATTGTTACCATATATTTATGGGTTCATGACTATTCTCTTCCCTTTAATTTGAATGTGATAAGCTACCATTCAGTCACATTCATGAGGAAAATTAATCTCAATACTATTTCTTGTCAATTTGGCATCCACTATCCTAAGATGGTGACCCTTAGGAATCTTGTTTGACATTTAATTTGGCATGTCATCATACCTTTCTTCCTTTGTATCTTCTTTCATACCTATCTATTCACTTAGTTATGTCAATGCATAATATATTTTTATGATACATATTGATTCACCCACTAAAATTATCATTAATGGTTCTAAATAATAATTTTCCTTTATTAAATTAATATTATTATCAGGTGGCTTCTCCCAAAATTTAATATATTTTATATGCCCTTCATTTTACTTTATCACATGCATCTACCAATCCTCTCATCCATAGACAACCTAGTTTTTGATGTTGTTCCTTATGCAAGTTACTGTGACTTCAAATAAAATCACACAAAAATCTAAAAATACATTAGGAAATTAAAAAAACCAAATGCACACATAATTTTTGGCCATTTTATCCCACATATCAAGTTTTGCATACAATTGGAGAGAGAAAACTAGTAGGGTCCCAATTGGTGAGTAGGTTAAATGGCTTAGAAGTAGTCTCAACAATGAAAATTAAAGGGTTCAAGTAGTTTCAAGAACAAATATAGAAGAGCCTAGAGGCTTAAAATAATAGTTTACATTTATGAAACATTTCAAATTTTATATGGCAAATTGTTGGAATATTTAAAGAAAATTATTTTGAAGGAAAAAGACTAATTACATTTTTATTTACGTAAAAATGTCAATCAAAAGTACAAAATGTAGAATTATTTTAGAAAAAATGTCTAAGACAATCTTACTAAAGATATATTTTAGTTAGACAAAGTGTCCAAAATAAAAGGTCCTTGTCAAAATCCCAAAGATATTTCCATCGATCAAAATTTCCATAACAATATGCCCAATGCGAAGTTCCAATGAAATTAAATGGTTTTACAAAATTGTTTGTCTAAGCCTTCAAATTTGATCCAAGAAATATCTCATAGTGTCCATAATCTCACATGGACATGGACTAGATTGAAAAAATCTTGGAAACTCATCAGGATCTTGAAATATTAAATCAAAATCACTTGGGCAAGTTTAAGGACCAAACCATCATCAAGACATCATGAAAAATATACTAGATAACATGTTTTTAAATTTTATAAATGATATTAGGAATCCTTGTGTGACCATCAAACCATATCTGATTAGTGTTCTTATTTCTAGGATCATTCTCTACAAGTTTCATGTCCATGAAAGCTTTCTAGATCAAGTTATGGAGTCTAAAAGTTGGTCATGTAGAGTAAGACATTCATGCAAGTGTCAAATTTAAGCCTTGAAAAATAGCTATTTAGGCTAAAATGATCAATGATAGGTGTGCAGATGTCATGAAAAATCACATAGGTTAGATCATTTTAACACCTTATAAATGTACTTCAAAATCTCTTAAAACTAGTGGATCAACTGGGCATAATCCTCTTACTATCAAGAACATCTCCTATAAATTTGGTGCCTCTATGACCTTTTTTCTTCCAGATCAAAGGTTTAAAATTTGGTCAAATAATAGATGTTCTCATAGACATCAACTTTAACTATTGGCAAAAAACCATTAGGTTCCTAAATTTGATAGTTATGTAGACATTAATGATGATCCTATAGATGTCAAATGATGGTCACATAGATGTCAAATTTAGACCATGGTAGATAGTTATTTGTTTTCAAATACAAGTAGATCCAATGGTTGGAATTCATTCATACCAAGGGAAATTAATGGTGTGCTATGAGTGAAAAGGTCAAGGAGCTCGAGTGGCCACCATGTGGCTTAAGTACATAAAGTAGTAGATTGACAATACGATCCTAAAATCAATGTGTGATTGACAAGTGGCATAAGCATGCTCAAGATGGTAGGAGATCAATGGACTAAATTCATTCATACCAAGAAGATTTGATGATATGAGTACAAGATAAAAGTGTCAAGATCTGCCAATGGGGATCTATTAGGAAAATGGGAATAAATATAGGTTGGATCATTTTGATTAACCCAAGTAATTTTTGATGGATAAAGTTGAACCAAAGGAATTTTTTTATACCAAAGAAAATAGGTATTGTAGGGTCATCTTGTCACCATTAAAAGTTTTCTAAACTACATTAAAGGTACACATTGATGTAGTAAGGTTAAAGGACATAAAGGTACTACCATTAAAGCTTAATATGGACCTTTGGATCAAGGGTTTATGTTATTTAGGGTTCATTTTGTGAATGTGTTTGCCATTTTTAAAGGAAATTTTTGTGCATATGATGAACTCTTGGTTCCTAAAAAAATATAATGGGTCTATTTTAACTTATTATAATCAAGAATAGGGGATATATAGTCTATAGGTTTTCATCAACATAATGACTATTAGAAAACCAATAGTCTGAGATTGATTTTCCATCTATAGTGGTCCTATGAACATGGGGATGAGTTTCAGGATGATTCAATTTGAATAAGAGATAATATTTAAAAGGATGCCATGAAGGCACATATATAGACCCCAATGGTTTCATCTCTAGGACAAAATACATGAAATTACCCTTCTTTCCACTCTTACATGTCTCAAAAAACCTATGAAGAGTAGTTAGAATTAGTAAAAAAATATAACAAATTGATTTGATGGTTGTAACTACAATGATCATAGAACATATCATCATTACAAACATAAAAAAGTTTTAGTGATGGAATAATAAAACTAGTCAGTGGATTGAAGTGACTTGTATTAATCAAAAAAAAAATATGAGCATAAATGTAGAGGTAGTTATAACTATGGCTAAAATGGAGTTGTGATCATTTGATTCCTTTTTCATCACCAAAATATATCTCTCTTACTTTCATTCTCTCTATAAATATAACCTTTGAACTATTGTTGAACACCCCTGAGGCTAGTACGACTAGACTCTACCATAAATTATATTATGCACCTCTTAGAGTAATGAATAAAGAATTTTTTAAGTGGTTTTATAATTTGTGCTTAGTAATTCATATTTTTTTGATATGGAAAATTGGTTTTCATCTTCCCTTTGCAGGTCCAAGTTCAACATAAGTGCTAATAAATTTTTCTTGTAAGTCATCTATCATGTATTAATGTTGATGTCTTAGGTATAGAGATTATTATTTACTATAAGTGATTTTAATCAAGCCTTAAACTCATTTCACTCTAATCTAAGTCCATCAATTCTACCTCTAGGTGAAACATTATTGCTTGAAAACCATCATAGACACTATATTAGTTCTATTAATAGTCTATTAGTGTGATGATGAGTTTAATCTTGAGAGTGGGTATTTGAACGTTTAGTGCATCAACACATGTTAAAATAGGTTTTAATTTATGTAAATCTCTTAACTCTTTTCACCCCAAATTTATTAAATCTTAAAAGGATAGGTCCAAACTATCATATATGAGGAACTAGCCTCTTAAAAAACCCTAGAGGTCTGGTCTAGATATAGGCATACCATAGCCTTAGATCATTCACATGTTAGTCTAGGTATGGGCCAGAAATGAACAAATTTGACCTCTATTGGGTGTTATCTAGATATCTAACAATTCTAGCATGCCTTGTGGGACCACTTATTTACATAGTTTTGCATATTTGAGTATAGTTGCAAATTTTAGAGTTTAATTTTTAGGTTTGCATACTTTTCATGCCACCAAGAGTTATCACAAGATCCTATACAAAAAAGAAAGAGATAGATTTATCTAAGCTATTTTTCCAATTAGTAAAGAAGAATAAATCCTCTCAGTCAAATCCTACACCTACACCTATTTTCCCCCCTATTGTTGCAAAAAATCCTCCATCTCAAGCCAATATTGTTTAGCCAAACATTTTTATAAATCCCATACATTAGATGGTTTTTCTTGGAAGATAATTTTTTGTTTCATCTAATGGTGTTAGTCTTCTAAATCTTACTTAATGGGATGATATTCTAGTCTTAGCTCTAAAGGCTCTTCCTTATCTTACACGTGAAAATCTAATTACTCCTATAGAACATATAAATATTGTTAACCTTTGTTTAGTGCATCATGTGACTTAGGAAAATATATAAATGAGGTTTTTAGTAACTTATTTCAAAGGGAAAACACTTTAATGGTATAAAGGATTGGCTCCTACATCAATCAATAATTGGGATGAATTTGTAGAAGTCATATGTAATTGTTTTTAGTATAAAACTAATCATCTTTCACTTATGGAGACTCTTAAAACAATCAAGAGATTCAATCATGAATTCATGGTGGATTTCAACTACAGGTTCAAGAAGACTTGCGATAGAATTCTTGCATTAATCAAACCTACACCCAACTATGCTTTTCTATATTGTTTGAAGGCTCTCAATTTAGATGTAGCTATGATGATTCAATCCATGGGAGGGAACACTCTTCTTGAAGCTTTTGAAGTAGAAATTAATTTTGAAAATTGCCTTATAAAAGTATTCAAGTTATCTCCAAGGCCACCAATGCCTCTCTATCTAGAGATCCATCCTCCTAATCTAACTATTGCTCTAGTTCTAGATTCAAAAAAATTATATCAAACATAAGGTGATCAAACTAATAGATTGGGGAAGATAGAGAGTCTTCTCAAAGCTTAGAATAATAAGTTGGTTAGAATGGAGAGGTAATAAGTTCTACCATACATACCATATCTTAATACTAATTAGAATTATCATTAAAATAGCCCACCCTATCATTCTAATTAGTAATGATAAAGTAAGAATCCTTAGTCAAGGAAATACAATCCTAATGCTCTAAGATCTTATAGAGTTGTTGTGCCAACTTAGAACAACTATTATCAAGAAGGGAAATGGAACAATCAATGGGATCAATCAAATAAGATGGAAATATCTCCAAATAGTGAGAGCTCACATCAATCTTATATTTAGTAGAGTCTAGCTCCTCTTCCACATGAAAACTAGCCAAATAGGGAAGCATCTCTATCACATGGAGACATTCCTTCATTCACTCAAGTAAAAGTACCAAATCAATAATGAAGAGAGAATGGTAAGGCACCTATTGAAACTACATTTGTGAAATTACAAGGTGGGGATTATTTTGAACACATAGCCATAAAGTAATGTCAAAATATGCCTAATGTTGATAATCTAGTTACATCCCATACTAGATATAAGAAAAGGGAAATTGGTGATTATCCAAGTCTTAATAAGGTAACCCCTAAATATTCTTAGCCACCAAAAAGGACCACCACTCATGAGATACCTTAAAATACATCAACTCAATAGGTTAAATATCCAAAAGGGTATATTTTAAAATGGCCTTACATTCCTCAGTTCACACAACATCTAGGATCCCCTCGTACTACTAAATTGTAGACAAGGATAGTTTACTCCCCACTTAATATTGTGGATCATATGAAGAAAACATCTATATAAATTTTAAATGTAGGATATACTACTATGATGTGAGCAATAATTTAGGTGACAATTCAGGCAATGGTTCTACCCCAATTGGTGGCAGAACTTTTAGGAGCCATAACTCTTTCACCATAGCTCCATTTGACTCCCCATTTGAACCATTGGAAAGATAATGAGAGGAACACCATGAAATGGAAAAGATATTTTCTTGATGGGTTTTGACCCCCAAAAAATAATGGAAGTGCCCCAAACTTTAATTTATGTAGTGTTGTCTAATAATAGTAAGTTTCTAAAAATAGTAATTCCTTGAATTCTATATTGTTGTAAATAATAGAAGTCAACCCACTTAATCTGCCTCAATATTGGTGACCTTACACATCCTCTTCCTACCTTCAAAATATGTATAAATGAAGATGTAACCTAAAAGGAGAATAAAACATCTCTTCCCAAAGACAAACATATGTTGTATCTACAATTTTAAGCAATAAAACATCTCTTCTTAGAGATAACATTATTAAAATTGTGTTCTTATTTCTTGAATTATCTTTCAACCAAAGCTTATGAGTTTTGGATTAGTGGTATCAGAGTAGTATGTCTTGAGAGTGTATGATCTTGAGGATAAGGTCAGGCTACAAGAATCTTGAGTGGAAAATAATAGAGCTTCTAAACTATCCACCTTTTTGCTCCAAATGACCTCAAATGGTGGAAAACACTGAGACATATGATCCTTTTAAGGAAATGGTGAATGAATCCCTCCAACAATAGAAAGTGTAGATGCTACAATAATTCACCCAAATTTTCCAACAAATCTTGATGGGAAATTCTAGATCCTCATCTGCACCCCCACATTCTTTTAGTGCCCCAACACCCTTCAAGGTTCATGTGAATTTTTATATCCCTAAATTTGAAGGCAAAATCAATGCTAATGCAGTAGAAAATTGGTTAGATCATTTATCTTCCTATTTTTCTGTAAATAAATTCATTGATAAAGAGAAGATCACTTTTGCTCTTTTGAAATCATCATTACCTATCAAAAATTGGTGGGAAGTGTACAAAAAGAGATTTAGTATGGATGATATTGGCCTTGAGGTGGAACCTACCTAGGATGATTTCATAGAAGATATAAAGGAAGAATACTACCCCATTGGAGCATATGATGATCTATATATAGAGTGTCAAGAACTTCACTGAGGTAAGGAATAGTCTATTCAAGATTACACTAACATTTATCATTCTCTATCTACAAGATAGGCATCCAGTAAAGTGATAAACACAAGGTTCTCAAATATCATGGTGGACTATAATGGTATATATGGGGGGAGATGGAATCTTAAATCTGGAAACCCTCATTGAGGTAAATAAGTTTTTGGTGAAGATTGAGGAGAAGCATGAAAGAATTAATATGAAGAGTTAGCCTATAAAATGGAAAAGTAATAATGAAGTTCAAACACGAGGCCAAAATTGGAAGAAAAAAGAATATAAGACTGGGAAATGTTATGATTACCAAAAATCTAGAATGCACTCCAAAGAAGAATGTCAAGCCATCAAGTACCTAATTTATAAGTCACAATCCTCAACATATACTACTCTACCTCATACATACCATGTAGTCAAAGAGGATGAAGAATATATTGTAGATGTTGAGCCCAATGCCATCATTGCTTCATCACAGACCCATGAAGAGAGGCTAGATGACAAGGAAAGTTTGTTTCACTTTAAGTTATGTGTGAAAGGTAAGCCTTTGCATTTCATTCTTGATAGTGGGAGTCAAAATAATTTAATCTCTACTAATTTTATAAAAATCCTAAATTTATCCATGAAGCCTCATCTAAAGCTATAGAGTATTGGATGGTTGAGTCCAGGGAGAAACCTCTGTGTCACCCACCAATGTCTTCTCTCATATGCAATAAAACCCTTCCAAGATGAGGTCTTATGTGATGTGGTCAAATATGGATATTTGCAATGTAACCTTTAATTAGCCATTCATGTATGATTGACATTTCATCTATGAATCTAGAACTTGAAGAATCACCCTCACTCTTAGAACATAGTGCTACAAGGTACTAGAGGTACCCACCTTTTACATCTATCTACCTGATTAGTGCCAAGAAATTTATTCTCATGGTGGTCAAGCCACATGAATCCAAAAAGGCTGATGTTACAGCCCTAACTACATAAAAAACACAATAATAGAATTGAATAGATACCAAGCTAAAGAAGTTCATGGCCTTCTATTAATAGACTGATGTTCAGATAGAAATGGTGAACAATTAAGCCTTACATAGTTCCACAAAGCATAGTCCATTCCAAGTATGCATCGAGAATCAAACCAAAACACAACTACCAAACTTGATGATAAATCTTGATGAAATGGGGACCATTTATGCTCGAGGAGGGAGGAATGATCTGATCAACATTTCAAAGGATAATTTGGGTGACAGTTCTACCCCAATTGGTGGTAGAACTTCTAGGAGCCATAAATTTTGTACCATAGCTCTATTTGACTCCCCATTTGAATTGTTGGAAAGATAATAATGAGGGGAACACCATGAGATGGCAAAGAGCTCTAATAGGTGGGTTTTAACCCCCAAAAACCCAATGTAAGTGCCCCAAATTTCAATTTTAGTATTGCAATCTAAAAATAGTAAGATTCTAAAAATAGTAATTCCTCAAATTGTATTGTTGTGAATCGTAGAAGTCAAACCACTTAATCTCTCTTAATATTGGTGACCTTCCACATCTTCCTCCTACCTTTAAAATGTGTATAAATTAATATTTATCCCAAAATTGAAATAAAACATCTCTTTCTAAAGATATGAATATGTTGTAACTACAATTTTAAGCAATAAAACATCTCTTCATAGAGATAGAATTATTACAATTATATTGTTCTTGTTTCTTAAATTATATTTCAACAAAAGATTATAAGTTTTGGATCACTCCTACTAATAAATTTTAGACAAGTATAATTTATTCCCCACTCAATATCGTGGATCATATGAAGAAAACTTCGATATCAATTTTAATGCAGGATACACTACTAATCCTAAGAGAAAAGGAGTATCTATAAGAGGATATTTCAAATCTCAATATCTTTGATGGACCATCTAAAAAGGAAAGAGTAAGTGTCATTATAAATATCTATAATCCATTTATTGAGCCTCAATCTGATAAGGTGGCTAAGCCTCCTGCATTCTATCTTTTAGTTGTCATAGGAGATTGTCTTATCCATAATTATATGATTGATAATGGATCTAGTACTTTTGTCATGCCTAAATCCATAACTGATAAACTAGGGATCAAGTATGAACCTCATGAAAATGGAGTGTTATAATTATATGTTTCTCCTAGTAAAACTATGGGTATCCTCAAAAATCTTAAGATTTTACTTGTTGCTTTTCCAAATTTCACCATTTCACATGATATAGTTGTTTTTGATTTACCTCCATACTTTACACTAGGCCATCCATATATTTTATTGATAAAATAGGATGTTTTATTTATTTAGATTCCTCATACATGGTTTTAAGAAGTAGATATGAGACCAAAGTCACTATAAAATCAGAGTCTATTTCTAGATTTCACCTCGAACCATATATGCCAAATATGCCAAATATGAATTATAGTATTTTAGAGGAAGATGAGGATGTTATTAATCAATAACCTTATAATACACTTTAAGGCATACTAAATCTACTCTTGGATGAGTGGATTATTTATAACCATGGTTATGACCCATACAAAGGTATTCAAGAAGTTGTCCTTGGTGTCTAATGCATGAATGAAGAAGGTGACTCATTACCTAGTCTCACCAACTCAAAGAAAGATCAAGAGGGAGTATGGAATCTATACTTTGATAGATCCAAATAAAAGAATGGGAGTGGGACTGGTGTAATTTTGGTTTCACCTCAAAATCAAAGTTATTATTCTTTAGTTAGATTTTTGTTTAGTTGTACATTAGATACTATAAAATATGAAGTTCTTATTCATGGCCTTTAATGGGCTAGAAATAGAGGTATTAAGCTTTTATAGGTGAAAGGTGATAGTGAAAAAAGTTAGAGTTTTAAGTTTATAAAATAACCCCCTCTTAAAGGACTACAAACACAAAGTTTGGGACCTTGTGAAAGACTTCCTAGCATTTGATATCCGTTCTACTCCTAGAGGAACCAATCAACATGTAGATAGACTTGTTGCCATAAGAGCACAATGTGATATAGTGAACCACATAAAGGATAATAAATATTAGACCCAAATAATTTTTTTATGTATGACTTCAGTCCCAAATAATTACGTAAGTTTTCAAGTCTGTTATAGTGACAAATAGATAGGCTATTTTTGATAGAATGAGGTAGAATTTTGCTTAAAGAATCAAAATAAATTACAACACCAATATGAATATTAGATTGTGAAATTGAGATAAAACAATATGCCTAATGTTTTAGTAACTTTATAGATAATTTTAAATTAATATGATAAAATTATAAAGGATAAGGTAAGCATCTCTTCTAAGGAAGAACATTGTGAACAAGTTCACATAACTAAAATTAAGCAACTCAAGTGGGGTAAATGAACACTAATTCTGAGAGAGCAAATTTCATTTCATTATATAGTGAGTTAATGGATGCATTTTATTTGTAATACCATTATTTGAAAGGTTTTGACCCTAAATTATAATAACATACTATTGAGCTTAAACATGATGCAAAATAATTAAGACAGAAGTAAAGGCCCCATCAATCCCAAGGTTGAAATTCTCATGAGAAAGGAGCTTAATAATTTGATTGCGTCAAGTATAATATTTAATATTAATCACTCAAAATGGGTATCAAACCTTATACTAGTGACAAAGAAAATTAGAGAGATAAGACTATGTGTAGATTTTAGATATTTGAACAAAGTGTCATTGAAACACCACTATCCTCTTCCTTCCATGGATCAATCTTGCATAGGGTATCAAGTTCACAAAGGTTATCCTTAATAGGTGGGTAATTATGCTATAAAAAGTTATTGGTGACAGAGAAAGATCAGAATATAATAGCTTTCACAACTAAATAGGGTACTTATGCTTATCAAAATATACCTTTTGGGCTCTCTAATGCTAGAGCCACTTTCCAAAAGGAAATGGATGTTGCCTTTAAAGGTATTTTAATTGAAATGGTATTATTTTATCTTGATGAAATTATTATATTTTCAAATGATATTGATGATCATGTAACACACTTGAGAATTATTTTTGATAGATGTAGATAATTTGGAGTTTCATTACATCCAAAGAAATGTATCTTTTCAATGTATGAGGGGATACTGCTTTGGCATGTAGTGTCTAAGGATGGTATTTTTATTGATAAAAAAATAATAGAATCAATCATTGATATATCATTTCCAAAACATAAGAAAGGATTGTAAATATTCTTAGGCAAGATCAGTTTCATAAAAATATTTATACTTGGATTCGTAGAACTGGTAAGGCTACTCACTCAAATGCTGAAGAAACATCAAGAATTCATTTGGAGTAAGGAGGGAAAGATAAGGTTTGAATAAATAAATAAAAAATTATCCAAGATCCAACGTTGATTAATCTATATTTTAGTAAATATTTATTTATGTATGGTTTTTCTACATTTATTACAATTTTAGCCATGCTAATGTAACATAATATTGAAGGTTTAGAGCAACCCATTACTTTTTTTAGTAAATATTTGGAATAATATGAGGATAGGTATTATTTTATTGAAAATCATGTACTTTTTTTTGTAATAGGTTTGAAAAAAATTAGACATTTGGTTTCAAATAAAAATATTATACTAATGGTAGCTCATCCTAGTGTGAAGGATTTCATCCTCAACAGAGACTTAAGTGAAAAGAGAGTTAGATGGGTCACTAAGTGCATGTAATATGATATTGTATTAAAGGTAAAAAATATGGTCTGAGGTAAAGGATTATGTGAACATATTTTATAATATGTGAAAGAAGAAAAAGAGATGGTTTTGACACCTCAAGACACCTAGCACGAAGCTAAAACTACTTCTCCATCTGGCTAGACACAAGACATTGTTAGATTCTTTCAAATAGTAAAATATATAATGGGATTATATGAAATAAAGAGAAGAACTTTCAGGCTGAAATATATACCATACATTCTAATTGATGGAGTGATTTTCAAAAAGGATGTTAGAGTTATGCTTTTAAGGTATGTTGAAACTAGTCAATTTGACAGGCTTTTTGAACAATTACATGATTGTCCTTCTGAAGGCCATTTTGAAAATATGATAATATCTGAAAAAATTATTATATATGGTAAAATTTTTCCCAATTTATTCAAATATGCACATTAATGGGTTAAGAAGTGTGAAAAGTGTGCAATGTTTGCAGGAAAGTAGAGACTGGATGTTATGTCATTAAGGCCTATTCAAGTTGAGTATCCTTTCATGTAATAGGGTTTAGACTTCATTGGAATTATAAATACTCCATATATTTCTATAAATAAGTGGGTGTTGATATCTTTAAACTATTTCACTAGGTGGGTGGAAGCAGTACCTTTGAAGGAGGCAAATGAAAACTTTGTGCTTGAGTTCTATAAAAGTCTAGTCTCCCATTTTGTAGTACCTTCCATTGTAATATTAGATAATGCATTGGAATTAAGAAGTGTAAATGTATTTTAATGGGATCTTTAAAAATTTATTTATCTAAAATATTTATCAAATTAATATCCATAGGGTAATGGACTAGTTGAGTCCACTAACAAGACCCTGATTTGGATCATCAAAAGAGTAATGGAGGATAATTAGAGATCATGGAATACAAACTTGAAGAATAATTTATTGGCTAATATATTCATCCCCAAGAAGGCCATTGGTCATTCACCTTATCTCTTATTTTATGGAATAGAATCAAGGCTACCCATCTCACTGGAACTTCTATCTTTAGAGCTTCCACACCAACTAGAGCTTATCGAAAGTGATACAATGGAGGTTAGGATGAATGAATTGAGAGAATTGGAAGAGATAAGAGATGATGTCATGCATATCATGTGGTATAACTAGAAGAATTTCAAGAAATATCATTATAAGATAACTTCATCAAGGACATTATAGAAAAGTGACATAGTCCTCAAATGGGATGAGGATCATGTAAAACTAGGAAAACACTCTAAGTTTGACAACCTTTAGAGTGGACCTTATTTCATCACAAGTTTCAAGGAAAGCAACACCTTTGAACTTTCTATATTTAATTTAAAAATCCTTTCCATTCCTCTCAATGTGAGGTATCTTAATTTCTATTATTAGTTTGATCTTAGGCTCATTTTACATAGGTAGTTAGGTATATTTTTCCTCTAAGTGATTTTGCACATTGCTTTATTTTTTGTTTTTTTGGTCTATTTTGTTACTTTATTGTTGTTTTTGGGTTCCCTATTACTCCAAAATCATTTCTAAAAATCAAGTAGTCTTTTTAAAAATAGAATTTCATTTATTTAGTCATCTTGAACAAGCCTAATCAAAGTCTAGGTCCCATGACCAACAGGCTAGTCAAGCTAGTTGAGTCATCAAAAGTGTTTACCATTTTGGCCCACATATCAAGATTTGCTTATAGTTAGAGATAAAATCCTATCAAGGTCCTAATTTATTGGTAGGTCAAATGTCTTATAAGTAGGATCAACATTACAAAGTAAAGGGTTTGATCATTTTCAAAAACAAATCTAGAAGAGCTTACATGTTTAAAAGCCTAGTTTATAATTAGGAAACATTTCAATGTTTATTTAACTAAGTGTTTGAATTATTTAAAGAAAATTTTACCAAAGGTAAAAGGGTAACTAAATTTTTATTTCAATTAAATTGTCAATCAAAATTACCAAAGACAACATTCTTCTAGACAAAATGTCCAAGATAATCTCTTTGAAGACACATTTTTGTCAAACAAAGTGTTTGAAAAAAAGGTCCTTGTAAAAAGCTTGAAGATATTTCCATCAAGAGAAATGTCTCTAGCATTATGATCGATGCAAATCTCCAATAGAATTTAATGGTTTTGGATAAATTATTTGTTTAATACTTAAAAATTGATCTAATAGGATATGAAAATTTTCGTAAGATCACAGGGACATGAACTAGATTAACAAAATATTGAATACTTTTCAGGATCTTGAAAGATTGAATCAAAATGACTTGGGCCAATTTAAGGACCAGAAAATCAAGATGCCATGAAGAATTAGATTGGATAGCATGTTTATGAATATTATAAATGAGTTCAAGAAGCCTCACATGACCATCAGACCATGCATGCTCAATGTCCTTAGTGTTAGGATCATTATCTATAAGTTTCATATCTCGATGAGTCCTCTATCTCGAGATCTAAGCCTTCAAATTTTAGCTTGCAGAGTCTAAGGTGCTAGGCTAGACTACACATCACATGGAAACACACAAGTTAGATTGTTTGTGAATTTAATAAATTCACCTCAAAAAGCCTTTAAATCTAAAAGGATGTAATAACATAGAGTTCTTCATGCCAAAAACATGCTCTATAAGTTTCATGTATGTATTAGCTTTCTATTTAAATTTATTGAGTTTCAAATTTGGTCAAATAGAGTAAGACGTTCATGCAAGTGTGAAATTCAATCCTAAAAAATATCCATTTAGGTTTAAATTATCAATGACATGCACATATATGTCATACAAAATCACACAAGTTATCTCACTTGAACAACTTGTAAACATAGTTAGGAATCTCCTAGAATTCGTAGATCAAGTGGACATAATTATTTTAGTATTAAGAACATATCTTAAAAATTTGGTGCTTCCATGAAATTTTTGCTTTGATTTCCATGATTTTAAAGTTAGTCAAATAATGGGAGACATTTGAAGAGTTATCAATTTTAATTTTTGGTAAAAATTGTTAGGGTCTTAAATTTGATGATCACATGGATGTCAATGATGGTCTCATGGACATCAAAAGATGATTATGTAGACATCAAATTTAGGCCATGATAAATAGCTATTTGTTTTAAAATACATGTAGATCCAATGATTGGCTTTCATTTGTACCAAGGGATATCGATGGTGTGAGATGAGTAAAAAAGTCGTAGATGTCTAAAGGCCACCACATGAAGTGCATAAAGCAGTAGATTGATAATAGGATCTTAAGATCAATGCATGAATCACAAGTGGAATAAGAACATTTAAAATAGAAGTAAATCAATGGACTACATCCATTCATACCAAGAATATCTGATGGTGTGAGTGTAATGTCAAAGAGTTAAGATCTGACAATGGGCATCTACAAGGCCAATGATTTTGATTATCCTAAATAATTCTTGATAGATAAAGTCTAACCAAAGGGCATTATTTGACCAAATTAAATAGGTATTATAGGGTCATCCCATCACCATTGGATATTTGATAAATGTCACTAAAGGGAAACATTGATGCAGTCAAGTTTAAAAACATAAAGGGACCACCATTAAATCTTAATATGAACGCCTAGGTTAATGTTTTGTGTCACGCATGATTCATTCTATGACTATGTTTTTGATTTTAAAAATAAATATCCATTCATATGGTGAACTCTTGGTTCCTAAAAAGATAGAATGGGTCTATTTGGACCTATTATAATAAAAAATACTAGCTATATAGTCTATAGGCCTACATTGACAATAATGACCATAGGAAAACCAATAGTCTGAGATTAGTTTTCCATCTATAGTTGAGCTTATGAACATGGGGACAAGTTTGAGCATGATCTAGTTTTAAATGAGAGCTATCATTTTTAAGGATGTCATACAGCCATACATGTCGACTCAAATTGTTTCATCTCTAGGACCAACTGCATGAAGAGGGACCCTTCTCTCCGCTCTTGCATGCCTTGATGAACCTATGAAGACTTAGTTATCACTAGGACAAAACTATAATAGATTGATATGATGTTTGTAACTACATTGATGCTAGAACCTAGCTTAGATGACTTGATCCCACTATTTAAAC
>JARHVA010010122.1:0-97500 GCA_037957365.1 Torreya grandis
CATTTTATATCTAAAATTTAAGTCCTTGGACTATTCCTACGAGATATTTGGCATGTTTTCGTTTTACATGTGTGAACTCTATTTGGAATGAGTGTGAGTCACAAGAGTGGGTGGATGATTAGAGTTCTAAACCTTTAATTATAATCAACACATATCAAGCTCTAACAACATTTCAACTTACATATATGACATTATTAGATGACTTTGACCACGTATCCGATCTAGTGCAGTCAGGTAGAATATTTTTCATTATATACAATTTATTCTCATTATATATCTTCATAGTGTCACTAAATATGGCTTTTTGTGATATAGGTCATGTTTTTTTAATTATTTCAGATGAGGAAAATGAAGATGGCACATATTACTACTTGTGTCAGTGTGTAGAGAGAAATAAAAAATTGACTTCCCTATTTATAAATGTAGAAAACATTGACTATCCCACTAGGTTAATGGTAGTCAGTGGAACTTGATTTTTGACGATATCCTATACAAAATATAGATCAATGGTTATTTAAAGAGTTTGAAATGCATAGGAAGATACTACACTATTCAAATTTGATTCTCATTATAAATATTCAATTATAGAAATATAATGGGAGGCCATTAAATGGGAAAATATAGAAAGTTTAAGAGTCAGACCATGAAGCTATTCCTGATACTATCAAGGTTAGAGCAGATCCTAGTGGTTTGTTGGATTAAAATATGCATGTATGTTGACTTTTCAAATTTAGATGTAATTAGTTTTACTAAATATTTTTTATTTTATAGGTAGTACATATGAATTTCTTTTTTAATTACTTACCAATAATTTTTTTTAGGTTAGTGGTGCCAAATAAGTTTCCACCTTCATGTGGTTGGAACTATCAGTAAATAATTTCATATTTTTGAAGCTAAAAGAAGCTTGTTAAAACTACTTATCAATTATCCTTTAAATGAGGTTGCCTTGAATGAAGGAAAACATAGAAGAAGCATCATGGCTATTTGAAGTGTTTGATGTGGTCAAATGCCTTCATGATTTGACCTATATTTAGGGAAGGTGGTCTCCTTAATTCTATTTTGATCTTAACTCACCATGTCATTGCCTTTTAATGTTTTACTTATTCTTTAACCAACTAATTTTTAACTCCCATGAATTAGTTCCATTATTATAGGGTAGTTTGAAAGACCTTCAATGCTTATTTGACTACATCAAATGACTATTTAATTTCTCAAGGCATAGGGGTAGCATGATTAACATTATTGAAAGCCTATTTCCTAGGAGATCATGGTCTAACTATCTCCCCATTCAACATTTATACCTTCTTACCTGCATGTAATCGATTGTCAACTCTCAATTTGGCACTCTCTCATTACATTCACTAGCATATTTATGATATTTCATGATTTTCAATGTAGGATCCCCACTTACGGCCATTAATCCACCTTAATAATGTAAATTAAGTGTAATCATCTTTTTAAGTCTTATTACATCTCAAAATATGATAAAAATCTTAAAATTGAGACCTCTTTCCTTGGAGAGGCAAACTAGCTCCTCTTAATTCTTGACTACACTAATCCACCTAAATAGTATAGTCAAGGTGGATAGTGTATAGATAAATATTATCTTGATTATTGACCTTCATATGGTTGGCATTATCAGTAAATAATTCCATATTTTTCAAGCTAAGAGAAGCTAACTTTTTTAGTACTTAGTGTTTATTCACTCTTAAATGGTAGTGAAAATGCACTTCAAAGTGGATTTTAAATGTCATGGTGGTGTGATCACATGTAATTTTAATATCTATATGTGATAAAAGTTATATATTCTTAAGTGGAGGCCACTGAGGTATAAATGATAGTTGGAGCTCAAGAAGTTACCTATTCAATGCTCAAAAGTTCATTTTTGGACCTGTCACTGTAACTTATCCAAAATATTACTCTCAAAGGTTCCACCTAATTTATCTAGGGTGATATTAGAGGTATTAAAGAGTTAGGGGATGGATGTGATGGTTTTTATAAATGACTTACATGTTTCAATTTACACATGTTTGAACTTAGGCTAAAAAATTACATTTTTCTTGTATTAGGAAGGGCATTCTTGAGGTTGAAATGGGTGGTGGGTTTGTCAATCAGGCCTAATGGGAGGATAAAAACTTGGTCCTAAAAATTATCTTCCCCCTAGATGTGTTGACAGTGCCAATTTTAAGTTAGGAAGAATTAAAACTAGAGTTCTACAACCACAACTTAAACTTTGGTAATATTTGTTGTCAATATTTTTGTGCTCCTAAATGATAATGAAAATGCAATTTTAGGTAAAATTGAAAATCATGATAGTGTGATCACATTTAATTTACATATATATATGTGATTTAAGTGATATGTTCTCAAGTGGAGGTCCAATAGGTATAAATAACACTTATAGCTCAAGAAGTTGCCCATTCAATGCCAAAACATTGCATTTTTTGACACATCTTTGCAACTTATCCAAAGGATTGATCTTTAAGGTACCACCTAAATGTTATAGGGTGTGATTAAAGGGATTAAATAAGTAGTGATAGATATAAAAGTTCATATAAATTACTTACAAGTTTATCTTTACGTGTGTTTGAACTTTGGATAAAAAATTGCTTTTTCTTGTATTAAGAAGGGCATTCTTAAGGCTAGAATGGGTGGTGGGTATGTATATTAGGATTTATGGGAGGACAAGAACCTGATAATATATGTTATATACCCCCTAGATGTATTGGAAATACTATTTTTTATTTAGTAAGCATCGAAAGAAGATTTTTATAACCATAACTTAAACTTTGACAATAATTGTTGTCAATGGTTTCGTGCTCCTGAATGGTAGTGAAAATGAATTTATAAGTGGATTAGAATTTATTGGAAGTATGATAACATGTATTTTACATATATAAATGCTATAGAGGTGATATATTCTCAAATGGATGTCTTAGAGGCAAAAATGGCAGTAGTTGGAGCTTTAAGTTGTTTATTCAATGCCAAAAGGTTGAATTTTTGGAGCCATCACTACAACTTATCCAACAGATTGATCTCAAAAGTTCCACATAAGTTATCTTGGTTGTGATTATAGGGATTAAATTGGTAGGAGATGGATATTATAGTTCATAAAAATGAGAACTTAGACTAAAAATTACATTTTTATTGTATTAGGAAGGGTGTTCATGAGGTTAAAATGGGTGGTGGGTTTGTTGATCAGGATTCATGAGAAGCCAAGAACCTAGTCCTAGATGTTATCCTCTCCATCAAAAGTGTTAGTAGTTACATTTTTTATTTAGGAATCATTAGAACCAAATTTTTTCAACCACAACTTAAACTTTGATAACATTTATTGTAAGTGTTTCCCTGCTCCTAAACGGTAGTGAAAATGCAATTTTGGGTGGATTTAACCATCGTGGTAGTGTGATAAAATGCAATATATATATATATATATATATATATATATATATATATGTATACATATATATATATATGTATATATACATATATATGTATATATATATATATGTATATATACATATATATATGTATATATATATATATATGTATATATGTATATATATATATATATACATATATATACATATACATACATATACATATGTATATGTCTACATATATATATATATATATATATATATATATGTATCTATATATATGTATGCATATATATATATATATATATATATATATATATATATATGCATACATATATATAGATACATATATATATATATATATATATATATATATATTACAAAAGTGATATATTCTCAAGTGGAGGTCCCATAGGTAGAAATAGAAATTGGATCTCAAGAGGTTGCCTATTCAATGCCAAAAAAATTACATTTTTAGACCCATCACTATAACTTATCCAATGGATTGATCTTAAAGTTTCCACATAAGTGATTTGGGGTGAAATTATAGGGATTAAAGAGGTAGTGGAAGGATTTTATAGTTTTTATAAATGAATTAGAAGTTTTTTTATGTGTGTTTGAAATTAGGCTAAAAAATTGCATTCTTTTTGTATTGTGAAGGGGTGTTCTTGAGGCTAAAATGGGTGGTGGGTTTGTCGATCAGTCCTAATGGGAGGATAATAAACTATTATTATATGTTATACTCCCCCTCAAACATGTTTTTAGTGTTATTTTTTTTATTAGAAAGCATAAAAACTAAATTTTTGTAACCACAACTTAGACATTGACAACATTTGTTATCAATGTTTCCACACTCTTGAATGCTAGTAAAAATGCACTTCTAGATGGATTTGAACATAGTGGTGATGTGATCACATGTAATTTTATTATATATATGTGATTGGAGTGATATATTCTCATGTGGAGGTCACATAGGTATAAATGGTAGCTGGAGCTCAAGAAGTTGCGTATTCAATGCCAAAAAGTTGCATTTTTGGACTTATCACTACAACTTGTCCAACGTATTGCTATCAAAGGTTACACCTAAGTGATATAAGGTGTGATTATATGGATTAAATAGGTAGGGGATGGATCTGATGGTTCATGGAAATGACTTACAAGTTTAATTTTATGTGTTTTTAAACTTAGGCTAAAAACAACATTTTTGTTGTATTGGCAAGGGCATTCTTGAGGCTAGAATGGGTGGTGAGCATGTAAATTAGGCCGAGTGGGAGTCAAATAACCAATTCATAGATGTTATCCACCCCCTTGACATGTTGGTAGTGCCATTTTTTGGTAAAGATGACATCTTTTAATATTGACACTTTACTTGGAACTAATATTTTATACTTGTACTTATTATTAATCTTTGTATGGTTGAATGGATATATATATATATATATATTTAGAACGATGCAAGGAATCTATGGGTATCAGATTCAATTTTCTATTTGAAATTATCTATAAAAGTTTTGAATTCCAAAAAAATCAATCAAAATATTTCCATAGGACTATATTAAATTATATCTCCATGATTTCTATTCTTCAAACCACCTTTACTTTAGGGTGAAACTACCCCTCTATCTGCCTGCAACCAATAAATACTCCACTTAATTTTCCATATTAGTGCTCCATCTATCCCTATTTACTAAACCTCTTACGTACTCTACTAACTCATACATTTTCCCCTACTCTCCTAAACTACACACCCCCATGCAACTCTCTCTCTCTCTCTCTCTTTCTCTCTCTCTCTCTCTCTCTCTCTCTCTCTCTCTCTCTCTCTCTCTCTCTCTCTCTCTCTCTCTCTCTCTCTCTCTCTCTCTCTCTCTCTCTCTCTTCTCACCCACTTTTGCATGAAAGTGTATTTTAAGTGCTCAAGGTGATTTGGAGGCTAGAATAGGTTTGTGATATTGTAAAATATCAATTGTAGGAAACCTAACAAATTTAAGGTACATGAACACAAATCAATAAAACTATTAATGGGAATTGAATTGGGTCTAGAGACCTCAATGGGGAGTTGAAGTATATCAAGAGTGAGGTGTTGAAGGTGTTGAAGGAGTGAGGTATTGAAGGGTTAGAAAGCTATCTCAAGAATGTGCATTGGGCCTAGTAGGCCAAATATCCCTTGAAGGTAAAAAGTGAAATAAAGTGTAAAGGAGTGTGCAAGCCTTTGAAATTAGATTGAGTGGGTTGAATGAAGGTTGGATAGGTGGATATAAGAGATATAGGAAGTGTTCTTGAAAGTATTAAAGAAGAGGAAATCATCTAGGTATAACCAAGCCTTGGGAATGTATAGTGAGAGAGTGTGAAGAGTGAATGACAAAAGGGTTAGGTTGGAGGATAGTAAAGTTAATTCAAGAGAATCACCAAATACATGTAGAATCTATGTTGACAATAGTATTAGCTAATTATTATGACCTATAAACTAGGTCCTAGTAAGTTTAATTTAAATGAGTAAGAGGGAATATAAGAATGTTTACTAAATTAATAAGTCTTGTTTAGAACCTAAAAATGTGATAACAATCACTCATAATTATGAATAACCATAAAGACCAACCAAAGTGTTTTAAAGGATAAAAAATAACATTTTTGAAGAGGTTAGAGCATATGTTGTAGGTTTGTCACAATGAAGGACTATGTAAATTCTTTATTATTGCACATAATAAATATTTATAAGTATTATTTCATGTTTTCCATTGTATTATCCTTATATAAAATGATTCTAATCCTTTCGTATTGAATTCAAGCTTAAATCTTAGTTATATTCATGAAACCCTCAAGATTTCTATATTTTTACTGTTACAGTCATTTTAGAGGCTTATTTACATGTGGAAACTATATGAACTCAATTAGAGTATTTAAATAGTTTAATATGTTTTTTAATACTAATATACATGTGTTAGATCATATAAAATCCCAGCTAGTTTTATGAACTATCAATAATTAGATCTCAACTTGCATAAATTCTAAGTAAATCCAATGTAAGGGTTTCATGAGTAAAACACCTCTAAAACTCAAAAAATTGAACAATAAGGTATTATTTTTTTTTATAATACTGGTAATGGATCTTATAAATTATTTAAAGTATCATTGGGTTGATAAGAGGTTCAAAATTATAGGTATTGAGGACTATTTTTCTATACACCTATAGAAGACCATGTTTGAGAGAGTTGTGCATAAGGTAAGATGATGTTTTGGTTGATTTGAGTTATATAAACTTGGTTAAGGGTAGGAAAATGTTATAATTTATAAAATAATACTATAAATATAATTTTTAAGATCTAAAAACTCTATTTTTATAAATTGACCTATTGGAGCAACAACTAGGTCTAGAGACCTAAAAACTTAAAAAGATAGAATTCGAGAATGAAATCTCAATCTCTTAGAGAAATATAGTTGGTTGATTTATTTAAAGTTTTGAAACATAAATAAATCCTTGATTTTTAATAATACCTATCCAAAGTGTCATAACTAATAATTGTTAAAAGGAAGGAGATCAGATCTGAGAGATTGGTGACTAGTTAAGAGCAAACCCAATGAGTAATTGACTAGTTTAAAAGAAGATTGTTTGAGAGTGGATTTTGAATCAAGTTTATAAAAAGAGTGGATAAGTGAGTCTTTAATTATTAATTATCTTATATCATATTAATAGGACATTCATATCCTTCTTAAACATATAATAACAAACTATGCATTAGGTGGTATTAAGGGGTGATAAAGTATTCTGGCCAAAGATGGATCATTGTCTCATAAGTGAATATTTTGTTTCAAGTAAGCAAGGTTTCCTTTTATTATAATAAATATATTATATTAAATTTTAGGCATAAGTTTATCTTTTAAGTTTAGCAAAGATAAATTTTCAAATATGAATAAGTAAGTAGACCATGTACATTGTGACAAAAAAGAGTTGAGTGTAGAAGAGGTATTGATAGAGACTACTCAAGAGGTGAGGGAAAATATAAAGGAACAAGAATAATAAAAGGCATATAAGTAGTAGTCCTAGTTTCAAGAAAATGTAATAAAAAAGGCATTATAACTAGTTGAAGGTGAAAGATCAAGTTTGTAGGTATAGGTATCAGAGTGAGAAATTTACAGGGATTTATGAATGATTTTTTGTCTTTGCATTATAAAAGTATGAACATGATTGGGTATGGGACTTAAGTGAAATAAAATTATGTTAATGATCAATTAAAAAAATTTAAATGGGTGATGACAAATGCAAAATAGATAAGAGTGTCATCAATTATTTCCACTACACAAAATTAAATAAAAACTTTAATTTAAAAAATTATGGGAGATCAAAGATTTATAGCATTGAAAAGAACAAATTTTAATCCTAATTTGTGTAAAACATTAAATACAAGATATGATAGATAATAGTTTTGAAGATCAAAAAAACATTACATGATAACATTTTAAATTAAAAGTGAAAATACATTATATAGATCAACAAAATTCAGATGAAAAATCCAAAAAACTCATATAAGCACATGTACAATGTCAATAATACATGGGTTACCATGATAGGTATACAAAAAATTACAAGATCTACCAACATAGTATCTAATGTCAGATGAATGTGATATACACATATATAATGTCAAGAAAGTGTACATTTACATATAAGCATACAAAAAATACATCTCATTTAAGACATATTAATCATCAAATAGCCTCCCTCTCTCTCTTTACCTTACTCAAAGAAGACGCTCCTTGGGATGTCATGCTGGTAGATGGAGATCCCTCTAATGCCTTGGATTTATCTAAGGTCTAACTGAGGGTCCTATTCTCATAGCTCACTCAATGTTGAATTTGTTCAAATAAAAGTATTATTACAAAATTAACATAAAATATATTCAACCACTTATTAGTAAATTAATTTTAAACTAGAATAAAAAATCATTTAAACATGCACTTACTGCAAGCTTATGGTCCTGTTCAATCTATGTTTTATGCTCAAATGAGTCAATGTTAGGCTTAATTTTTTGAATAGTCATATGAAATAGGGAAGAAACATGAGAATTTACCCTACTAATCATCTAATTGGGACTATCAGATATTATGGGATAACCCTGCATACAAAATACATTCACATAAGTTATATTTGGCCCAAGTATGTAGTAAAATTATTAAAACAAGTGTTTTTTATAATTCAAAATTACAAGTTAATATATACCTTTGTTTGTGCCTATGCATATAACATTGCAACAATAATGCCTATGTCTATCATGGCACTCATTGATGGAGTGTCTACTTGAGCCATAAACTAAATGTAAATAATATCTCACTTACTTTTATATAAAGTATCAAAGATATATATGGCATGTTTTTCTCCTTTATTAAACAAAGAGTGTATTTAATAGCATTGTACTTGAATTTTGAGATCCTTGATAAATAAATTTAATTTAAACTTTCAAGGAAAATATGCATAGACTAAATGTACATAGATCATAATATTAACTCAAAATTTTACCTCTGTATAAGTAAAAGGTGTCATCCTAATAGAGAAAAATGAAGTAGTGGATGGGTCAGCTACTAGATTTTAAAATGTAAACAATGGTTGTGTCAAATCAAATGCTATGAATGTTAATTATGACAATAGATGAACTATCACCTCTTTGGAAATAAAAAATGATATATTTATTATTCAATTTCTATGTAATTTAATTATTATTTATATTAAATTTCAAATATAACTTAAATTTAACATGAAATTTATATTAAATATACCTACATCTATGTAGTCATTGATGTTTGTACACCAAATATGCATGCCAAAAACTCATCACTCATAAGTATATTATCCAAGCCCTCTAAACCACTAGTATTGTCATCATCAGAAGGTTCAGTGCATATAATTCTACAAGATCTACAAAGGTTGGGTTGGGTATGCACACTAAGTGGCATATCTCTAGTATTAGTCTATCAGAGCCTACTCGTGCATCAATGAGTGAACTAATTGCATGAAGAGAGCAAGGGAAAATAAATAACGTGAATGCAAAATAAGGAAAATTTGCGTTTGGGTTCATTTTTTTTTGGTGATATAAGGAACATGATCATGTTATTAACATGATCACATTATTTATTTTAAATTATGAAATAATGTTATAACTCAGTAATTACTTAGCCATAATTTAAATTCGATCACATTATTGAATAATGTGATCATGTTATGGGAAATGTCCACAAAATTATCCCCCAACTCCATACATATACCCTATGCTTACTTAACATTGAAAATCCTCTATACATTTATTTTCTAAAAATATGCAAAGCTACCAAAGTTATATATAATTTAATGATTCCATATAATACCTTCAAACATATCCAAAAAAAAAAATTAAACTAAAACAAATACTTAGAAAACATGAAATCATTTTAAGACATGCACTTTGTTGAAAATATATTCATGTAAATTCTAGTGGTCCATATAAAATTATTTCAATTATCCCAATCTATATTTAAATATGATATCTCATTTATTCTTATTATAAATAATATTATAAAAAATGTAATTGGTGGATAACTATTTTAATAAATATGAAAAGTAAGTTTGTGTATATATCTCACAATTCTTTAATACAATTATAATAGATAAAAGAAGTAAAATATAAAATAAAAGAATTAAGTTAGTGAGATAGAAGTTTTTTCATCAATGTCAAGGTTGATGTAATTTGATGTCAATATTGGTGTCATTAATGTCATGGTGCATTTGGTGAAGATGCATGGTGAGGGGTCTATAAGCGTGTGTGCCTGATGTGACAAGAAATCCATGTGATAAGAGGTAATATGATAGAAAACTAATGTCTCTATATTGAGAGATAATTTTAAGGCAACCTAATGATTATTATAATGTTGATGTCAAGGTCAAGGTAAGCATATTAAGCACAAGGTGTCTTGAGAAGCCTAGTCATAACAAGCATAGTCATATCATGAGCATGTGCATGATGAGCATGAAGAGATTTGTTCATAGGTATGACATTGTTCAAGGAACATGTAATTCATGTTATCAAGGTTTATAAGCATCAAATAGTGTTTCAAGATCAGTTTTCAAAGTTGTCAAGTGTTTGAACCTAGTAAGAAACTTGAGAAGGTTTATGCATTGGATGCCTAGTCTTGTGCATGAAAGAGCATGGTGGCCTAATGAGATGGATACAAAAAGGAATAATAGGATGTATAAGGTTACTTGATAACACATATGAGGTGTTATATCACTCATAAGAGTTTTAAGGAGAGCCTAAAGGGGTAAGACCTTAAGCCCAAGTTTGCACCTAGACTAGTTTTATACCATGCCTAACCAAATGCGGTGTTATGAGGTGTTTTAAAGGCTTATGATGGATGTAAAATTTTCATTAATCATGAGATATATTTAGAATTATTTGTAGCATGTATTAAAATAAGTTTTAAGGTCATATTATAGGCCTAATGTGGTTTGTAGGTCAAAGTCTAAGCAAATAAAGAGAGAGATGGTGACCAACTGGGGTATTAGGGTCAATTTCCAAGGAAAGTGTGAGTATGCAAGAATTAAAATAATTGTGTCCTATTGTTTAAAGTAATTTTACAAATTTTTAGGTCAAATTTTGAAGGTTAAGACAAGAAAAAGTGTTTTACGATCTCTCGAGTACATAGAATGAGGGGTTCTCTACTCGAGAAGAACTTTCAAGTGTTCATTGGCACATGTAACCTCTGCATGAGAACCTAAGATATTCATGGTAGATGTGTAAGGGTCCTATCTCAAAACTATATGAATTATTTTTTTTAATGAGGGTTTAAGCTTTATAAATGATTGTTAAGACTAGAAGATGGTTTAAACCTTCAAAGAACTGTAATAATGACCCAATATGAAAATTATTATTATAAATTACTCAAAATGGATTGAAATAGATAGTGAAGTTATTTTATGTTGTATTTAACTATCTTAGACACCTCCATGTGTGATTTTTTGTTAGATGAGTGAGTGGACCGTAGAGGAAAGGCCTTTTTTCTTAAAGATTTGTTGTAGTAGTCAGAGTTGACCAAATCAAAGTTGTCAAATGGATGAATCTTGAAGCTTGATACTTTTATTTGATGTCCATGTTGGTTTACAAGTAGATTAAATCTCTCATGGGTTCTAAATTTATCTCACAAATTGATCAGTTGCTAACAAGCCTAATTGTGCAAATAGTGAAAAACCCAAGCAAAAGTGAGAAGTTGATTAGGGATGTGTTATCATGGATTAGGGATGAATCCAATTATATGAATAGGTTTTTAAATAATTTTAATACATATTAATTTTGTATAGATGTTTTTGAGGTTAGTGGATATGATGAAAATGTTGTTCATAAGTTGACTTGTTTAGTGCAGATGAGACAATAAAGGTACAAGTTCATGAGATTGGTCTATAATACTAATATTATCATTTGAAAATATTATCTATCTATCTATATAATAATGTTATAATTATAAAATAGTATTGTATATATGTATTAATATCCTTTTAAAGTAGTCATATAGGTGTTGAAAGGTCAAAATCACCATGATTAGTCTTCAAGGAAAACTGATAATTCTGGGTAAGCAAGTTATAATGATGAGTTTGAGGCTATATGTCCTAAGCTAAAGTATCAAATGATCATGATTTTTTTTTATGACATGAATGTCCTATGAATTATTTTATTAATTTTTGAGATTTAGTGAAATTTATTGAAATGGTAAAGCCAAAATGAGTTGACTTGTTCAGGTTTGACTATGTATACTAAACATAAAAGATTGTTATGAAACACCAATATTTGACATTAGACCTTGTGATATTTATAATTGATAATGATATAGATATTTAAAATAATATTTTTATTATATCAATGATCATAATAATTTCTCTTTTAGTTTTTAAATATCAAGTTCTTCATGACCATGTTTTGGAGTGTTCTAGTAGTTCTTAGTGAACTATTTGCAGAGAAGGGTTTGAGTCCTTTTGACATGTATTTTAAAGTATAAAACACATGGTGATGATATTAAGGTAATTTATATTATTTATGTGTGAGTTTTTTCCATGGTTTTTTTGTAAAATTATGTTTATGTTTCAATTTTTCAAAATAGACTTTATGGGTATTCACAAACCTAATTCTGAACAGTGTTAATGGTGTGCTTCAATTGGTGGTTGAAGCTAAATTTTTTATAAAGAATAGATGATCTTAGAATGTGTATATTTAATAGGAATATTATATGTTCCTACCATGTGAATTATTTTAAAATTCTCTAAGGAAATAAAAGTGTAACATGTCCTAAATATACCTAATAGGATTAGGTCTCCATGAGACCTAAAGGTGAGGTAAGGCCTAATTGAGGTAGGTCAGACCTAAAGAGACTTAAATAATGTTTTATAAATGTATATGAGATTTCCTAAGATCCATTTCATTTCTAAAATAATAATTTCAAGGGTGTTTGTCTGACTAAGAAGGGTATGAATAAGAGACTTGTATAAATACTAGGCAATTTTAGGCTTGTGTAAGTGAAAAGTACAAGCAAATGAAATAAAAAATTGGCAAGTATAATAAGGAATTTTATAAAATAATAGGTGTGTATAGGAACTATTATGAATTTTTAATAGAGTTTATGTATATGAAAATCAAGGTCATATGAACTAATTAAGTCAAGAAAAGGGCTAATTGAGCCAAGAAGGCTAGAAGGCAGTTTGAGAGGGATAAGAGTGTGAAGAGATGAAGAAGTGGTCATAATCAGTTAGTTGAGAAAAAGGGTGTCATAAAGGTGATTAAGTATATTATGTGGATAATTTTGTGTTGATTCATCTATGGGATTTGTGCCTCCTTGTAAGTGGATGCTTGTTAAAGCCTAGCTGAGTTGTGTTTAGCTAGTTGGGGTTGGTGCTCCATATGAAGTGGGTGATTCAATAAATTTGATGCTTATATTATATTAATATATTACATTTATATATATCATTGGGTTTTATTACTTTTTTAAGGTTTTATACATATATTGTGTTTTGACTTTTGTAATATTGTTTCGAGTTTGTAGAGTTTATTGCTTATGCATTTTTTGATCTATATGTTGATGATTGCTTAAGTGGAATTGATAGGAAATTTTTTGAAGACTGAATCACCACCCCTCATTCATTTTTTTTCCAAAATTTGGTATCATAGCTTGGTAATTTGAAGCAGGTCTAAAAACCTAAAGGATATCCTAGATGTAAGGATGGCTAGTTAGTAAACTCAAGGTGGTTTCTCTACTAGTAAGGCTCCATTATTTAATGGATCAAATTATGCCTTTTGGAATGTCAAGATGAAGCTATATTTGATGTGTCAAGGTCATGATATTTGGTAGTCATTTTTTGATGGATATAGTACTCCTCCTATTCTCCTAATTGATGTAGTAGGTAATAATTCTAATGAAAACAATTCTAAGGTAATGAATACCATTATTTATGGATTATCATAAATAGAGATTATGAAGGTGGTGTGCAATATGTATCAGCCAAATATATATGGGAAAAATTGAAGACCATCTATTAAGGAGACACCAAGGTGGAGATGGCCAAGTTGTAGACCCACTAGAGATAGTTTGAAAGTTTGAAGATGAAACAATTGCATCTTATCTATTGAAGGTTGATGAAGTTGTCAATGTCATTAGAGGATTGGGAGAAGAGGTGAAAGAATCTATAGTTTTTCAAAAAGTGTTGAAATCACTAACTCCTAATTTTGAATCTAAGGTGTCTACAATAGAAAAGATGCAAGATTTGGATAAGCTAGAGATTGATGGGCTTCATGGTATTTTGATTGCCTATGAGATGAGAACTAATGAAGGAAGACCTCCTAACAAGGAATCATATTTTAGAGTTGAAAATAATTCAAAATACCATATTTTAGAGTTGAAAATAATTCAAAATACAATAAGGTTAAGGATGAGGAATTATTAGATGTTGATGATGATCAACTAATATCCATGTTTACAAGTAAGTTGACATTTGGATCTGGTAAGTACAAGGGTATGTTGCCTTTCAATTTTTAAAATTATGGTAAGATTGGTCACTTTACATCCAAGTGTCCTAAAAAGGATAAGACTAAACATAGTGAATAATATGATTAAAATAATTGAGATGATAAGAAGGTCTATAATCCTAAAAAGAACAAGAGAGATTTAAGGAAGAATGAAGGTGGGAAAGGGTCATTAAAAAATAACAAAAGTTTCCATACCAAAGAAGATAACTCATATGATGTAAGTGATATAAAAACATCTGATAGTGATGATGGCATTAATGAACCTAAACATGAAAATATTGAAACCTTGTTCATGGTCATAGAATTGGAAAATGAGGGTTTCTCAAGTGGAAAATGCTTATGGTGTATGTAGAATCAAATGAATAAGAAGTTGAAGCAAACCTTGAGGTAGAATTGGTAAGTGCCTAGAGTAATTGAAGTTCCAAAGGATAAAGAATCACAAATTAAGATCACTAGTTAAGGATTATGAGGAGTAGATTGTATTATTTGAGGAAAGACTAAGTAACACTTTCAAGGAGTATGATGAGATCATTAATCATATTGAAGCATAGATGAGATAATCAATGCAAACCTAAAGGCTAAAGAGGAAGAATACATCAGATATGAAACTGAAGTAGAATCCTTGAAATTTGAGTTGAATCAAGAATCTAGCAATGTAAGGACCTTTGTGAAGTTTTAAAAGAGCATTGAGGCTCTATTTAACATCTTGAGTAGTCAAAATTCTACAAGTGACAAGATAGGTCTTGGTTTCTATTGGATAATAGATTTGTCCTTATATAAATATATTTTATTTTAACTCTATACTCTTCTCTCAAGAATAAATAAGTTAAACAACAAATGGGTGAACTATCAAGATTAGTTCCCCTCTGAATTAAGGTACATCTCCCTTTAAGATTTTCAATGAATTTAAATATTTAGATACACTTTTAACCAGAAAGTGTTTAAAGGTAGACTAATATCCATACATCATTATGATATGAATACAAGATTTTATAATAGTGATAAGTAACAGAATACACAGATTCTATTTTAAATAATAATTAAATAGATAAACGTATATATGTTGAACCAATAAATGATAAAACACACATAATAGATTGTCTGATGGAAATATAATTACTATATGAAGGAAGAGTTCACATATAAAATTCACTTTCAAATACTCAAACTCACAGATTTAAGTACTCAGTAATTAATTCTCATTTCCATTCATAGATGAAAAATGTTTCAGACAAACATCACATATCTTTGTAAAAACAATGGTCCAATTCTCAAATTTCTAACTCTTTCTCCCTTTTTTTTTATCCCATCTTTTTTAAAACCAAAAATATATATCATTTCCTTAAATCATCCATCTTTTAAACTAAACCAGAGTTAAAGTAACTCTGACCCATAAAGGATTTAGTTTTTACAAATTCAATAAAGATTAAGTTTCAAACAGAAAAGTAACTAAATTAACTGAATAAAAGAGACTATGTAAGTAAAGTTATTGTTGAAGTGATAGGTTAGGATCTTCAGATTTGCTCTTTTTAGTTGGGTAGACACATTGATCTTTCCACTCCTGAAATGTTGTAACAAACTCTTGAATTTTAGAAAGATTGGGAATGTTGATGTGTTTTATCCTTGCCTTCCAGATGTTTTCTTCCCTCCAAAATTTCCCCATATTTTCTATGTGCTCTAGGAGTATGTAGATACAGTGACAAAGAAGTGACTCTACCCTTGAAATTTGAGAGAAGTTTTCATTTGATAAGCTGTCACTTTCTTTAATAAAGTTAATCTTTTCCCTAAAGGATTGAATCACAGCATTGATGTCTTTCTCTGGCTTTCCATTGTCTTTTATGTAATTGATATCAATTCTCTATAGATCATGTTGCAATGACTAAATAAATTCAATTATTTTTTTAATCATTTTTGTGATTTCTAAACGTCCTTGTCTGGATACTGAATTTCTCCATTCAACATTTTTCTTACTTGTATATAATATATCTTCATCCAGTCCTGTTAAGTTCTTTTCTGAAAAAAAATTTGTTATCCCATATTTTTGCACTTCTTAAATCTGATTCATTATGCTCATCCATTTCCTTCCTCTTTTATCCACAAAGTGTTCTGAGTCTTCAAATCTTCAATAGTGATTGTAGTCAGATCATATACATTCTTCAATTTATGAATGTATTATGTACCTTTTAGGATGATGCTGTCTAACCAACTATCAAATACTATGGTAATCATTTTGCCTCTATGTATTTGATCTAGCATCCTTTGATTGACAAGAGATTTTAGATCAAAAGACATAGGCATTTGGGAAATTGGTTGTGGATCTATACTATGAATGGTATCAATATACTCTACCATTGACTGCATAGTCTATTTTAACTCTCTTTTTTCCTTTTCATCCTTCCAAGTTTTGATAAATATCCTTTTAATAGATGATTCTAGATGATGCACATTAACAACACATGATGCAGTCCCAAGGTCTACCTTTTCAACTGTAAAATCTTGAATAGTAGGATCTTGAACTTCTTCATTGTTTTTGGCCAGTCAATTTCTACATTCTAGTTCCCTGTGTTTGGGTCAACATCTACCCTAGATGTCATTTTTAAATTTTTAGATTTAGGAGATTTCCCTAAACACTTGCTCACCATATCTTCCAAGGGTAATAAAAATGGAATTACTTTCCTTTTATGACTGATTGAACTTTCCAGCCATTTAGGTGTAGAAGCTAAAGTTTCTCTATCAAGATTTAGTTGATCAGAAGGTATAGTTGAAACAATCATTAATTTGGCAAAATTAGAAGGAATTATTATCTATTGATCTATAATAACCTATTCCATCATTGGTGAATTAAATTCTTTATCACCTTTGATTTCTCCTAAATCCTCTTCAGAATTCAAATCCATAATCACTTTTTTAGAAAGTTGATTCTTCTTCTTGCTTTGAGTCCTTGGCCTGGTGGCACGAGGAGGCAAGGTAGTTACAAGGGCCTTCTAGAATTCTTTGATGATAGGGTCCCTTCCAGTTCTTGACTTGGAAGTACCTACATCACAAATAGTAATAGGCTCGTTAGATGAGCTTATTGGGAATGGAGATTCAATTATTATTGTACATTACTGGGAAACTATGTTTTGAACTCCTCCCAGTTTTTTCTCTCTCAACCATTTTTTAGTTCTCCTTCTCACTGGAAGGGTCTTAACCTCAATTCTATCTTCTTCACTTTTCTCCCAATAAATTTCAAGAATAGGTGATTCTTTTATTTTCTAAAATTGTGGATCAATAACCTATTCATCATTATCAATAATTCCAGAAATGTCCATGTTTAATTTGAGAGTAATTATCTACCGTAGGTAAAACTTGGACCACAGTCTCTTTTTGACTTCAAATTCATCTGAACAATCCTCCCAACAATCCTCTAATTGAGGAATATGTGAAAATCCTATTCCAAGGTCTAAATTATCTCTGGCAAAACTTTTACTATCAAATTTTAGTCTTGTTGTGAAGTATTTAAAATTGAATTTCTTAAGATCTGATTCTAAATTCAAAGCATCAGATGTTGCTTTGCATGAATAACATCCAATTTCAATAGGAAAAGATATACCAAATTTATTCTTCATTGGGAATTTTTTTATCTACATGTGCTAATTGCCTACAGACTTCTATTAGCACAAATCAATCAAAAACATACGTGGGTAACCTCAAGGGTTCACCATCAAAACCCCTAACTCTAATATAAGTGAACCTAGAAAACTAAATGAATAAACTACTATAGATAATAATTAACTGCATAGCTTCATCAAAAAACCTCTTATTAATGTTATTTGACATTTCAAAAGTCATTTTCCTAGAAAAAACATAATTGACCCTCCTATAATCCTCATAACAGTTATGCATTTGTAATTGTGAGTAATAATCATAAATTTTACTATCTTCAGCCAAGGGTGTATGAATTAACCCTACCCATTGTCTCGTAGAATCCAGGCAATAGAGTAGGTATGAAGACATATAAAATTCTCTATTTCCCAAACAATTACTTGAACCCTGATGCAAACATTCAGCTACAATTTTTGCCTAATCTGAATATTATTCTCCTTGAAGGATCACCTATATGAAGAAGTACATCTAGTCTTCCCAATAATAAGCGTGAGCATTGCCTTTTAGTCTATGTAATAATACCATGATATCTTGTACTTTTGGAATCATATGGTTTCTTGTTAATGGCCTAGACAATCTTGAACATCCTTTTTGGAATTTCAAGAGCCAATTCCTATCAATCACGCTCTTGTAAATTAATTTCTTCATTGAAAAGTAACCATAAGAAGAATTAATATTAAGGTCAAAATATGGCTCCTTGAGAGGAATTCTCATCACAGACATTAGTGTTTGTCTGTTGATATGTAATATAATATTACCATCTATAGTCCTGATGCACCTATTTTGAGGTTCATATCTATTCATGCATTCAAGGACCAATTTAGGGCATTGTATAGCCATGGGAAAGGCCGCAGCTTTAACCAGGCCACTTTCTACTATTTTTTGCATCATAGGATTTGACAAATGATTTCTAGCCCTTTCCTTAAAATCTTCCAAATCATATTGAATTAGAGAGGTGGCCCCAATTTTAGGTAGAGAACATATGAGACTAGGGACATGCTCATAATCAAGACAAGCAGATTTCATGGCTACAAGTCAGAGAATATAATGAAAAAGGAAAGTTTTGAATTTTAAATAATACTGTAAACTCAAAAGGATCCTTCTTTCTAACCAAGTAGAGGAAAAAACTTACAGTAAGAGTGAAACTCACCTTAAATTTATCTGAAATCACTATAGATTTAAGTAATCGAATATCTTATATCACATGTGTTGTTCTCCTTTGTATCACCTAGTAAGCTTGTTTGATGAATTTAAATTTTTTTCTCTTGATGTAGATATTAACCAGATCAAATGATTAAATCAGGACAATACATGATAAACATGCTTGATAAGAAATGCATTTTGACATATACATTAATGGCAAGCATATTTTATGCATGATTTTGATGAGTAATGATTATCTGTAACCTCATGAAAATTCAAAATTTTCTACTTTATAGTGAGTTTCAGATATATTTTCCTCTAAATCTCCCACTAATTTTAACTCATAGAAATCCTCAGGGTGAGATAAGAATATAACCATTGAACCATTGAACCATCAAACCATTGAACTTTTGAAAATTGTGGTTCAATTTCAGGGTTCAATGATATGAAATAAACCACATAGATTGACCAATAGTCATATGATCTTTCTATAAACTTTGGACTTTGATAGAACTATTGAAATTTTTAGATATTGAACCATTGAACTTTTCAGACATTGAATCGTTAAACTTTTGAACTCTGACAAAGGGTTCAAGTTCAACTAAAAGGTTCAATGACATAAATAATATACAAAGGAACAATGCATTTTGAGAAACATTGAACCATTGAAATTTGTTATGTAGGTTCAAATGATAGGTTCAAGCGATGGATTAATTTAGACAAAGGCTGAGTGACCATGACTCTTTTCAAAACATCGATATTTAATTCTTTGAACCATTCAACTCTTGAAATTTTGAACCATTGAACTTCTAGAAAGGTTCAAGTTCAACTAAAAGGTTCAAATATATACTTGAAAAACACAAAAGGACAAATAGTTCACTTTGAGAAACTTCAAACCATTGAACCATTAAAATTTTGAACTTCTTAAACTTCAAGAAAGGTTCAATTTCAAAGGTTCAATTCTTTTATAAATTTCACACACAAGAAATGATATGTGGGTGAACTTATTTTATGGTAGAATCATGAAGAATTGATTAAAGGTGACTCAAAAACTAACATTTTCAAAGAAGATCAAAAGGTGGTATCTCAAGTCAAGGATAAGGCTATTGAAGACAAGAAGTTCAAAATTAAAAGACCTATCAAATATCCTAATTATATAACTTATGTTATTTCATTCAATGGTTACTATTTTTTATGCATTCAGTTTGGTCATAGAGAAAGGGAGTGTAGAAGATCCTCTAAGAATGAGTACTCATGAGACTATGGAAGGAGTCATAATTCACATAATTTAAGAGGTATGTATGAGGTAGTTTCATACATTTTTCATAGTGTAGGGAACATTTTAATATTATATTCTAATAGATTTAAAAGGCCATCAAGCCAAAATAGGAGGTTTGAAGCCCTTAAAGTGTAAGAGAGAAGGCAAAGAATGTGTGGAAACCAAAGATAGAAAAGGTGAGTCATGATCAGTATATAAGATCAAATGGATTATTTTTTGTGGTATAACATAATTTAGATGATAAATAAATTTAGGAATTTTTGTTGTCATCTTAGATTGTTGATCTCTCAGATGATGAAAATGTCAACCTAGAGATGTAAATCAAGCCTAACAAAATCCTGAAAGACATTCAGTCTTGTGAGAGCATGGAGCTATGGGAATATCTTAAACTTGTGTTGTTATAAGTAATCTATGTAGAGAGATAAATAAATTAGGATTTATGGATACACTCTTCATTTAGTAGAAACATGGTGGATGTTTGGTTTGAAGTGGAGCTATTCAAGTTGTTGATTGAGCTTGATCTATGTTGAGAAGTAGTCTTGTAATCTGAGTTCATTTAAAGGAGGTATGAATGGATTAAGGGGAAGAATGTTGTCTTAATGACTCATATTATATGTGTTGTTATAAATAAGGTATGGTTATAGATAATAGTTATGGAAGACTTTTGTTATTAATGTCAATGGGAAATAAAATTTAAGAAGGAAGGTTGACTTGTTTGATGAAGATGTGAGTGATCAGTGATTAGTTTGAATAATGTTTTCCACAAATGGAAAAGGGGGAGTTTATTGATAATTTTTGTCATTGATTTCAACTTTTATGTTATTTGATGTCAAGGTTTGTGTCATTAATGTCATGGTGCATCTGGTGAAGATGCATGGTGAGTGGTTTGTAAGCTTGTGTGCTTGATATGATAAGAAAGCCATATGATAATAGAGAATTTGAAGGAAACCTAATATTTGTCTATTGAGATAGAGTTTTAAGGAAACCTAATGATTTTTATAAGGTTTATTTCAAGGTAAATTTAAGCATGTTTTTGAGTACTAGTTCTTGAAGCACAAGGTGTCTTAAGAAGCATATTCATAACAAGCATAGTCATATCATGAGCATGTGCATGATGATAATGAATAGGTTTATGAAGAAGTATGAAATTGTTTGAGGAAAACATAATGCATGTGATTATGGTGTATAATCATCAAATAGTGTTTCAAAATCAGTTTTCAAATTTGTCAAGTGTTTGGACCTAGTAAGAGACTTGAGAAGTTTTATGTATTAGATGCCTAGTCTTGTACATAAAAGAGCATGGTGGCCTGATGATATAGATGCACAAAGGCATAAGAGGTTTTATAAATTTTATTGAGAATACATATGAGGCATTGGATAACTCATAAGAGTTTAAAGGTGATCCTATACAGGTAATACCTTAAGCCCAAGTATGTAACTAGACTAGTTGTAGACCCTGCCTGACCAAATGTGGTGTCATGATATGTTGTCAAGGCATATAAAGGATGTAAATCATTGTTTAAGAATGAGAGAGATTGATAATGAGGTTTATATTACATGTAAATAATCTTAAAGGTCATATTGTATGCCTAATATAGTTTGTAGGTTAAGGTCTAAGTAAGCAAAGAGAGAGATGGTGGCCAAATGGGGTATCAAGATCAGTTTCCAAGGCAAGTGTGAGTGTGAAAGAATTAAAAAAAGTTTTTCATGTTGTTTCAAGTATTTTTACCAAGTTTAAAGTCAAATTTTTAAGGTTAAAACAAGAATAAAAAGTGTTTTAAGGTCTCTTGAGTGCATAGAATGAGGGGTTCTCAACCTGAGAATAACTTTCAAGAGTTCATTGGCATGTGTAACATTTTCATGAGAACTTGAGATAATCATTGTATATGGGTAAGGGTCCTATATCAGAATTATAGGCATTATTTTCTATAATGATGGGTTAATCTTTATGAATGATCATTAAGATTGGAAGATGGTTTAAACCCTCAAAGAACCCTAATAGTGACCTGATATGAAATATCTTTTTATAAAGTGATTAGAATGGATTGAAATATATATTTAAGTTATTATTTTTTGTATTAAAACTCTTCCATACACCTCTAGGTGTGATATTTTTGTTAGGTGAGTGAACCCTATAGTAAAGGCCTTATTTCTCATAGATTTATTGTAGCAGTTAGAGTTGACCAAGTCAAAGTTTTAAAATGGATAAGGTTGAATATTGAGATTTGTATTTTATTTCCATGGTGGTTTATAATCACATTATATCCCTTAGTGGTGATAAATAAGTCTTATAATTTGACCAATCACTAGTAGGCCTATTAGTGCAAACAGTGAGAAACCTAGGCAGAAGTGAGAAGTTGATTAAGGATGTGTTTTCATGGATTAGGGATGAACCATAGTGAATGGAGAGGTTTTTAAATTATTTTAAGACATTTTAATGTTGGATATATGTTTTGGAGGTAATTGGATATGATGAAAATATTTTTCATAAGTTGACATGTCTAGTGTAGATGAGATAATAAAGGTGCAAGTTCATGAGATTGGTTTGAAAGACCAATATTGTCATTTGGCCATATTATCTATATATTTTATAATGATATAATAATAACATAGGATAATCCATATTCATAATAAATCCTTCAAAGTACTCATACAAGTTTTGAAAGGTCAAAATCACCATGACTAGTCTTTAAGGCAAATTGACAATTCTGGGTAAACAAGTTGCAATGATGAGTTTGAGGCTCTATGTCATGAGATGAAGTATCTAATGCTCATGATGTTTTTGTTTAGTAAATTAATTTAATATCCATGATTTGAATAATTTTTTAGATTTAGTGAAAGTGATTGAAATGGTAAAGCCAAAATGGGTTGATTGGTTTAGGTTTGACTGTGTGTAATGAAGACAAAAGATTAGTCTACAAGACTAGTATTTGACATTAGGAATTGTAATATTTGAACTTGATAATGTGTGTGTGTGTGTGTGTGTGTGTGTGTGTGTTAAATAATATTTTTAAGGTGTCATTATCATGGGAAGTGATCTTTTAGGTGTTAAATATCAGGGTATTCATGACCAAGTTTTGGAGTGTTATGGTAGTTTTAAGTTGGCTATTTATAGAGAAGGGTTTGAGTTCTTTTTCCCTATATTTTGAAGCCTAAAACACATGGTGATGATATTATGGTCATGTATCTTAATTTTGTTTTATTTTTTCCATGTATTTTTGGTAAAATTGTGTTTATGCTTCATTTGTTCAAGATAGAATTTTTAGGTATACACAGGCCCAATTGTGAATAGTGCTAATGGTGTTCTTCAATTGGTGGTTGAAGATAAAAAGTATTATTAAGCCTAGATGAGATTATTAAGGGTATATTAAAGTGTAATATGATATGTTCCTTCCATGTGAAGTGTTTTAAAATTCTCCAATGAAGGCAAAGTGTAATGTGTCCTAAATAGACCTAATAGGATTAGGTCTGCATGAGACCTAAAAGTGAGATAAGGCCTAATTGAGGTAATTTAGACCTAAAGGGACTCGATTCACATTTTATCCATGTTTATGAGATGTCCTAAGATCCATTTCCTATCTGACATAATAAGGGTAAGGGTGTTTGGCCGACTAAGAAGGATATGAACAAGAGACTTGTATAAATACTAGGTAATTTTAGGCTTATGTGTAAGTGAAGAATACAAGTGAATGAAATAGAACATTGGTAAGTAGAAGGTATTTTATACAATAATATGTGTGTATATTAACTATTATTAATCTTTTATAGATTATATGTATGTATATATATATATATATATATATATATATATATATATATATATATATATATATATGAAAATCAAGGTCATATGATCTAATCAAGTCAAGAAGAGGGTTAGTTGAGCAATGAAATATAGAAGGTAGTTTGAGAGGGATAAGAGTTTGAAGAGTTGAAGAAGTGGTCATCATTAAGCTAGTTGGGGTTAATGCTCTATGTAAAGTGGGTGATTCACTAAATTTGTTGTTTGTATTATAATAATTTATAACATTTGTAGATATCAATGGGTTTTCTCCCCCTTTAATTTTTCCCATGTATATGGTGTGTTGACTTTTACAACCTTGTTTCATGCTTGTATAGTTGATTGTTTATGCATTGCTTGATCTATATGTTGATGATTACTTAAATGGAATTGATAGGAAAGTTTTTGAATATTGATTCACCCCACCCTCTTAGTCATTTTTATTCCAATATATATTTCTCTCAAGAAATCATTAATAAGTTTTAAATACAACAATAGGTCTGTTTGCACCTTTAAACTTGAGGTTAAGGAAATGGGTCCATCATTAAACCATGAAACAAAGAGTTACATTGATGGATTTTAAAAGGACAACCATATGTTGGTTCATAGATATAATTAATAAAATTACACATATTTTATTGACATAATGAAAAATATCTCATAAATATCCTTGAATACTTTTAAAGGAGTAAAACCTATCATGGATCTCATAATACATTGGACACCTAAAAACAAAATTATCCTATAATTCTAGTTCATTATTGTAGAGTTTACATATGCATTGATGTTTTAGAATAAAGTGATATAAATGAATACAACTATGATGAGATCATACCTAACATTTATTTAAATACAATATCAAACAACCAAAAGAGACCCTGGTATACCTAAGAGTAATAATACGTTCATCTTCTATTTGGAGATAGTGCTCCAAGTAGTGATATATTTTGATTGATAATGGTTTCAATGACTCTATCCAAGTTAATTTTATGTAATATATATATATATATACATATATATACATAGATATATATATATATACATATATATATATATATATACATATATATATACATATATATATATACATATACATATATATATACATATACATATACATATATATATATATACATATATATATATATATACATATATATATATATATATATATACATATATATATATATACATATATATATATATACATATATATATATATATATATATATATATATACATATATATATATATACATATATATATATATATATATACATATATACATATATATATATATATACATATATACATATATACATATATATACATATATATATATATATATACATACATATATATATATATATATATATATATATATATATATATATATACATACATACATATATATACATACATACATATATATATATAATATATATATATACATATATACATATATATATATATATACATATATATATATATATATATATATATATACATATATATATATATATATACATATATATATATATACATACATACATATACATACATGCATACATACATACATACATACATACATATATATATATATATATATATATATATATATATATATATATATATATATATATATATACCTACCAAATGCATCTACGAATATCTCTTTTCAATAAATAGAGGGCATTGATGAAAAAAGTATTAGGATGCAATCGATTGATATCAAAATCACTTTTGTATAAGAAAGACATAGATTAAGCATACCAAGTATTTTTATTCATTTGTTCACATAACTTCATAGATTATTGAAGAGCCTTGAATAAATATATATTAATCCCAATTTTTTTATTTACTAATATATTAATCTCTGAAGCAACATCAATATATGGAAAATAACTAAAATATGAAGGGGATAGATGTTAAATTCAAAAAAAAAAAAAATTGCATGTGGAATAGATCATTTTCCTATAAGTTTTTGGATAGTATGAATATAATAACTCTATTAAATAAATTACAAAAAGTAATACTAAGCCCAGGTACCCAAATTTCATAACCATACAATACTATTGGTGATGTTAAAATTTGAAAGATACACAATTTTATTTTAGCATCCTGAAACTAAGGTTGGAATTTTTTTCTTAAGTATGCTAAGTAAAGCATACCCCTTGTATAATCTCTCATATAACTAGGAGAATATTTAAAGGAAGTCATTTGAAAGGCAAACCAAATTAAATATAGGTTAAAAACTACTTCAGCTAAACTTCCTTTATAAATAAGATTAGTACAACTATAACATTTATTTTAATCAAATTCACTTGTAAACCATAAAACATTACTAATTAAGTTTAAAAAAAAACGTGAAATATGATAACATTTGAAGAGTGGTATGAACATTAAAGAATGACATGATTTAAAGTATTATTACAACTATTACTACACTAAGAGGTGTAATCTATAATATGATTAGTATGGGGAAAGCTCTAATATCATACTCCTAAAACGGAAATTTTAGTTCAATATTATTTTAGCACATCCACCTATAAAAATAAAAAACCAGTTTGATATTATTTTAGTACATCCATTTTTGTTTAAAATATATTTTTTTGACCCAAAATTATTGCCATCTTCTCTTTACATAGTCAAATAAAAGAAATGTGATATAATTTAATGACTTGATCAATTCATACTACAATTGTATGGAATTGATCATGCATACATGGCAATGCCCATATTTTTTTGTTGACTAATGCTTTACATGGTAATCTTAGGATAATAAACAAGGTCTTAGGGGTATCCATTCTCCCAAATTCATCTGAGGCATGATCCTAGCCTCATCCCTTAAATCATGATAGGTCCAACTAGTAGCAAGAATTTATCCTTAGAAGATTCTTTGTGGGACAAACATCTTCCCTAGTTGAACCAACAACCATTCATGCCCATCTAATGTTTTACAGATTGAACATTGATTAATATTATGCTTTATTTAATCTTCATCTAGCCATATGTAAAATGTATTATATAATTATTAGGAATAAAATAGAAATTAATGCAAAATAATTTCAAAGAATCACAATAATAAGATCTATGAATAGAGATACATCAAGAACATAAATTAAAATACACAAAAAGAAGATATGATTTAACATGGTTCACCCAATGAAGGATACATCCACTAAGAAACACTTGCTCAGATCTTATTACAAGCCAACAAGAGTATAATCCACTTTCAGATCAGTATTCTCATAATTACAATGCACAAATATTGTTTGGAGATGTGCTCAACAAACTTTCTTAAATTCACATACTCTGTTCACCTTCTCAAACTTAGTTCTTCCAATGTATTACCTACTTTATGTCCATCTATACATAATACATCAATAGTTAACTGACATAGTAGTTTTAAAAAATAATGGGTACCAAAAACATGGGCCTTAATTTATTTTAAAGGATTAAAACCTACCACGGATCTCATAATACATTGGACAACTAATTACAAAATTATCCTATAATTCTAGTTCATTATTGTAGAGTTTACATATGCACTAATGTTGTAGAAGAAAGTGCTCTAAATAAATACAAATATGATGAAATAATACCTAAAATTGATTAAAAAAAATCTCAAACTAAAAGAGACCCTGTTACACCTAAGAGTAATAATACGTTCATCTTCTATTTGGAGATAGTGCTCCAAGTAGTGATACATTTTTATTAATAATGGTTTCAATGATTCTATCCAAGTTAATTTTATGTAAGATTTATAGATCTCATCCCAAATGCATCTATGAATATCTCTTTTCAATAAATAGGGATCATTGATGAAAAAAGTATTAGGATGCAAACGATTGATATCAAAATCACTTTTGTATAAGAAAGACATAGATTAAGCATACCAAGTATTTTTATTCATTTGTTCATATAAATTCATAGATTATTGAAGGTCCTTGAATGAATATATATTAATCCCATTTTTTTAATTTACTATATAACTTAACCTTTGAAGCAACATCAATATATGCAAAATAACTAAAATATGAAGGGGATAGATGTTAAATTCAAAAAAAAAATGCATATGGAATAGATCATTTTTCCTTTAAGGTTTTGGATAGTATGAAAATAATAATTCTATTAACTCAATTCCAACAAGTAATACCAAGCCCAGGTACCCAAATTTTATAACCATACAATACTATTGGTGACGTTAAAATTTGAAAGATACACAATTTTATTTTAGCATTCTGAAATTGAGGTTGGAATTGTTTTCTTAAGCATGCTAAGCATAATGTACCCCTTGTATAATCTCTCATATAACTAGGAGCATATTGAAAGGAAGTCCTTTGAAAGGCACACCAAATTAAATATGGATTAAACACTAATTCAACTAAAGTTCCTTTATAAATAAGGTTAGTAAAATTATAACATTTATTTTACTCAAATTCACTTGTAAACCATAAAAAATTACTAATTGAGTAGGAAAAACACATGAAAGATTATAAAATTTGAAGAGTGGTACGAACATTAAAGAATGACATGATTTAAAGTACTATTACACCTATTTCTACTCTAATAAGAATAATCTATAATATTATTAGTATGGGGAAAGCTCTAATATCGTACTTGTAGAAGGAAAAATTCAGTTCAATATTATTTTAACATGTCAACCCATAAAAAGAAAAAACCAGTCCAATATTAATTTAACACATCCAATTTTATTTAAAATATAAATTTTTATGACCCAATGTTATTACCATCTTCTCTCTGCATAGTCAAATAAAACAAATGTGATATAATTTAACGAGTTGATAAATTCATACTACAATTGTATGGACTAAATCTTGCACATATGGTAATGCCCATATTTTTTTATTGACTAATGCTTTACATAGTAATCTTAGGATAATAACCAAGGTATTAGTGGTTTCAATTATCCCAAATTTATCTAGGGCACGATCCTGGCCTCATCCCTTATATCGTGATAGGTTTTTCTAGTAACAAGAATTGATCCTTGAAAGATTCTTTATGAGCCAAACATCTTTCCTAGTTAAACTAATAACCATTCATACCCATCTAATTTTTAAAAGATTGAACACTGATTAATATTATGCTTTATTTAATCTTCTTCATCCATATGTAAAATTTATTATGTAACTGTTATGAATAAAATGGAAATTAATGTGAAATAATTTCACAGAATCACAATAACAAGAGCTCTGAATAGAGATACATTAAGAATGAAAATTAAAATATACAACAAGAGGACAAAATTTAATGTAGTTCACCCAATATGGGATACATCCACAAAAAAACACTTGCTCAGATCTTATTACAAGTAAACAAGAGTATAATCCACTCTCAAATCAATCTTCTCACAATTTCAATGCACAAATATTGTTTGGAGTTGCACTCAACAAATTTTCCCAAATTCACACACTTTTTTCACCTTCTAAAGCTTAGTTTTTTCTGATGTATTACCTATTATATGTCCATATATACATAATACATCAATAGGTAACTGATGCAGTGATTTAACTATGCAATTATGCTGGTTCGCAGGCAGGCAGGAAACTATTGATAACTGAGCCAAAAATGGGTGCTCTTTCAGAATTTGAATTAGTTGGTTTATAGGTAGGTGGAAAATTGGTCAAGGAGAATCTGGTAGGAGGTACAAACCTTGGAGGAACTGTAAGGGGTGTTGAGAAGAATGTTGGGTCAGAATCTTTGGCCGAGTGGATAATGGAAAGTCTTCATGCGTATTTCATCCTTTTTGTGGGGTCCGTGTCCCCCCATTAGATTCCCCTTCTAATTTTCATGTGTTGGGGTAGGATCTCTAAAAGGAGAAAGATAATGTTGATTCTAATAAGGAAAATTCCTCAAAAGGGCTGAAGGTAGGGTTCTCAGAATGAAGGACTTGGTCATCTCTGTTTGGCAAGAAACCTACTGGAAAATCTCTTTTCCCATCGATGACTACTAAGTCTTGCTGGGAGAAAGGTGAGTTTCAAGTTTTTATTCTAGATCCTTTAGTCTATTTTCTATGTCCTCCATGGATTTCACCCTAGTGGGAAAATTTTTAGGAGCAAGACCAGATCTATAATCTCTTAGAAAAATGGTTAAAAGGAAATGGGTTATTTGAGGAGAGGTAGATATTGCACCAATGTCGAATGGTTTCTTCTCATTTATCTTCAACTGTAAAGAAGACATGAATATGGTTCTTTGTGGAGGACCGTGGTCTTTTGGTAAATGCTCTCTCACTATTAAAAAATGGGAGCCTAACATGGATCTCTTAGATTCTTTTTTCTTAACCACTCCCATTTGGGCTAGACTTCTTGGTCTCCCTTTAGAATTTTGGCATGAGGACATTTTTGAAGGTATTTCTAGTTCTTTTGGTGAACTTGCAGCATTGGATAATGCTAAGGCTTCTAGAACCAAACTTCAAAGTGCCAGACTTTATGTTAAAGTGGCAGACCTGAATCATCTCCCACAAAAGGTGGAACTAATATCCAAGCTTGGTAAAAAAACTCAAGAATTTTTTTGTGAAGATTTATCCAACTCTTGCTATGCTTGTAAGAAACAAGGGCATCTGGTTAAAAACTATCCCTCCAAAAGTAAAAATCATCCAAGTAGTGTTTCAAATGGGAAAATGACCAAGGTCCAGTAAAATAAAGTATTGAAACCCAAAGAAGATCATCGCTAAGAACAAAGAATAATGAAGATTCTAAAGATCCACATGCTAAGGTGGATAAAGAGCCTTCTTTTGAAGATTCTAATGCTCCACATGCTAAGGCAGATAAAGAGCCTTCTTTTGAGAAAGTAAACTCTGAGAAAGAAGGACATGGTTTGCAATCAGATACCATAATACCTAAACAAAGAATAAATGATCTCACAGATCTATCAAAACAAATCATTATCTATCAAAGGATAGAAGATAGATGGAGAGATGTAGATGACAAAATTGTGCTAGAGGAAGGTGAATTCTTGGCTGAAGCTGGAAATAAATCAGAGGAGGGAGATCTTCTTTTTCCTTAGTCTAGGGAGATCCAGGTGTTATCTTAGGCTGATAATGACTTTCCTTTGGATGAGCCTCCTCCCCTAGAAGCTGTGAAAGATAATGGAGAAAACTCAAAGCATATACTAAACCAAAGAAAAAGGGCTGAAAAAAAGATCAATACTAAGGGGGTAGAAACTAGAAGCAACAAAACAGATCAACAAACTAAGGCAAAACCTCTTGCTTATACTCCAAATAAATCTGGAAAAAGAGCTGAATAACATTCTAAGGTGAAACCGGATGTTGGTTCCCTAGACAAACCTGGAAGAAGATCCACTAAGAAAAATAGAGAGTTAGAAAGTATGTAGAATATTGCTGATGGTAGGCAGGCAACTATTCTGGATTTTACCCCTAAAAATTAGATATGAAAATCATTACTTGGAATATTAGGGGGCTGAATAGTATTCATAAACTGGATATTGATGTTGTCCCTGTAAAACTTGACTTTGATGCTGCTCTTTAGTATGTTTTAGGACTATTTTTCCTGGTGGTTGTTAATGCTTTATCTTTTTTGATTCTGTTTAAGGGTTTCGAGGTCCCTTCAAAACTTGTTTTTATTGTAATCTAAAACTGACGCAGTGATTTCATAAAATAATGGGTACCAAAACCATGGGCCAAGTCAACCCATAATGGTTCCCCATTAATCATGGGTGATGACACCACACATATACAAGTATAGATAAACCACGTATCTATACTCCCAAAAAAGGGGGTCCAATTTTTTTTAAATGTGTATATTAAGAGTGTATAATACATTTTAATGTGTAATTTTTGAAATTAATTGTAATGAGTAAATAGGCTCTACAACATAACAATATCCCAATTGGAGACCGATTTCCTCTAATAAGGCTTCTCAACCCTTCTTTGTCATTTATGTAGGCTAACCAAAACTGAGCATAGCTTCAGTTTCTCCCTTGTGACCACCTTGGTCATCATATCTTTAGGATTCTAACTGGTATGAATATTCTCTAGCTTTAACTTCTCTTTCTCCAAAGTTGTCCTAATGAAATACTACCTCAACTGTATATGCTTCATACTAGAGTGTAAAGTATAGTTTTTTTTAGGTGTATGGCACTTTGACTATCACTATATAGCTTCCCTTCCTCCTAATTAAGCCCCAAATCCTCAAGTAACTTTTATAACCAAATCCTTTCTTTTCTTGCCTCTATGGTAGTAACATACTCAACCTCTATGCTTGAGAAAGCCACAAGCTTTTGTAGTCATGAAATATAGCTCACCGTTGTGTTACCTACAATAAATACATATCTTGTCATGCTCCTCCTATTGTCTAAATCTCTAGCCATTTCCAAATCTACATAAGCATGCAAAGTGGTGTCCAATCCATCATAGCTAAAGATTGTCCTCATGGTCCCTTTAGAGTACTAAAGGATCCACTTTACTATATGTCAGTGATCTCTACCTAGGTCACTCATGTACCTACTTACTACTCACACTGCATGGGAAATATTTATCCTAGTACACACCATGGCATACATCATGTTGCCAACTATCGATGAGTAATGTAAATAGGATATTTGGATTCTCTCCTTATTTATCTTGGGACACTACTCCTTTGATAACTTAAAATGGCCTACCAAAGGAGTCTCAATCAGTTTAGCATCCTACATACTAAGCCTCTCCAAGAATTTTTTAATTTACTCTTTCTTGAGATAAATTCAGCTTTCGTTCTTTCGTATCTCAAGATATTCTAATACCAAGGATTTGTTTTGTTGCTCCCAAATCCTTCATAACAAAGGAATTACTAATTTTTTCCTTAAGTAGTTTTGTTTCCTACATGTTCTTACCTGTAACCAACATGACATCTACATAAAAAAATATAATAATTTAACTAGCATCACCAAAATTCTTGATATATATGTAATGGTCTGAATGACACCTAGAGTATTCCTGCTCCATCATAAAAGTATCAAATTTCTTGTACCACTGTCATGGATCTTTTTTTAGGCCATACCATCTCCTCTTTTATTTACACACCATGTTCTTCTTACTTGTGACCTCATATCCCTATATATGTTCTATGTATAAATCCTCCTCCAAATCACTATGAAATAACTTAGTCTTCATATCTAGTTGATCTAAATGCAATTCTTCTACTGTCATTGTCACAAGAACAATCCTAATAGAAGTCATCTTCACCACTAGAGAAAAAATCTCATCAAAATCAATTACCTTATTTTATGCAAACCCTTTTACCACCAACCAGACCTTGTACCTTTTTTTTCTTCTATCATCCTCTTTAATCATTTACACCCACTTGTTATGTAATGCTCTCTTACCTTCAGGTGGGATTACCAAATCCCAAGTCCAATTTTCCATGAGAGATTGATGTTTATCATCTATTTATTATTCCCTCTTCTTCATGACATCTACTTACATTACTTATTTAAATCACTTTATCTCTCCCCTATCAGTAAGTAATAAATAATTAAGAGATGGAGAAAAATGTTCATATTCCATTCTTACCCTAGAAGACCTTCTCACTTCAGGAGTTTGGGAATCTTATGGAGTAGGTGCCTAAATTAGTTACTTGGAAATTTTACATTTGTAATGTCCTTAAAAATTGTGTATTCTTTTTTGGAATCCTCTTTCTAATCCTTAAGACTCCAAAATCAAAAACCAAAGTCATCCATCACCATAACCAATAAAGGTGCATTTTTCAGACTTAGCCTCTAACTTGGTTCTATCATATTTTCAATATGAACAAAATATTCATAGCCAAATACTCTAAGAAAGGAATAATCAACCTTATTAACATACCAATCTTCCTCAGGTATGTCTCCATCCAAGGAAGATAAAGGTCTTATATTGATCAGATATACAACTATGTTTATTACTTCTACCCAAAACTGAAGGGGTAATCTTACATACAACCTCATGCTCCTAACACACTTCATGATAGTATTGTTCATCCTTTATAACACTCTATTATATGATGGAGTTCTTGGAACTATCCTCTATCTATGAATTCCATTCCTATAATAATAGTAAAAAAAAATTATTGTTGTAATATTCCCCACCATTATCTAACCTGAGACATTTTAACTTGAGACTTGTTTCATTATGAATGAAAGATTTACATATTTTAAATGTATCAAAAACATCATATTTTCTCTTAATACCATACACCCAAAATTTCATAGTTGCATCATTAATAAAAGTGGCATAATAATATGATCCACTAATAGAAGATATTAGAGTCGGCCCCTATACATCTAAATGAACCAGCATTAACTTATTCTCCTTCTTCATAGGTACAACCTTGAGAAACTTTATCCTTTTTTTGTTTTTCATAAAAATAGTCCTCATATAAATCTAAATAAAACCCTTTCAATTTGGGAAACCTACCCTTCAAAAATTTTATGCCCTTTTAGCTCTTGTGACCAAGCCTATTGTGCCAAAAAGTTGAATCTGTATCTTTAACAACTAAATTATAATAGTCAACACTACTTGATAAATAAAAGGTACCAAAATTCTTACCTCTTTATACCATAAGAGAACCCTTGGTCACCTTCCAAGAATATACTATAAAAGTCACCATATAACCATCACTGCCTAACTTCCCCCCAGATACCAAATTCCATCTCAACTTGGGCACATGCTTAACATCCTTTAGTAGCCAAGTGTTCCCATTCTGCATCTTGACCTAAACACATAATTTTCCTACCATTATTTAAATCTCATCATCACCAAGATAAACATGTATTAAATCCCTTTGAACATAATCAATAAAATAACGCCTATTTGGTGTAACATGAAAAGAAGCCCCTGAATCTAAAACCCTAGACTCAATAATATTATCTATGGAGAGAATTAATGCATCATAAAAAACATTACCTATTGTCACATTCACCTCATTGGAGTCTTCTTGATTTTTATCCTTGTTCTGAAGAGCCCAACAATCCTTCTTCTCATGCCTAATCTTTCCACAGTGTTAGCATGCCATCCTGCTCTTTGATTTTGACTTGTGTTGGCCATTTGACTTTCCATGCTTTCTTTTTCCTCTATGATTTTGTCTCCCTCTAATATCCAATGCCAAATAATCACCTAAATTATAAGTTTCCTCAATGCTTTTTCATCACATTTCCTTAATAAGGAATACTTATATGACATCTTCAAACTTCAACTTGGCATTTTTAGAGGCTGAGTTGCTCAAAACCATTACTAGACTGTTCCAACTCTCTAGTAAGGAACACAAAATAAGTAGATCCATAACTTCATAATCAAATTCAATTTTTACAGAGTTGAATAAACTCACAATCATATTAAATTTATTTAAATGATCATAAATTAAACCATTTTCAGACATCTTCATATTAAATAACTTTTTCATTAAAAATATTTTATTAGAAGCAAAGGGTTTCTCATATAACTTCCCTAATGCATTCATTATATCTTCCATGGTATTTTCCTATGATATATTAAATACTAAAAATTATGTAAGGCATAACCAAATGGCCCTAATTAATTTATTGTCAAGTAGATCCCAAGCCTCATCTGACATACTCACTAGTTGATTTACTTTTCCTCCCAGTGGAGCATGAAGGTACTTTTGAGAGAGGTAATCCTCCATCTACATCTTCCATAGACCAAATTCTACCCATTTTAGTTTTAAAACTTTGATCTACTATCATCATCCATAGCTCCCACTTAAAGTAATAACCCTTCCTATGATTCAACTTAAAGCACTAATACTAGTTATTAGGAATAAAATAGAAATTAATGTAGAATAATTTCATAAAATCATAATAATATGAACTATGAATAGAGATACATGAAGAAAATAAATTAAAATTCACAACAAGAAGATAGAATTTAACATGTTTCACCCAATGTGGGATACATCCACCAAGAAACACTTTCTTAGATCTTATTACAAGCCAACAAGATTATAATCCACTCTCAGATTAGTCTTCTCACAATTACAATGGATAAATATTATTTAGAATTGTGCTCAACAAACTTTCCTGAATTCATACCAGATTTTACACATTATTTTCACCTTCTCAAACTTAGTTATTCCAATGTATTACCTATTGTATGTCCATATATACATAATACATCAATAGATAATCGACATAACAATTTTACAAAAAAATGGGTACCAAAACCATGGGCCAAGTCAACCCATAATGGTTCCCCATTATTCATGGGTGATGACACCACACATATACAAGTATAGAAAAAACACGTATCTATAGTCCATTAAGAGTGTAAAATACATTTTAATGTATAATATTTGAAATAAATTATAATGTGGAAATATGCTCCACAACATAACAGGAACATGTATATATCATGTCCCTATCATGAGTTTTAAACAGTGTGAAATCAAGAATGAATTTAACCATCATAGCCATATGTAAAATCTATTATGTAAAATTTATATATCATGTCTTTATCATAAGTTTTAATTAATGTATATATCATGTCCCTATGATGACAAGGGATAAAACTTCTGGCCCAGAGGGATTTCCTATTGAGTTCTTTCAAGCTTTTTGGGACAATGTCAAAGATTACATTTTTGAGGATTTAAGGGAAATACATACCTCGAAACAAATGCTAAATGATCTTAATAATATTTTTATTTCTCTAATTATTAAGAAGGATAAATTTTTGAATTTTTATGATGTTTGACCCATAGTCCTTTTTAATACTATCTATAAGATTTTTTCAAAAATTATTACTGAGAGACTTAAAAGATTCCTTCCCTCTATCATTTCTCCTAAACAAGGGGTTTTGTTCAGAGACACCAAATAATTGATGGTATTTATATTATATAGGAACCATTCACTCTATACATGTTAATAAGAAAAGTTATATTATTCATTAATCTCGATCATTTTAAGGCTTATGATAGAGTTTACTATAAATTTATGGAAGATATATTAAAATCCTTTGGTTTTGATGATAGATGGATACAATAGGTCATGGCTTGTTTTTCCTCTCATTCCTTTTCAATAATTATAAATGGTTCTCTTTTAGATATTTTCATTCTAATTTAGGTATTCATCAAGGGGATCCTCTTTCCTCGTATATCTTTCTAATTCGGGTAGAAGGATTGGGTAGGGTTTTACAACATCTCAAGTGTTCTAGTTTTCTTTTTGGATTTCGCATAGTACAAAGTATGGATCCATTTTCTTATCTTCAGTTTGTGGAAAACACTTGTTTGATGGGGAATGCCACTTTAATAGAAGATTTGGCTATTAGGCAAGATATTGACATTTATATCATTGTTTTAGGTTAGATTTTAAATGATGAGAAATTTATACTTTTCTTTTTCCATACCAACCCTTATTTTCAAGATAAAATTTCTAATATTCTTCATTTAAAAATTGCCTCTCCTCCTTTTAAATATTTGGGCATCCCCATTTCCTCTATTTGCTTGGGAAAAAAGATTGGAAGATTATGCTATAATTTCTTCACCATTATATTAACCATTGGAGTCACATATACCTTTCATTGGTAGGTCATATAGTGATTATTAAATCTATGATTCAAGATTTCTTAGTTTACAGATTTATGGCTCTTTCTACTCCGAAAGGCATTCTTCATGATCTAGACTAGAAGATGAGAGAGTTTATATGGGAAGGAAATTTAGAGAAAAATAAATGGCATTTGGTTAATTGGGATAAAATATATTAAACTAAATACCATGGTGGTTTAGGTTTATTTTTGGGGTTTTTATATTGTAAATACAACATCAACACTGCATTCTAGCCCAATGAGCTAGCGCATTGGCCCTTTCATGGAAGAATGAGGTCTTACATGCTCACCCAAAGCACACAGCTTAAGACTAGTTCCCATAGGTTTTTGTTGCATAGTAATACTTAGTTATATTCTTGTCAAACATGTATTTATTTATATATTCCATAAATGCAAAGATAGACTATTACAATCCTTGGAGTTCTAAGTTCTACTACCATGATTACATAGCTTAGCAACATTGTAGTTTCAAAGTTACTTCTTATAAAAGAAAAGATGCACCAAAATTTATGATAAGTAACTCACATGACATAATTCATTGTGAACTTAAGAATTTTGATCAAACCTACAAATTCATAGATTAAGCTTAAGCATCACATTAACAATACATCCATCCATCATCATGTTCATAGTCTCTTACAACTGGGGTATTTATAATTGTTTATCCCTAACTAAGTGTTTACAATCATTAATGACTTAAGTAATTATATAATGAACTCCCAATAGACTAGGAGTCATGGCATTCAACAAACTCTCCTCCTAATGATCTAGGCCTTTGTGCCCCCTATATCCATGTTCTATGCTAGATTCTTGCTATCGTGTGTTCCTCTCCTTGTGATTTGGTGCAAAAATTCATATAAATAAGTTATGGGTGTCCCATATGAATATTTTACTTAACTTATCCCACTTACCATGTGTTCCCCTAGTCTTCTACTTTAGTTTAGAGTCCTAAATCCTTGGGTTCCTCATGACTAATTTTTATTTGACTAGGTTCTCTCATACTAGTTCATCTGTGTTATTGTCCTTTTTCACCTTATAGGTTTTACACCATGATACTTCTATGCCTCTCAAGTTATATGGCATGGTCCTTTTTATCTATGTTCCTTTCACATCATGTCAATTTTGTGACAAAAAGGATAATACTTATCAAAAATTTGGGGCCAACATCACCCCACACTAAACTTTTAGTCCATCTTGGACTAAGTCATGTTAGTGGCTTTTGTCAAAAACTTGGGTCCTATTTTCTCAATATATTTCATAACATTGTCCCAATATGATAATGCCTCAAGCACCTTGGTATTTATTTATTCTATGGTCCCTTTCAATTTATTCGTCTCCTCGGGTTGGCTATAATTTTTGTTGGCCTTATTTACTAGTTCATCTAAGGATGTGGTAGCATCAGTATGAATGTCTTCAAGTGTAGAGACCTCTTTATAAACCTATCTTCAAAGGGTTGAAAAACTTGCATTCAGCTATGGATGATGTGTATTGATTATGTCCTCCACCATTTCCACATACCTGAATGCCTTGGCATGCTCAACATGGTCCTTTATTGAGAGTACATCATCTATCTACTACTTTTGGGATTCTTCAACTTGGAGCCAGATCTTCAATATTTTATGTGGGCATGTCAATCACCTAAAACTTCCATGTAAAATAGGGATAACTTCCCCAACCCTTTCTAGGGTGCACTTGTATACTTATAATGCCATGGTGAACTATTCTGCTAGCTTCAGTGCCTCATCTTTTGATGTGGGTTGCTCCTTGAATCACTTTACTAGAAGGTTCACTAAGGTTTCTAGCTTGCTTATGGTGTCCCCATTAAGAGGTATGCCATCTGCCTTTACCATTTACTATTGTAAAATTATTTTATAGAGGTTTAAATCTTTCACTTTTACCTTTGTGGCCTCTTGGATCTACTACTTTAAAGTGGCCACTTCCTCAGTGAGCACTTATTTATCTGTAACCTCTTTATTATGCATACCCACAACTTGGGCATGTTTTGTTTTGGTAGTGTGCACATCAAAATATGATAAAATGTTTTATCATGTGATCTCCATGGCTAGCTTAAAAAATGTAGTGCTTTCTAGAAGAGGGTTGATATTTTGAGGATTGACCCATAGTGGCTTGGGCAGTGCAAGAGCATCAATTCCCAAGGAGAGGTTGTCTTGAAGGAGCTCAAATTATTGATCATCATTATACATGTCTAGGAGAGAAGATACCTATTTCTAGGTCTCCAAGGTTTCATCATTTAAAATGAAGTGTGATCATAGATAGAGCATCCTATCAGGGACACCAAACTGATAATGCTCATATGGATTAGCAGATGCATTTTTGTTAGGATCTTTCATGGACTCAACCAATTGTTTCCCCTTAATAGGGTCATGCTCTAAGGTGTCCTCTTTATCATTATCCATGTGAATGCTACCAACAACCCTTTTAGTCTCTTCTTGTTCATTGTCCTCTTCACCATAGAGTAGTTAACATCAAATAGTGAGTCATCAGAGGTGGATTTCTCCTCCTACACCAGTGAGGGAGTCTTCTTGGAGTCAGAATTTGAGATATGAATATGTATTTTAAGAATGTCCTATTGGAGTGCTTTCCTACTATTTTGATATTGGGAAGCTTCTAAAATAGATGATTTTGGAGGAGATGGTTGCAGAATAACCTTAGAGGGAGAAGGAAGAAGTAGAGGTGGAGGGACTATTGGAAGTGGAGATTTGGATGGAAAAGGTCGGGGAGAAGAAGGGTGTGATGGAGAAGGGCATGGTGTAAATGGAGAATGGTGAGGTAGAGATGGGCATAGAGGTGTAAGGCTTGATTGAGGGGTCTAGGAAATATCTTACCTCTTCTATGGATCATGTTGTCTACTTGTGATGGTACCAAGATCTAGCCACTTATTCTTTAATAGGGTGCCCTTGTGAGCTTCTCTTTAGGGTCTCTAGCCTAGGGATCCTTTTGGGGCCACAACATATAGAACAAGTGGTGTACTTGTTTACCCACCATTATCTAATTTACCTTAATATCTGTCAATTCCATCTCCCACTCTCCAGGTAGGCCTTCTTGCCTAGATAAACAAACATATTTTGGAGAGTATCAATCTCTATATCAATCTTTTTACCTTCAAAAAAAATGGGTTATGCATCATACATATAGTTCATGGAGTCTAAAAAGTACCACACTGAAAAGGCATATGGTAACTTTAGCCATATAGATATTTCTCTAAAAGGGTTCATCCTGATGCACATAAAGGAGAAGAGTTGCTTCATAGAAAAATAGGATTTCTCAATAGCCAAAGGGGGTAAATCCTTTAGGATGCACCACTCATTCCCAAATTCCACCTTTATCCCATCAAACCAGTACCTCATCTTTATTTTGTATGAGGGGGTGATGTTCTGAGGGTATTTAAACACCTTATAGCATTCAATAGGGGACTTGTGCATGGGAGTATACCCACTTTAACACTTCTAAGTTATAATCTAGCATGTTGATTTCATCAAAAACCATTAAGATAAGGAATAACCCCATGGAAACCTATACTTAGGCATATAATGGGTCTTCTACACATATTTGATGATCTTCTAGGTGAAATACATAGCCCAGTTATATTTTATTCCTTGAGTGACTTAGTGGGAAATATGGAGGTGCACCACGTTGACCTATTTTCATTGATTAGTCTCACTGATCTTGGTCATAATGATTTGTGATGAAACTCAAAGGGTTAGATCCTATAGGTTCTTATTGTTTATGGTGTGGCCTTCCTTATGGTATAAGATTACCATGGTGGTCCTTTGGATTTCCTCAGTGTCTACCAAGTCATTAATCACACTCAACCCTGAGCATTGTAGTCTTATGACCTTGTTAATTCTCTCAAGCATGATCTTCATACTGCACTCAACAAAGTAAATTTATTCCTCATGGACATGTGAGAGAAGGAACTGAAATGCCTCCATGGGTTTTACAAAGAATGGTAAATTTAAGAGCTAAAACAACCATATAATGTCTAACTAGTTAAAGATCTTAAGATCAAACACCACCTAGTCCTTGGTGTTCTCACACTCAACCTAGTAGTGATTCTGAAGTTTAACCTCATTTCTAGGTTACCAATGATTATAATCAAATATTATGCAAGTGGAAACTTTAGAGACCCAATTATAAGTGCATAACACTAATTCTAGATACAACATTTCCTTAATTAATAGAGGTGAGGGAGGGGATGACAGAGCCTTCTTTGTTGGTGACGATTGAGCCTTATTTGCTTATCATATTATGCTTATTTCTTCTTCCTTTACATGTTGAACTTATTCTTCTAGATTTTCTTCCCTAATAAGAACCATGTCTCTTTCATGTACCTCTTTTTCTTCTAGTATCATAAGTAGTGGTTCAGTTCTTTGGGCCTTTTTCCTAGGCAACATCATCCTTCGAGTTGCCTAAAGGTTGATGCATGGCCATCTAATGTTCCCAAATGAATACATGGTTATGGTTGATTGCTTTATATTTTTGAGCTTTAATTTCCTATAATGGCGTACTTATTTAACCTACTACCTATAACTTTTGACACTAACCTTATGTTTCTTTTATGTAACCAAACTTGCAATACCCTTCCATAAATTTTCAATGCCCTTTGTAGGTTATTATGGAAATAAATTCACCTTGCTCGGCTCTGGATACATTTTTATCATATCTAATAGTTTCTTGTTCTCATCTCTATTAATCTCAAATACTTACAATGGTAAAACATAAAAATATTTTAGCTTGCGTATTTATGGGCTCAAGGGGGGTTCACCATCATTAATACCTTTCTTTCATCCATCATTTCATATCATTAAATTAGATCCTTAATGGTCACCATAATTCAATCACTAATTTTATAATTTAATGCTTATAATGGTATTATCACATCACTCTATTTGAACACTTCTTGCCATAACTATTATTTCCATATTAATGGCACATCCCATCTTGTGCTCTCTTTCAAAGTGGATGATAGCTATGTCCTATGCTTTCCTTGCTATGGAAGATAGTTGTCTTTCAAAATTCAAAATAATGGTGGGAACACCCTATAATTAATATTTATAGTTTGCTTACCTTAACTAACTTGTGAACCCTTAACACTTTGCATGTCTAGATTCCTTGTGCCTTGATAACTTTGTGTGCCCAGATACTTTGTGTGTTTATGCAATCTATGCACTTGAGTCAAGTTAATATTTATGATTTATTTCTACCCCATACTAAAATTATTCATGGTCCTCTACAAAATGAAAAATGAAAAATAAAAAAAAATTACATTAAGAAACAGTTACACGCAATAAAGGCAGTGCATTTATTAAAAACAAGAAATCCTAAACTAATGGAAAAAGCCTTATTGATTAAAATACTTTAACTATTCAAAAGTGAAATATGGCTAGAGTTGACTTCCATTATATGCCCAATAACGAATTGACCATCTAACCTTTATAATTAACATGCTATAGTAGGTTGAATGCTATAAATGGTGAAAGGACCATCCCATTGAATCTAATGTTTTCTAGGATAGCATGCAAACTTTGAGCTATATAGTAGGACTTTCATACCTAGTGTAAAAGTTTTTTTTATTTAAGTGTCAGTCATGCCATACCTTCTATTTGAATTTTTCTATATCTTGACTCTAATAAGTGAGGAAATGGGATTCATCAAGTTGTAAAAAAGCATCTAAGTGTGCTTTCAAGTATGCCTCCTCATATAATTATCCTACGTGCACTATACACAGTGATGGTACCGGAAAATCAACTAGTAGGACAGCCTCCTTGCCATAAACCAAATTAAAGGGTGTGATTTTCTTTAGGTGCTTTTAGGTTGTTTGGTAAACCCATAAGATCACAAACACCCTATCATCTCAATCAGTTTGGCTAATGTTGCAAATCTGTCAAAATGGTACCTAAGATTTTGTTGAAGGCCTTGATAATGCCATTAGTGAGGATGCTATGGTTTTGTTTTTTGGTGTGTAATCATGAACTCATTCAGTAAGATACAAATTATGTCATATAAGAAATGGGTACCTCAATCACTTGTGAAACTTAGTGGGCATCCAAACCTAGTGATGATATTCTCTCAGATGAAGTGTGTAGCAGTGACAATAATATAGTCTTTTATTGGTGTAGCTTCAATCTAATGCGTGATATAGTCAGTTACAGTGACAATATATCAAGAACCTATTCATCATCCAACTGGAGTGAAGGGGGAAATAAAATCAATGGCCCATTTATAAAATGGTTCTTGAGAAAGTATTGGTTATAGAGGCATGACATGTCTTCAGTTATGTTTTCCTACGTGATGACATATATCACATTTCCTAACATACACTTTAGCATCTTTAAAAAGAGTAGGCCACCATAATCTAGCCAATAGAACCTTATGCATGATAGCCTCTACAACATAGTTTCCTCCCAAAATTCCTTCATGAAATTCTCATAGTACTTTGGGGTACTCATGCTACATAACACAGTGCCAAAGAATCTTGTCACATGCAAGTTTGTAATGATCTCCTCCTATGAGTTAAAATAGAGTGGCGTAGATTGTGAGTTATTTTTTATCCTAGGGAGTGAAATAATTGGGAGCTGAACCAAAGGTTAAAAAATTAACAATATCCTCAAGCTCCTCAGGCACACACATGACATGGAATAGTTAAAAATTAGGTAACTTATCTTCAATGGCATATAGGGGTTTTCTAGACTCAATTCAAGACAAGTGGTAAGGTCCATAATTAGCTTTCCCAAGTTTCACCATGATAGAAAATTGAAATTCTTGGAACAACACTATCCAATAATAGATTCATCCATGTAGAACATGTTTATTAACAAGATGTTGACAAATTTTTTTAGATGTACACAAAATTTGCCTAGTCCAAGAATTCAGTGGAAGGACCAAGATCTTATGTTTTAAATGAAAATATCCATTTGAATTCAAAAGGCCAAGATGGCCTTGTAGTTGTCAAATTCAAACACAAGAGATGAATATTGCTTTTCAAATATATGCATGGTCTAGTGAACAATTGTGAACAAGTTTCTGGATTGAATAAGTGGACCCAAATAAGACCATGTAGAGTGCAAAGCTTTTGTAACACTTTGAGCTCACTCAAAATGTAAGTTATCAATGTCACATGGAATAAGTATATAGGTTGTATAGGATCTACAAGAGATCAAGACTACTTGAAATGAGTATGGGAAAGCAAAATATCCATTTGGTTCTCCATTATGTGTTCATCTTGACATTTGGATCCAGTAGTAGAAAGTCTAAATAGGTAATTTGTAGTGCCCATATCTCACATGTTTAGATGAATTAGAAAAAATTGGTCATATGGGTTTCTTCCCTTTTGTGCCAAGATCCTATGTGCCAAATCTCAAGTCCTCTACCAAAGCACATTAAAAGATATTAAGGTCCAAAGTTGCCTCCTTGGTCAATTTTTTGCATGTTTTCCACACTTAGCCATCTTAAAGAGAGTTCCAATAGAGAAAAATCAGCATCTTCACAAAGCTATATCTCATAGGTATGGTAGTGATTAAGGAAAGTAATCATGTGGGTTTGTTCATCTTGGTCCCTAGTTTCTATATTCTAAGTTCTATATCATCCACTAAAATGTGAAGATAGTTACACACATGCAAATTTGGGATCCCAAGAATTTTTGATAGGTTTTACATACTTAGCCAAATAAGCTAGAACATCACCAGGACGTCATGGAAACTGGATATGGACTAGTAAAATTGAACATTTATATCTTCACTCAGAAGGATTTTGAGACTAACATGTCAATTGTGTTTGTTTTTTTTTGACCTCAAGAACATCGCCAACAAATTTGGCCCATCCATAATTCCTATGTTTCAAGCTATAAATTGTCAAAGTTGATCAAATAATGAATGATAGTCACATGAGAGTCAAAATAAAGACATTGTAGAAATCCATATGAGCTTAAATTTGATGGTTTATGAAATTTCAAATACATCTGCATGGACGTCAAATGATGTTAGTGTGAATTTCAATTTAAATCAAAGAAAGTAACCATTTGGATTCAAAAATTCCTTCAAAGGCTTGAATTTGGTCGAGATCTAATAGTCTACAAGATCCCTCATATTAACACATAAGATCTAATGATCTATGTTGGAGTCAACCAAGTCAAAAGGTCCTCAGGTTAAAGCCTTTAAATATCTACAAGTTGGATATAATCCAATAGTGTGGGATAATCTATCCAATATCTAATGTTACACATTCACTAACAAAAGGATGGGTCCAAGCTAAATCATTGATCAACATTCAATCATACCAATGATCTGATGGAGCACAAAAACTGAAAGGAAAGTGTGACCAAGGAGATCTATGGTGTGCATTTAATCTCTCATCAAGATTAGATGGTGAGCATGAGTCAAACTAGTCAGTGAATCCAAAGAGCTAATGAGTCAAGGATAAGTGGCACAAGCATGTTTAGTTGGTAGAAAATCAATGGCTCATAGGCATCCGTATATAGATAGATTAATGGAGTGAGACAAATTCAATAAGTTATCATATCTATGGAGCTAATGAACATAAAGATAGTTGTGCATAATGTAGATAGTCCAAGTTGGTAATTGATAGCTAATAATCAAAAGTGATCTTGGGACATTTTTGATGAAAGTTGAAGAAGTTTAAATGGTCCTGGGAAAATTAAATGTTAAAAATCTAAGCTCAGATTTGAACCAAAGTTTAACTAGGGCCATAGTTCAGAGACTAAGCATTGCCATCAATGCTCCATATAATAGATCTTTTGGGTCTAATACATAAGACAGAGATAAACTAGTGATCATGAAGCAAAGTTAGGTAGTTTGGAGACTTTCATAGATATTGTGACTATGTGGAAACCAATGGTCTAAGATTAGTTTTCACATATAGTAGACCTATGTCTCACCTATCATCATTGATAATTTCTAATAATGTAAAGTATATTTGGCCACCTAATATATATGTGGCACTCTTTATCCAGTTCCAAGACATGATCCTCATCAACATATCAAGTGGAAGTAGCATGGAGTCCTAAGATAATGACTTGGTGGATGAATAAGAATAGTGAGCATTTAATTATTTTTTAAGGCCTTTGAAATTGTGCCTTCTTGATAAGATCTTGACTCAACCACATTCTTGAATTGGTGTTAATCAATCATAAGTGATTGGTCCTTTTCCAATGCACAGTTCTCTCTCTCTCTCTCTCTCCATTTTTTTTTATAAATGCAAGCTTCTAAGCCTTAAAATGGATCCCTCTATCTCTCTTTTTGGTATGATCAGACTATACCAAAATTTGTACTCTAACACCTTTTGATGAAATAAAGATTAAATTATATCATTTTTTGAGATAGATTGAAGTGTGTTCTATGAATTCATGCAATATTTTTAAATGAATATATGTTACTTATGTCTGAGTTTTTCTCACCTTCAGGAAGGGCTTAATAGTCTCACAAGTCATTTAAAGTGCAAGCTATAGTTTATTGCCTAATTTAAAAGTTGATATTTGCCCTCTTTTACTAATTTGGTAACTGATTAATGATTTATTCTAAAATATTTATGTGAGATTAATGTTCTTTGGTTTGAAAAGTGTCTCATAGTGTGTTTTGTGTGAGTTAGAGTGATCAAATCATTGGTGCATCACTACTTTTTTACATGTTATAAGTTTTATCAATTCTCTCTCCCTTTTCCAAGTAGGTGCTAGTTTAGGTTTAATGTAGGTGATAGATCCATAAGGAATCCAACATTATCTAGAGGTCTGATCCACTTTTAGGATACCCACATCCTAGGATCAGTCCCATGTTAGACTAGATTTGAGTAGGAAGATCTGAACAATCCCCTCCTCAGCTAAGTTGCAAATATAGAACCCCAATAGTTTTGGCACACTTGATGGGACCTGAGTTTCTTTAGTGTAATTAAACTTTTAAAATTGAGAATAAATATTTGTAGTATTAGTATGTATCTACCATCATCGAAAGTTGTAGATCCTTTAGGTTACATAACTCATAGCATCTTTCAGACAATGCTTTCATGCCAAAGTTTACAATAAGAGCATCAAGTAAAAGTACTTCTATTGAACATATTGAATTGCCTCCTAATTCTTATAAAAGATCAAGATTCAATATCACAATACCTTTTCTTCTAAAGTAGTATTTATCTTTTGGTCAATCTATTATTTTAGTCTAATATATTTCCCCCATAACCCAAATCCCTTTTTCCCAAATAGTTATCAAGAATCAAGTGTTTGTCCTATTTAATAGGGGTAGTCCCCTGAATTTGTCCTAGTATGATGGAATTCCATTGTTTGATCTAAAATGTATCCCTTTTTTCTCTAGAGAATGAGATAAAACTACTACTATTGAGCATATCCAAGATATTGCCAAGCTATGTTCTATTCATAATGTTACTCAAGATAATGTGGCTATTAGATTACTTGCTACTTATTTCAAGGGAAAAGCATTGAAATGGTATATGAATCTTCCTTTGACATCCATTTCTACTTGGGATGAGTTAGTTGGAGCTTTAATTAAGCAATTTGAAGAAAAGTCAAATTATCTATCTTTGGTTAAACAATTGACTACCATAAAAAGGTACCCCCATGAATTCATGTCAAACTTTAATCTCAAATTATAAAAGACATGGATTAGGGTTCTTGCATTGGTTAGGCCATCCCTAGAGTATGCATTTTTGTACTTCTTTCAGGCCCTTAATTCTGATATAAGTGTCATGATATAGTCCATGGGTCGTAATAACTTACCAAATGCCTATGAGATTGATATCAGACCAAAGAACAACTTGATTCAAGATAGTAAACTTGTTCTAAGGCCTTTAGTGCCTTTTTTTGGAATTACAACATGTTCTCCCCCTCAATTTCCCCAAATTCCATCTATAGCCCCTATTCCATCTCCAAAAGTCCAAGTTGTAGTCCTTTTTAATCAATCTAGTGAGATTGGTGATTTGAAAAATATGTTACAATCTTTCAAAAATGAAATTGTTTTACTCAAGAGACAAAAGTACCAAGGTAGACCTTATCAGTAGGAAAAATAGAGTGCCTATCAATATTTTAATCACCAAATACCACCTTATCAAAGTTTCAAGGATAATAAGAAACCTTATCAAAATCAAGGAGATATAACCCAAACTAAGACATATGCAACCCTTGATCCCAATGTGCCTTCCAACTTAAAATTTATTGTTCCCCAAAATAAATTAATGTAAGATCTAGGTTGATAACCTTCCACTCCAAATGACATTCATCATCAAGCTTTGCTATCACAAGAGATTACTATGCCACAGATGACACAAGAAGAGTTCCCTCTTCAATGTGGTCAATATCAAGACATGAATATGGAAATCCAAGGAGAAACTCAACAATTTTTAGGTCAGATTGATGTTATCAATATTAATTGGCATTTGGATGATCACATTGTGTTCAACCAAGTTGGTGAAACTAATAGCACAAATGGTCAAATGGTAGCTCTGACTAGAACTAAAAGAAGACAATTTGAAGAAGCTCAAGATGTGAGCAATACTTCTAGTGTTCCTAATTTTATGTCAAATAATTCTAAAGATCAAGTTGTTTTTCCTATAGCACACATTATTCATAACATAGAGACAATGAAAATTCCCTAAATGCCCCTAACTAGAGAATATCCAATGGCTCAGAAGTTGAAGCTAAAGGTTAGTAAAACATATTTTAACACTATTGATAAAATGAAGAAATAAAATGTTATTATTATAAAGTGGGATTCCCTTTACATCCTAGGGCAAAAGGACATGTTGATTCAAGAACTTTCGTATCTCAAGGTATCTTAAGAACTAGCTAAGAAACAAGAAGTTGTCTTGTCCAATTTAGACTAGAAAATAAAGAAACCTAATGAATAGATACATAACATGACAAAGGTGGATAAATCCAATGTCAAGTCAATAAATACTTTTCCCTTTTATCTCTCTTTAATATTAGGTGATTTTTTAGTCCATAATTATATGGTAGATAGTGGTGCTAGCAGCATTGTCATACCCAAACAAATTATAGACAAGCTTGGTCTTGTCTATGACCCAAAAAACAAAGGAGTATTACAATTAGATTGATCACAAAAAAAATAATAGGCATGATAAAATACCTAAATTTGACATTACATGCTTGACCCAATGCTATTATTTAGCAAGATGTAGTTATAGTGGACCTACCTCCCTATTTGTCCATGTGTCTGTCAAGAGATTTTACTTCAAAAATTGGAGAATACTTGTCAAATGATTGGACCTATTTAATGTTTAGAACTAGGTATGGTACTAATGTGACAATACAATCTAAACCTATTGCAATATTTCATTTGGAACTATATATGCCAAGCATGGTGAACACTAATTATGTTATCTCAGGTAAGGTATTAGAAAATAGTGAGATTGAATCTGAATCACTTTTAGATGGAGTCCTAGATATTTTACTTGATTAATGAGCCTATGATTTACATGAGAATTATCCCTAAAAGTTAATTGAATAAGGACTTGGTGTCTATTGTCTTCATGAAAATGATGCACCAATTCCAACATTCATGAAAGTTGAGTAGCCTAGTGATGGACTGTGGTAGCTATATTTTGATGGATCTAGGAATAAACATATGTTAATTTATATAGATAATCAAAGGTATTTATCTTCTCTCAAGTTTTATTTTGGTTATTCCAATAATGTCACTGAATATGAAACACTAGTGCATGGGGAAAAAAGATGAAGGTTAATTCCTTACAAGTCTTTGGAGATAGTGAACTAGTAGTTCACCAAGTAAGGGGAATTAATATATGAAAGAACCCAATATTTAGGTCTTATAAGCATAGAGTATAAGACCTAGTTGAAGACTTTCAAACCTTCAATATTTAAGCTATATCAATAAATTAGAATAAGCATGCAGATAGGTTGGCTGTTATTAGATCACAATTTAGTATCCTAGATAATATAAAAAGGGACAAAGTCCAATCACACATTAGGGTAGTTGTGAGACTTTATGTAATAAATAGCCATGATAATTGGCAAGTATTTGAAGATGACAACTAGATTTTCAAATTCTTACAAGAGGAAGCTGAATTCTCCTTAAAGAACCAAGACAAGAATTTACAACAGTATGATGAAAAGATTATGTAATTAAAGACAAAAAAGTTACCTATAAGAATAGCAAACCTAGAAAATATATTCAATAGAGATGATGAATTAAGAAAATAAAATTTTTCTTTATCAACCAAGGAAGAACACTACACAAATGTAAACATTACAATTGGTAAAAATTTAAAGCTAGGTAAAGTTTGCACATCTTCAAAGAAAGAAGCTTTTATTAAGTTATTTTCAAATTTTGTAGACATATTTACATGGTAGTATATTGACCTTAAATATTTGGATCCAAGTATAAATCAACATACCATTGAGTTAGAAGATGAGACTAGGCCATTCAGACAAAGGCCAAGGCCAATCAATCCAAAACTTTAACTTGTAATGAAAGTTGAACTACATAAGCTCATTGAGTCAGCCATAATATTTACAATTAAGCACTTAACTTGGGTAGTAGGCCTTGTTCAAGTACAAAAAAATAATTATGAAATAAGGATATGTGTCAATTATTGTGACTTGAACAAGGCCTCTCTCAAATATCACTATCCATTGCCATCAATAGAGCAAATTTTACAGCTGGTTGCAGGTTTAAAAAGGTTCTCTTTGTTGGATGGTTATAGTGTATATAACCAAATTTTGGTCAAATAAGAAGACTAGTACAAAACAACCTTCATGATAAAGTGGGGAACATTTTCATATAGAAAGATGCCTTTTGGTTTATCGAATGCTAGAGCCACTTTTCAAAAGGCTATGAACATGTCATTTTAGGGTTTCCTCAACAAGTTTATTCTTGTTTGTCTAGATGACACAAAATTATTCTCTAACAGTGTAATTGAGAATATGATTCATCTCAGAAAGGTATTTGCAAGGTACAGAGAATTCAGAGTGTCTTTGAACCCAAAAAAGTGTATTTTCTCTATTCATGAAGGTAGGCTTCTTAGACATGTCATTTCAAAGAATGGTACAAGCATAGACCCTGAAAGGATATAATCAATTCTTGTACTATCATTGCCTAAACATAAGAAATCCTTGAAAATATTTTTAGGCAAGATTAACTTCATAAGGAGATACATTTAAAAATTTTCTACTTTAGTTAGGCCATTTATAGCCATGTTAAATAAAGGTTAGAGTTTTATTTGGTCTAAAGGAGTGAAAAGTTTTGAATAAATCAAGAAAGCTATCGTCTGTGCTCCTAAACTCCTGAACCCTAATTTTATAAAATATTTATTGGTATATAGCTATGTTGACCTTGACATAATATTAAGTATTCTCATGCAGTAGAATAAAGAGACTTTAGAGAAGCCAATAACCTTTTTCAGCCAAGGCTTAGAAGAATATGAAACAATGTATTATTTTGTTGAGAAGCACATTCTTTTAGTTATAAGGTCTCTTTAAAAGTTTAGGTATTTACTATCTAATAATAAGATACATTTGATGGTTGTACATCCAAGTGTCAAAGACCTTTTGAACAAATATATAAGTGACAAAAGAGCTAGTTAGATAACCAAGGTCATGGAATATGACATTGAGATCAAAGTCACAAAGTTGGTTAGAGGCAAAGGACTCTGTGAACATCTAGCCCAAGAATTATAGGAGTCTAATGAATAGGTTATAGTGTCAAATGATTAAGAGCTTGCGAGAAATCCGGTCTCAACTTCCATCTAGTTCCAAGATATGGTAATATATCTACAAGATGGTATTTATCCTTCTCATTTCACTCCTTCAAAGAGGAGATGTTTCAAATTAAAATTAATTCCTTTTCTCCTTATTAATAATGTCTTATTTAAAAAAGATATCAATGGTATACTACTAAGATGCATAAAACCAGGTCAAACATAGAAGTTAATTGAGCAATTCCATGATGGACATGGTGGATGTCATTACTCTTCCATGATTACATCTCACAAGATGATGAGAGTTGGGTATCACTGGCCAAGTTTATTTGGTGATTACCATGCATAGATTAGGAAATGTAGACAATGTGCCATATTTGTTGGAAATGTGAGACTTATAGCCTTAAATCTCCAACCGATTTTAGTTAATCAACACTTTGTCTAATGAGGATTAGATTTTATTGGTGTTATCAACCCCCCATCAATCTCGAGACACAAGTGGATATTGAATGCCATAGATTATTTTACCAAATGAACAAAGGTAGTAGCATTAAAATAAGCCAGTGAAACCAGTGTTTTAGACTTCTATGAAGGTTTAGTTACCATATTTGGGGTCCATTCAACTATAATTTTTGATAATGCTATGGATTTTATATGATCTAAGATTAGCTAATGGGTAGTTCAACATAGTATTTTTCTCAATACCTCATCAAACTATTATCCATAAGGAAGTGGCCTTGTTGAGTCTACCATCATGAATTTGTTGAAGATCATTAGGAGGACTATAGAAGATAATTAGAGAACATGGCATCTCAAATTGAAGTTATCTCTATGCACTGATAGGATCACCTATAAAAGATCAATTACCAATTCTCTGTAAAAACTAGTATATGCTAAGGAAGCAAGAATGCCTATTTCTCTTGAATTCTCTGATTTGGAATTAATGCATTAGCTTAAGATTTTAGAGAATGAGCCAATGGAAATAATATATGATGAGCTCATGGATCTAGAAGAGACAATCCATCAGGCCATGTTGGCTATGGAGGCCCATCAAGTAATGACAAAGAGATCTTTTGACAAAGTGACTTTTTCAAAAAGTTTTCAAGAAGGAGATTTCATCCTCAAGTAGGATGAGAATAGAGCCAAGCTAGGAAAACACACAAAATTTGATTCTCTCAAGAGTGGACCATATATAGTTTCTAGTTGAAAATTCTATAACACTTTCCACCTCATAAGGATGAATGATGAAGAACTTTCTATCCCAGTCAATGCGATACATTTCAAACACTATTATTAAGGAAAGCTGAGTCCCCTATACATAGTGTTTTTCTTGTTTTTATCCAATTTTTTTCTAACACATTGATTAGTTTCCTTTCTATTTTTTTCTAAATAAGTGATTATTTCTTGTAAAATCATTTAGTAGTTTAGTTGCCTTTGTTTTTTAGGTTAGTTTCCCTTTTAGTTTGTTTTCTTTCCCTACTGTTGGGATTTTTCTATCTTTGCAAGTCAAGAGGCTATATTATAGTCATTTAATGGTCCATGTATTATCTATGATGATCCAATATTTATGTATATGGTATGATTTCTCAAACATAGCAGGCATGTTTCCTATCCAAGTCACCAAAGATGTTAACCAATTTTGGTCTACATACCAAAATTTTGCCTAGTCCAAGAATTTAATAGGAGTAAGATCTTTTATTTTTAAGGAAAATATATATTTGAATTCAAAAGGATAAAATAGCCCCATAGGTGTCAAATTCAAACATAAGAGATGACCATTGCTTTTCAAATATATGCATGGTCTAATGACTAAATGTGAACATGTTTCTAGATTGAATAAGTGGATCCAAATGAGACCATGCAAAGTGTAAAGCTTTTGTAACACTTTGAGATCACTCAAAGTGTAAGTTATCAATGTCACAAGGAACAAGTCTAAAATTTTTAGAGTCCCTATAGGAGGTCAATACTACTTGAAATGAGTATGGAAGATCAAAGGATCCATCTGGTTATCCTTTATGTGTTTATCTTGACATTTGTATCCATTAGCAGAAAGTCTAAATAGGTAATTTTTAGAGGCCATATCTCACACGTTTAGATGAATCAGATAAAATTGGTCATATGGGTTTCTTCTCTTTTGTGCCAATATTGTATACACCAAATCTCAAGTCTTTCACTAAAGCACATTGAAAGATATTGAGGTCCAAAGTTACCTCCTTGATCATTTTTTGCATGTTTTCCACACATCCATCTTAAAGAGAGTTATAGTGAGAGGATCCTCTTGAAACAATTAATAAAAATGCATGAAATAATATAGATTAATAACATGAATTAACAAATTTATATTATTAGTAGAACACTTGAAAATACTAAATTGATCACATGCCACTTCGAGAGGGAAACCTCCTTTGAGCAAGCTCAATACAATAAATTCATGGATGCCTTCCTTAGCCTCAACACTTATATACTAAGTCAAATATAAATTAATAACCACTTCCCCTAAATGTGAGATAAAATAAAATGATCATAGGATGAATTACAAAGTATATGCATCCATATCAACTATTACACTAAAAAAATAAAGATAAGGGGTAGCATAGGTTCCTAACATCCCCTCCATCTTAGAAAAAGCTTTGTCCTCAAAGCTTCAGACATGGAAATTAATGTTGAATCTGAAATAGTGGTTCCCATTTTGCATCTTCTAGTTATATTCAGTGCCATTGAATTAAAACCTCTATGATGGAATGGGAGTGAAGTTGTCATGTACACCTATCTAGGATTTCCTATGGATCGAGAAAGATGGACCCTTCATTATCAAGTTTTGGTAAAATAGTCTGCACTCTAATGTTTTTGCAAAGAAATTTATTTAGACAAGAGACATGAAATACTGGGTGAACTTAGGAAGAAGGTGGAAACTCGAACTTATAATCAATTGACCTAATCTTCTAGAGAATCTTATAAGGCCCATATAACTTGGGAGCTAGCTTATGATGTCATTTGAGTTTTAGGGAGGATTACTTGTATAGATTTAGGCAAAGAAAAACCATATCACCTACTTGAAAAGTGCACCTAGAATGGTGTTTATCAACCTATTATTTCATTCGATTTTGTGCCATATGAAGATTATCTCATAGGGTACTATGGATATGATCTCAGGTGTAGACAATCATGTTGAACGCTTGAACTAATGAACTACTAAGGGTGTCTAATAGAAGCACTTATGGTGTTTGACCATAGACTACTTCATATGGAGTCATTTTCATTGAAGTGTGGTAGGAGGTATTGTACCACCATTTGGCAAGGGAGAGCCACTTGGGCCATTGATGTTGTTATTTTGAGGTGAAGTAATGAAGAAAAAGTTTCAATAATTAGTTGACAATTTCAATCTACCCATTCATTTGGGGGTGATACCCAGAACTCATCTTCAATTGGGTGCCAATGTGGAGAAATAGTTCTATCTAAAAATGGCTAGTGAAAGTTACATCACAATTTGAGACAATGGATGAAGGAATGTCATGAAGATGGAAATTTTGGTCCAAGAAAATTTGTACGACTGTGGAGGTGGTATAAGGATGGCTGAGGGTAGAAAAATGACTATATTTAGAGAGGCAAACAACCACAACCAAGATCATTGTTTTCCCTCTACATTTAGGGATCCCCTTGATTAAATCCATAGAAATATCGGTCCAAATCCTAGTAAGGATGGGCAAGGGTTTGATAAACCTAGGGACGAGTGTTGTTTAACCCCTTTTTCATTAATAGGTATCACATTTAACCACCATCTATTGAATTAATTTTTTCATTTACTTTCAAAATAAGTTATATCACACCCACTCATAAGTTTTGAGAAACCCTTAGTGCCCTATTGATGGAGAAGCATGTAATTCATATAATACAACCTATTAAAGATCTATGCTCTAGGGAAGCACTAGATGACCCTTGTATCACAAATAAGCATCATCCCAAGAATAATGTGGTATAGTAGAAGGGTTAGTAGATAATTATTGAATGATTTGAGATATTGAGGAGTCATTGAAATACCCTTATTATACAGTGTCTAACTAATTTAGAATAGGCATGGAAATAGCTAAAATGGAAGATTAGTCCATAAATGTGTGAGATAGAGCATCGGCCAAAATATTGTCCTTACCCTTCTTGTGAGTGATGTCATAGTCATAACCCATTAGTTTATTGACCCATTTCTATTGTGATGGGGTGGAGACCTATTGTTCTAGGAAATATTTTAGACTTTGGTGTTCAATTTTGATGTAAAAATGATTCCCCAATAGGTATGGCTTCCACTTCTGTACTAGCATGTAAAATAGCCATCATTTCCTTCTCATAATTAGGGAGTACTAAAATATTGCAATAAAGGGCTTTGATAGTGAATGCAATGGGGTATCCTTCTTGTAGGAGAATAGAAGCAATTCCATTGCCACAAGTATCACTCTCGATAGTGAAGGTCTTGAAAATTTTTGACATAGTTAAAATAGGTGTAGTACACTTAACTTGTTTTAATTTTGCAAATGCACGCTCAGTAGCTTGTGTCCATGTAAAAGCATATTTTTTCAACATAGCTATCAACAAAGATATAATTTTCCCATAATCCTTGACAAACTAGAGATAGTATCCAGTGAGCCCTAAAAAACCATGGAGGCTCTTGAGTGTCTGAGGATAAGGTCAATTTATCATGGTAGTTATTTTTTTAGGATCCACCCAAACCCTTTAGACAGAAATAATATGATCAAGATACTCCACTTTGTCTTAGGAAAAATCAAATTTGGACTATTTTACACAAAGATAATGGTCATAAATAAGTTGAAGTGTGAGCTTTAGATGTTGAAGATGCTCAAACCATGTTTTACTATAGATGAGGATATCATCAAAGAAGACTAGAATGAATTTCTATAGGTAGGGACATAATATTTTATTCATCAATGCCTAAAATGTTGTAGGAGCATTAGCGAGGCCAAAGGGCATGACCAAAAACTCATAATGTCCATCATGCATGTGAAAATCTATTTTAAGGATATCATCCTTATGAAGCCAAATCTGGTATTATCCAAAGTGGAGATCCAACTTGGAGAAAAAATGAACACCATGAAACTCATCAATAACAGGGATTAGGAACCTATCCTTGATTATGATGTGATTAAGTATAAAAAAGTCAATGTAGAGGATTCATGGCCCATATTTTTTTCAAACAAGGAGAACTGGGGAAGAATATGGGTTAGTACTGGGGCAAATAATGCCTTGCTTTAGTAAGTCTCAAATGAGCACCTCTATCTTAGTCTTTTGTTGAAATGGGTAGTGGTAGGGGTAGATGTTGGGAGGAACACTTCCAGGAAGGAGATAAATATGGTGGTCCTCTAGTCATGAAGGTGGTCATCCCATGGGTTTAGAAAAGACACCTACATACCTATACAGAACTATTTATAGATCAGAAGGAGTAGTGAAGACTGTTGATGGTTGCACTTGAATAGAATGGAGTTGGGAAATGATGCCATGGGAATTCTTCTTAAGAAGCTTTTACATGAGATGTGAAATTATGATGATAGGAAACCCTGGTTGTAATCCTTTCAATGTGTGTTTTTTCCCATTATCTAAAAATTGCATCCAAAGTTCAGCAAAATCCTAGAAGATGGTTTCAAGTGTGTGTAACCATTGGTCTCCTAAAACAACATCACATCTACCTAAGGGCAAGGAAAACATATTAGAGTGCAAGTTATAATCTCCAATAGAGTTACACACATTATGACACTTTCATTTGCAAGGTAATGTGCCCCCATTGGCAATCATGAATTTATATTTGGAGCAATGATAGACAAAACAATCATCCTATTTGGTGATCTAAGGGTCAACGAAGTTATGAGTGATACCAAAATCAATGAGTATTGTGAGAGTGAATTTCTTGAAGTAACCCTTAACTCATATAGTTTGTGGGGTGGTGACTCTTACTAAGGTATGGAGAGAGATCTTTGGTTGGTCTTCCTAAGACGTATGTTCCATAATTGATCGAGATTTTTCTAGATCATCTATTGTATCCTGAACATCTTCCCAACCTTTAGTTTTGGGGGGAGAGTCCACATCCAATAGGTAGAGATTTTGCTCGACACATCAATTTCCACAAGTGAATTTATCATCTTAGTTTTAATATGATCCTTTTTCTATATGGGTTTGCATCTCTACTTTAGTCAAACGCTTGATAGGAGTGGTTCTAGGGGATGGCGTTGTCTGAGATCATTATGGAGCTGTATTTTTGAATGGAGAAAAATTAGATTTGAATCACTGTTGAGCTATGATCTTGTCCTCTGCCAACATAGCCAACCCTAAAGCTTCCATCATCATTTTGGGATAGAAAAATTTGACCTTAGATCAATTTGCATCCTTTAGTCCACTAACAAAACAAATCCTAAAGAATTCATCAAAAAATACCTCTATGTGATTGGATAGCTTTTCAAATTTTGTTTGAGATTATCTCATGGTTTGTATTTGGTGAAATTTATTGAGTGCTCTAGTGAAGGCATCAACATAACTAGGGCCAAACCATTGTAAAATGAGGGTGAAAAATCAGTCCATATGGGATCATTATGAGCCTTGGTATACCAATGATACCATGGAAGGGCTCCATTTTCCAAGTGAAAGGATGCAAGTGGGACCTTGTTGGCATCAAAAGTATTATGCAAACTAAAATATTATTTTATCTGATAGATCCATCAAGTCATATCTATACCATTGAATCAAGGAAAATAAAGCTTCAAATTTATGGGAATTAGGAGTGGAATTGGGATATGGGACCTCAAAGAAGAAAATGTGGGGAATGGAATTTCAAGTATCTAAATAAAGTTTGAGGATCAAAGGGGCTATAGAGGAAGAGATATGGTAAGAATACAATTTTTTTTTGCTGATTTCTCTTTTCTATTTTCTATCTAGCAAAAATCCTTTAAGAGTCTACTAATACTCTGTAGATGGTTTTTGGTTTCTAGTTCCTTTCAAATTTCTACCTACAAGTCCTTTGATAGTCTGTGGAATACTCTACTGATTGATTTTTTTGAGTCTACTATAAATATTCTAAAATTGATAGAAATGGGCCTTGAGTTTTAATGGCTACTTAAGGGTTTCAAAAATATCACTCTAGTAACCAATGCCATCTAAGCAAGTACCACTCTCAAAAAAAAATTTGGCTATGGATTTACCTCTAAGTGATAGATCTTGGTTTTCCTCATGGATGGGAACTATTCAATCAAGAAGGGGCCATTACAAATTTCTCTAGTAGGTCCTCTCAATGATCTTGCTACTTTGGGATTCTTGTCATACTCCTCATTATGAGTTTTAGGTATTTCACCCAATCACTTCTCATAGTTATGAGGTCAAGTTTTTACCCTGATCCAAAAAGATTATACAAATTACTTAATTGAATTTTGCAACAAAATAGAGTTAATATTTTCTTAAAAATTACAAAAATTATGTATGCAATAGAACATATTTAAAACTTTATGAAGGAAAAAAATTGTGGCCCTAGAAAGTGTTCTAATACCAGATGAAAGAATCCTCCTATAATAATTCATAAAAATTCATGAAATAACATGGATTAACAACATGAATTAGCATATTTATATAATTAGTAGAACACTTGAAAATATTTAAACGATCGCAGGTCACTTCGAGGGGGAACCTCCTATGAGCAAGATCAATACAATAAATTTGTGGATGCCTTCCTTGGCATCAACACTTATATACTAAGACAAATATAAGCAACCATTACTTCCCCTTAATGTGTGATAAAAAAATGCTCACGAGATGATTTACAAAGTATATGCATCTATAGAAACTATTACACTAACAAAGTAAAGAGAAGGGGTAGCATGGGCTCCTAAAATCTAGCAAAGCCAAATGAGCATCTTCACAAAACTATATATCGCATGTATAATAGTGATAGAGGAAATTAATCATATGGGTTTGTTCATATTGGTCCCTAATTAATTTATGCTAAGTTTTAAATTATCTACTAAATCATGAAGGAAATTACACATGCAAAGTTGGGCTCCCAAGCAATTTTTCTAGGTTTTCCATACTTAGCCAAATAAGCTAGAATGTTGTCAGGATGTCATGCAAACCAAATATGGACCAGTCAACTTGAACATTTTATATTTTCACTCAGTAGGATTTTAAGATGAGTAGGGCAATTGGGTTTGTTCTTTTTGACCTCAAGAACATATCTAACAAATTTGGCCCCTCCACGATTCTTATGTTTCCAAATATAAATTGTCAAATTTTATCAAATAATGAATTACAATCACACAAGAGTCAAAATAAAGACACTACAAAAATCCATATGAGCTTAAATTTGATAGTCTATAGAACATCAAATACGTCCACATGGATGTCAAATGACGTTAGCATGAATCTCAATTTTAATCAAGGTAAGTAATTATTTGGGTTCAAAAGGTCCTTAAAATGCTTGAATGTGGTTTTGTGGGAGCCCTCATATTGACACATAAGATCTAATGATCTATGTTAGATTCAACCAAGTCAAAAGGTCCCTAGGTTAAATCCTTTAAAGATCTATAACTTGGACATAATCTAATGGTGCAGGATAATCAAGATAAGATCTAATGGTATGTGTTCACTGACAAAATAATAGGTCCAAGATAAATCAATGATCAACATTCAATCATACCACTGATCTGATAATGTGCAAAAACTAATAGGAAAGTGGGACTAGGGAGATCTATGGTGCATATTTAATCACTCATCAAGATTAAATGATGAGCATGAATCAAATTGGTCAACAAATCTAAAGAGCTAATGTGTCAAGAACAAGTGGCACAAGCACTTTTAGTTGGAAAAAAATAAATGGCTCATGGGCATCCATACATAAACAACTCAATAGAGCAAGGTAGAGTCAATAAGCCAGTGTATCTATGGATCCAATGAACATAAATATAGTTTATAATGATGTAGATAGTCTAAGTTGGAAATTGATAGCTAATAAGTGAGAGCGATCTTGAGATATTTTTGATGAAAGTCAAAGAACTTTAAATGGACCTAGGCAAAGCAAATGTCAAACAATTGATCTCAGAGATGAACTAGAGTTAAACCAAGGTCACAGTTCATATACCAATTATTACCATTAATTCCCCATTTAATAGATCTTTTGGGTCTAATACAAAAGACAAATATAAACTAGTGACCATGAAGCAAAGTAAGATAGTTTGGATACTTTCATAGATATTGTGACTATGTGAAAACCAATGGTCTAAGATTGGTTTTCACATATAGTAGACCTATGTATCACCTATCATCATTGATAATTTTTGATCATGCAAAGTATAGTTGGCCACTTAATACAAATGTGACACTTTTCAGTCAGTTCCAAGACATGATCCTCCTCAACAGATCAAGTGGAAGTAGCATGGAATCCTAAGATAATTATCAGGTGGATAAATAAGGATAGTGATAATTTAATTGTTTTAAAAGGCCTTTAAAATTGTGCCTTCTTGATAAGATCCTAACTCAGTTGCATCCTTGAATTGGTACTAATCCATAATAAGTGGTTGGTCTTTTTCCAATGCATAGCTCTCTCTCTCTCTCTCTCTCTCTCTCTCTCTCTCTCTCTCTCTCTCTCTCTCTCTCTCTCTCTCTCTCTCTCTCTCTCTCTCTCTCTCTCTCTCTCTCTCTCTCTCTCTCTCTCTCTCTCCTATAAATTCAGGATTCTAAGCCTTAAAATGGATCCCTCTATCTCTCTTTTTGGTATGACTAGACACTACCAAAATTTGTACTACAACATCTTTTGATGCAATAAAGATTGAATTTCATCATTTTCTAAGCTGGATTGAAGTGTGTTCTATGAATTTATGCACTATTTTTAAGTGAATATATGTTCTTCACTTATGTCTTAGTTTTTCTCACCATTAAGAAGGGATTAATAGTCTCATAGGTCATTATAAGCACAATCTATAGTTTATTATCTAGTTTGAGAGAGGATATTCGCCCTCTCTTGCTAATTTGGTAATTGATTAATGCCTTATTCTAAAATATTTATGTGAGATTGATGTTATTTTGTGTATAAAGTGTCTCATAGTGTGTTTTGTGAGTTAGAGTGATCAAATCATTGGTGCATCACCACTTTTTTACATGCTTTTATAAGTTTTATCAATTCTCTCTCCCTTTTCCAAGTACGTGCTAGTTTGGGTTTAGTGTAGGTGATAGATCCATAAGGAATATAACCTTCTTCAGAGTTATGATCCTCTTTTAGGATACCCAAAACCTAATATTAGTCCCATGTTGGACTAGATTTGAGTAGGAAGATCTGAACAATCCCCTCATCAGCTAGGGTGCAAATATAGAACCCCAACATAAGGTATTGAAAATCCTCATGAAGATCTATGTATAAAATAAAAGGAGTAGCCAATAAGTACCATTGAAAATTTTGCAAAGCATAGAACATCAACATTGTTTCACATTCCATAGTGGTATAGTTCCTTTCAGTTGGAGTGTGCTTTCTGCTAGTAAAATAGATTAGATGATCTAAGTGACCTTTACCTAGTTGTGCAAGGATTGAACTAATGGCCATTCTATATGTATCAACATAGACATAAAATGGTTTTGTTCAATCTAGAAAATAGAGGATAGGAGTAGTGAATAGTTTTTTCTTTCAATGTTTCAAAATATTCTTTGCAAGACGTCATCCATATAAAATGTTCATTATTATTTAGAAGTTATTCGAGGGGTGTGGCAATATTTTCATAGCTATGAATGAAATTTCTATAATAACCAATATGGCCTAGAAAGGGCATGGATCTCACATTGATTTTTGGGTTCTGGGAGCTAAAGAATAAAAGACACCTTCATTGGGTCTACTAGAAGTCCTTCCTTACATATAATATGTCATATTAGCACACTATATGGTATATAAAATAGGCATTTCTTCAAGTTCAAAGATATCTGTAAAACCCGATAGCATTCAAACATAAACCTTAGGATAGAAAAATGGTCCTTGATCAAACCATAAATTGTCCAATCATCTAAGTAAACTTGAATAAAATTATGGATGGAATCCTTAAAATATTCAACTATTATTCATGAAAACATTCCTGGGGTATTCAACTGGAAAGACATGATAATGTATGCAAAATATATCCATTTGGTATAAAACATTATCTTAGGTTGGTCCTCTTTAGCTATCTAGATCTAGTGGGATCCCAAAAAGCCATCTATAAAGGTATATACCTCACATCTAACAACACCTTCAAGGATATCCTCCATGAATGGCATAAGGAAGGTATCAGTGACATACGATCCATTAAGCACTTGATAGTCCATGTAAATACGAAGGCAGAAATCCTTCTTGATACTAATCACCATGGGACTGACCTATTCAAATTCATCAATGGGGGTGATTAGTCTAACATGAATTATGCTATCAATTTCCTCTTTTACTCATGCCTATAGATTGGGATTCATTTTACATGGCCATTTTTTAACTGGTCGAACACCTTCAACCAGCTTGATATGCATTTTTCCTAAGGATGGGTGGGTTCCCTTCATTTAACTATAGTTTTTTGGGAAGACATCCTGATACTCTTTTATCAACTCAAATATTTTTTAAATTTATATTTTAATCCAATAATTTCCTACTATATCCATCTTTGGTTCCTACTCTGTGCCAATATTATGTTGAACATTCTGAATGGGCCCATTGTAAGGGTTACCTAGATTGGTGCTAATATCTCAAACATCTCTTACATCATATCTCGTAGGAACATCCAAATGGATTGACAAAGGGTCATTTGATTTGGATCCTTCACCATCTTCTACATGGAACACTGACTTCTATTTACCTAAATGTATTTTTTCACACCGGTCATAATCAAAGACTAGCTATGGTGGAAACTTGTGTTGATGATTCAAAGAGGTGTAGGGCTTCTTGAGGGTCATGATGAATACTCATCAAAATTATTATAGGGGAAATGGGTTACCTATAACCACTTGATGCATGGCTTGGAGAGAGGGGTGTAAATCCATATTTAGTGAAGAATAGGATAGTGCTAACTTCATACTTTCCTTCAAAAAATGCCAGAACCTGGTACCCATATGTCACTCTTCATGAACATACCATGTCCATTCCCAAGTGCATAACATCCCATAAAATACATTGACCCATAAGTACTCTAGTAAGTATGTCGCTTCATCCCTCCACATTATTTCACATGCTTCAATGTGAGGTTTTAGTGCTTGTATGCCACTATAACTGATTGATCCTTTGACCTTATTTTTATGTTGGAACTGGTGATGAAAAATAGATCTTACTTGATCCCAATAAAGGAGTCACTTATGATAGGTGCACCACCACCTTATAGTGGTCTCATCTAAGAGATTCACTAATTATCTCATATGATCACTTGCAGTGTCATATAATGCTTAAAGTCATTATATGAAGTCATGTACCTCCATTTGTCCATAGAAGCATGGATCTTCATTCATTATTTCTAATGGTGGGCCTACTAGTGGTCCTCTCATTGTTAGTCTAGTAATATAAAGAAACTTGTGACATTTATTGAATGGTCATGAGATATTCTCCTAACTATTGATTGTATTACACATGCATCTAGTAAGGTCATAGTCACCATGTGCCCAACAATTACAAGCATTTTTTGTATTATTAGAAAGATAATAAGTATCTGGCCATTGAAGATTGTGATTTGGAGTGAGATTTCTTAGCTCATTTTTCCTTACAGTAACTTTATATATGTGGTTTATATCTTTATCAATATTGACAGGCTCTATGTAAAGGGGTCTTTATGTGTGATCTAATGGAATAACAATGCATTGATCAATTTTTTCAAAATTAATGTAACATTTCTTGAAACTTAAGTGTACATTATTATCATATCACCAAGGTCTTCCTAATAGAGTGGGGTAATCATCATATTTAGCTAGTTTTAGAACTTCAAATTTTTTTTGAAGGGTACTCCAAGTATGTCAATTATTGCATTTTTTAGGATCCTAATGGGTAGTGCACGAGTCTTATTTTCCATAAATAAGACATGAGGTGAAGGTGGTAACACTAGACTAGCCATATTTCTCCAAGCATATTCGATAAGGACATTTAATTTAGCATCAGTATCAACTGGGATGTCTTGGATTACCCATCCATCTATAACAACATTGACTAGTATTTATCTATCTTCTAGAGGATTAGAGGGAATAGGAGTATCCCATCACTGAGTATGATTCAAGTGATGATCTAATAGGAACCTGCATATTAAATTAGATAAATACTATATATTAAATATGTTTTCCTTTGTGGATGGAATAACTCTAAATCATGGGCCACTTTGATGGGGCTACCTCCTTTGATCTAGGCTCTATTACAAATAACTCTTTGATGCCCTATAACATCATGTGCCCCTATACTTATATTATTTATTGCCTACCCCACTCCACATTCTAATGCATGTGGTATTATTCACTATACTATTATACCCTTCTAGGTACATTACATTCCATCCCCCTTAAATATTTTTTCCCTTAAAAAATGATAAGAAATAGGAGGAGGACCAAATGAAAGCCAGACCAAAAATAAGTTGAAGACTAGATGGAAGCTCTACCATGCATTTGTTTTTACTTTCACTTCTTTCAATAATGTTGGGATATGAACATGAACATGAATATTGTGAATGCAAGTAATATAGCATGAGATGGAAGTACATAAAGAGATCTGTATGAAATAACCACAATGGAAGATAGTTCAGCTAGGAGGTTAGAATCGAACACTGATATTTGAAGCATGACAATCATATGCTCAAATATAGAATAATGGAATACAAAATAGTTATCCTTATCAACCAACCGAGGGTATATGCCATCTCCCTTAGCATTATTTAGTGAAGGAGGTGGAGCTTTAATTCATTACTTGGGATCTATGATTTTTGGCTTGGGCTCATCTAGGGTCTGCTTGAGTATGGTGGTTTCCTAAATGGACTCATTAGAGGAGTGCTTGGGAACTTTTGGTGATTTTTCTATTTATTTTGTGGTTTGAAGGGGTTTTATTTAGAGATATTTCTAGTTGATGCAATCTTCAGCAAGCTTGGCTAAGCCCACAACTTCCATCATTATGTGAGGACTGAAAATTTCAACCTCATTTCAAATTGTATCATTAAGACCACTGATGAAGTAACATGGGAAGAAGGAATCAAAGAAGTCTACAGTCTAGTTAGTGAGTGATTAAAATGTAGCTTGATATTCTCAGATGGTCCCCATTTTATATTTTTAGATTGTCCCCATTTGATTTTCTCAGATGGCCACAATGAAATTACCTCCAGATAAAATAGGAGTCCCCATGAAAATTAGAAGAGTGGACATCGGTTTCAAATAAAAATGCATCCTTTACAATATGAAAAATATTTATATTTTTTATTTTTTATATATTTTATATTTTTATTTTTATTTTTTATTTTTTTTGAAGACTAACTGGGTGTTGGGCTCCACTAGAAACGCACCCAATTAGAAGAAAATTTTCTCCTCACGTTACTTATAATTGTGAAACCGTGAGTTACAATACTTAATTCTTAAAGAAAAACAAGTGGATAAACATAAATTTATATAAATATTTACAATATATCTACAAATCAAGCATTGAATAGCATTCTTCTTGAAATATATATATATATATATATATATATATATATATATATATATATATATATATATATATTTTAAAAATAGAACCTAAAAATTCCTTATAGATCTCAAGTATGAGTCCATAAAGGTACTTTAAAACTATAGAAAAAAGGGTTTGATGAAGAAAATGTACTTTTTGAATAATAAAATGAACTCCAAAAAATGATCAAATAGCATTACCAAGTTTGCATCAAAATCACAATCCTACAAATTTTTTTTAGAGATTTATAACCCTCATAGTTTGAAAGATATCACCTTTAGAGTGATAGCAAGTTAAAATCACCTTTGAAGTGACCACTAGTGGTTAAGTCCTAACAGTTTTCCCTGGTCACATGAGGAGGTTTAAATTGATGGTTAATGCTAGCCGTTAGCGACTGTACAACATGTAGAATGCATCAAGCATGCAAATTATACTATAATGTATTGTAGTCTTCAAATGCATGCCATAGATGCCTCATTCATCCATGTTTTGGAAATGAATACTTTGTAGAAAGATCTCAGAGAGAGGAATCCAAAAAAATATATTTTCAACCAATGTTTTTAACATAAAATTAAAATAATATATTGATTGAAAATGCAAAAATGACCAAAACTTGTACCTAGTAAATTTGGGGATTTGATTTCTTGATCTTTAAATGTTAGATCTAGACAAACTAGATATGCACACCTATGTTTGGAGGTGCTACAAATGCATTGGTTTATTCATAATGACTATAAAATTCACCAAAAATTTCCTATCATAAGAGCTTACACCCTAGTCCACATGAATCAGAACTACTCTGATACTAGATGATAGGAACCCACATACTGCAATATATAAAATTAGACAAATATTGTATATATTAAATATGTATTCCTTTTGTGGAAGGAACAACTTTGAATCATAGGCCACTTTGAGGGGGCTATCTTCTTTGAGCTAGGCTCAATTACAAATAAATATTCAATGCCGTATAACATCATATGCCCCTATACTTATACAATTTCTTACCTACTCCACTCCACATTCTAATGCATGTGGGATTATTCACTATACTATTATACCCCTCTAGGTACATTACATGATCCTTAGTCTACCTAATGACATGAGGTTAAACCTCAATTGGTACTTTTACCTAATTATTAATCCAAACACTCAATTTTGGGATAATTTCCTCCTCTAGCATGCACTTGTATAGTTCTTAGAAGTCATCACACACCACATTCTGTGGTTGAGCTACTTTTTGCATATCAACACATTTCACTACTTATCTTTTTTCCTAGGAATTAGATCTCACTTTAGAGTTCTCACACCAATTTCATTGTGTCTTGGAGGACATATTTCTATTGTTGGGCATCTAGATACTTTTTTGTTTGTGGTTCTTCACATTGCACTCTCTCAATAAGATTAGAGGTGAATTGAGACTATCTGTTATGTGTGGTAATATTCACTTATTGAAAATTTGGGGTGCCTAAACATGCACACCAATGTGGTTTCTCAAATTGTATCATGTTGACACTCCTCTAGCTGGTCATCCTTTTTATAGAAGGCACATGTAGGCTATGCTGGACAATCCCTTTGATAGTAGTATAGGGATCCACATTTGTAACATGTCCTAGGTGAGAAGTGACCACCTCATCCTCATCCTCTTTTTTGACCTTGATAGCCACCATTATCTTTGTTATTGGCTATAGATGTTTGGTGTGTCCCACACACTCGTGCTTCATAGATATCACTAATCAATTGGTAGTCATTAGTGTCATGAGTGTAAACATCACATATCTTATAATACTCAAACACCTTAGTGTGCATGGATCATTTTATAATGGGGCAAGAGCATATATCATGCTCCTCATGATATATTTTACATGTTTGTTTAAGTATCACATAGATGTTCTTGTGTGGGCAGGTACTCCATGTATGCCCTTTAGATTTGTAGTCAATACACCAAACACCTTTATGTGTATCATGTACATTATTGTCTATTAACTTCTCAAGACATGATGCCATTGAATCTATTTGAGCTTCCATAAATGGGTTGATCTTTGTATTGACACTTCTAACTGCTTCAACATGGAGGATAACTTTTAAGGCTTCATGTGGGTTAGTGAAAGTCTTAAGAGATAAGGTTCATCAAAAATTTAGTAACAATCCTCCAACAAACCATTGTGCATTTTGAACATCATTAATCTCAAATTAAATTTTAGACAATAATGTTTTGAAACTTGCATTATACTCTTGTACGCTTTTAGTAAGTCCTTGATTTATATCCTTCAGCACATCTATGCTTTGTTGCTCAAATTTAGGAATGTCAAACTCCCAAAGGAAGGATGATTTAAGTTGATCAAAGTTGACCACCACTTATTTAGGGTCAAACTTCCTATACCATTTGTACACGTGCTCCAAAAGCATAGTTTCAAACTATTTAGCCTTCTAATTAGAAGAGGTGATGTTGCACACTCTTTAAATAGGTTCATATTTATGGACATTCTTGACTGCATTCTCCACACCTTAATATTTTGGTAAGTGAAGCATCATTTTGTAATACATAATTGTTGGTTGAAGTGCCTAAACTAGTGGTTGGTGTGAATATTCAACCCCCATCCCTTGAGGGGTAAGTCCACTAATTACTCCTATACCTCCACCTAGTCTTCATCTATCACCTCCATTAGCAACACTCATGATATGGGGCATGGTAGAAATTTGGTTAACCAAATTTGGGCCTTTACTTTTTCCACTTTGAGGGACAAGCCCTCCAAGCATCCCTAATTATGCCATGTAATTCCTTTGAATGGAGAAGAAAAGTGTTATGTCTTTATGTATGTCAAATGGTTAAGTTTTGGTATCCTTTATTAGCTCAGTCTTTGATTCCACACTATCTATTCCTTAATTATATATGTGTACTTCATCTGACTCAAGAGCATAAGCGTGCACTATGGTTGGGGATCCTGGTTGGTTCAGTCTTGGTTCCTCAGTTCCTACCATCTAGATTGTTTCTATGTATTATATTAGAGGCATATGGCATGGATCAAAAGTGATGGGGTCATCTTTATGTGTCTTTGATTCCTTGCAAATCTTGAAAACACTTCCTGAATTTTCTCGATCTCTTCCCATGCCACTGACTCCCATAATCCTTTGTCGAGCTTCAACATATTTCCACTTCTATAATGCCCCTTGACTAAATATCATCCAAAACCCACAATATTTTACCAAATCATTTCTACTCCCCTCCCAATTGTGCATCTCATGCATAGAAAGATTTAGCCCTCCATTGTCATAGTCTTAAGCCCCAAATCAACAACTAACTTTTTGATTTCTAAGGTAAAATGTCTAATGTAATGGCTACATGGTTCTTAGAGGAAATGAAATTTGGTTTATTTAGGACATGAATATGTGGTTTCAATGTAATCCATAATATATTTGTTCAAAACTCCACTCCACTAAATGTTAACAGCTCATGTCCATGGGGTTCCAAGTCATGCTAAAGATATTCGTTGCTCTAGGGTCCAAGGCTATCTTTTCCTAAGGTTTTAGGACTGTACTTGAGCATATGTAGAGAGCCAAGCATGTAAGTTAATTAGGATCTCAATAAATAAGGTTTCATACAACACACTATAGAGATTCTTCTCTACCCACTACTGTGTTGAAACTCCTGGCTCAAGGTAGGGAATTGCAAAGTTATCTTAAACACTGGTAATCCATTATTATATATTATCAATAGTAATGTGCTCAAACATGTTTCATGAATGAGAAGTAAATTATATGGATCCTAAAAATGGAACCAAAGTGTTGGGGTTTTTCTATTGTAAATATAGCATTGACGAGGAAATCTAACCCAACGAGCTAATGTGTTGGCCCTTTCATGCAAGACTGAGGTCTTGTATGCTCACTCAAAATGTTCAACTTAAGACTAGTTCCCATAGGTTTTTATTAAATAGTAATACTTTTTTATATTCTCGTCGAACATGTATTTAGTTATATATTCCATAAATGCAAAGATAGACTATTACGATTCTTGGAGTTCTAAGTTCTACTACCATGATTACAAAGACTAGCAACATTGCAATTTCAAAGTTACTTATTTTAAAAGAAAAGATGTGCCAAAATTCATGATAATTAACTCACACAAAATTATTCATCATGAACTTAATAATTTTGATAAAACCCGCAACATTATATATTAAGCTTAAGCATCACATTAACAATACATCCATCCATCAACATCTTTGTAGTCCTTTACAATAGGGGTATTTATACTTGTTTATCTCTGACCAAGTGTTTAAAATAATTAATGACTCAAGTCATTATGAAATTAAATCCAAATATAATTATATTCATAGCATTCAACAAACTCTCCTCCTAAGGATTTAGGCCTTTATGCCCCCTATATCCATGCTCTATGCTAGATACTTACTACCATGTGTTCCTCTCCTTATGGGATCATGTAAAACTTCCTATAAATAAGGTCTAGGTGTCTTGTATGAATCATTCCCTTAAATTATCTCTCTTTCCATGTGCTCTCCTAGTCTTCTACTTTAGTTCTGAGTCCTAAGTCCTCAGGTTCCTTTTGACTAATTCTTCTTTGATTGGGTTCTCTCATACTGGTTCATCTGCATTGTTGTCCTCTTATGCCCTATAGGTTCTATGCCACGATGATTTTGTGACTCTAAATTTTTATGCCATGGTCCTTCCGTACCATGGTCCTTTCACACCATGTCTATTCTATGTCAAAATGGACAATACTTAGCCAAAATTTGGGGCCAACATTTGTGATCCTCCCTCATTAATATTATAGTGCTTACTATTAAATTATATTAGAGGTGGTGTGTGGAGGAACATGATTTATGGGGAATAAATCTTATGATTAAATACTTACATTTGGAGAATCATTCTTTAATCCCTAGGATATTAACGCTTGATAGGGGTCTCAAAATATGGAGAATAATGAAATTCTGAAGTAGTCTTGTTAAATCTAGACTTTTTTGGATTATTGAAAAGGGTGACTTGACACTTATTTGGGAAGATGCTTGGGATCAAAATATCCCTCTTTGTGTGTAATTTATTGATATTTTGAAATTAAAAAATATATATGCATTAAATTAGGGTGGAGTCATGTATTTTATTTTTAATATGCAGTTAGGTAGGATAGAGTGGAAGTTTGGAAATGGAAACCTAAATATCTTTAGCCTAGTCAATAATCCCCTTAACTCATTGATCACTTAGATAGTATTATCGACTCTCAAAAGTCTCATTGGACAGACATTCAAATTTCCTTGGATGGGGTTTGCATGGTTCTGGATGTTACTCAGAGAAAACTAGTTATAAAAATCTTTTCACCAAAAACCTAGAAGTTAAGAATTATAAGATTTGTTATTGATTTTGGCACCCAAAATTTTTGCCTAAGGTGAATGCTTTCATGTGGCATGCAACTCTTGAAAATTTTATTCATCAAGATGATATTCATAAAAGAGGGGGTTTTAGTCCAAATAGATGTATCATGTGTCTTCAAAATGAGGAGTATGAAGATAACTCCTTTTATATTACCCCTTTACTACTTTCCTTCATCATTTATGGTGTGATTTGATGGGAAATTCTTGGAAAAATTATTATTGTATCTAATATTTTCTTGTGAATCAGATATGAATTCCTTCAAAGCTAAAAGCCATCAATTTATTGCATGAAATTGGTCATGTTTTAATTTGTTGGAATATTTGGCGAGAATAAAAGCAAAGGATTTCCAATGGTACAACTAGGCATATAAGTCAAGTTTGGAGTAGAATAATGGAAAGGATTTTCAATGGTAAAACTAGGCATATAAGTCAAGTTTGGAGTAGAATAATGGCCAATTTAAAATAAACTTGTAAAGTTTGGGTTCAAAATTTTCAAGCAAGTTCTTGGGGGGAATTCAAAGTCTTAATGAGACTTGGTATCTCTGGGTCATCTCCCTCTTATACCTATTTCAATATTCCTCAACATCCTTAACCCATTAAATAGGTTCATCCTCCTCCTGGATTGGTTAAAATTAATTTTGATGAAGTTTTAAAAGGCAATCCTAGAAATGCTAGTATGGGAGGTGTTTGTCGTGATCCTCATGGCAATGTTAAGTTTTGGTTTGTTGCTAGTCTTGGTATTGCTTCTAATAACTATGTTAAGGCTATGGACATTTGCCAAACTCTTATAATAAATAAGTCAAAGCACCTTATTGATATTATTTTAGAAATTGATTCTAAAATTTTGGTTGATCATTTCAACAAAAAGTCTTCCCCTCAATTCTAATAATTGTAGCTTAATGAATGTAAGAAAGACATTTACATCCTCATTCAAGGTTTTAAGGGTGTTCAATGGAACCATACAAGAATGGAATTAAATCAGGTTGTTGATTTTTTAGCCAAATCAACCTATAGTTGGCCTAACATAGAGATTGATACTAGAGTTAATCAAGAAGAACCTATTTGGGACCTGAACAGAGCTTTTAGTAAATTATGGATGCTAACTTAATTGCTTCCATGGATCATTAATCCCCATTTTTTCTTTTTTTTTGATATTTATTTATGTACTTTTGGTAGGGTAGCAAGTTATTATACCTTGTGTATGGGTATGGGAAGTTCTTCCTTCTGAACTAATTGTTTATCTTCACTCCTTCCTGATCTTCTTGTTTTCCTAGATTTGATTTTTCATAGGTCTCTTTAAGACTAGTTGACCCTCTTTATAATATGATGTTGTTTTAATTTTTTTTTCCTTTTATTTAAAAAAAATCAATGTGTGAATGTGTGGTGGGTTTTAAAAATACTATACATTTAGAAATGTGCTTTATAAAGTTAAGTTCATGTTGAGTTTGTTGGTTGTACTTTACTAACATATAGAATTTATATGTTATAAAAGCATACCATGTCCACATAAGCTCAATTATGGATAAATTCATGCTTTGTGAGGTATTTTGTGTGTGGATGTGATGGTTTTTAGGATATGGTGTGTGGTAATATTACGTCCCCTAGATATTTTACCTTTTAACTTAGTTTAAGGTACACATAGCTACTTTATTGTGTATGATTGATTTGTGATTTTAGGGTTTAGGTGTTTCTTTGTTTAGTGTTTGGTTTTAGAGTTTAGTGTTATTCTTCACTTCTTGACTTTCTCCAATCAGTAAGGGAGTTTTGAGGGTTGTTCTTTTACTTGTCTAGTTTCATCTTGTCAATAAGAAGGTTCTGAAGGTTGTTTTTATTTTGAAATGCTTTTTTTTCAAGTATGGAGTTTGCACTTTAAATACATTGCTATGTAACCTTCAACTATTTTTAATAGACATTCTAAAGCATTCCAATAGTAAATGTGGCCAATTTAATTTATTTCATATATTAAATTAGATTTAATGTGGTTTATTTAAAATGTGGTGTGTTTAATTTAATATTTTATATCTTCAATTATAATTTAATGTAAACTAGTTAATATTTTAATGTAGATATTTAAAGAATGCTAACCTAATATTTTACATATTAATTATAGCTTAAAGGGATTAATCAATTAATTAATTAATTGCTTAGTTAGAATTTTACTCATGTATATTTTAACTATTTGCTCAAATGACCCACTATATATGTGATTGTAGTTGAAAACATGTCAGAACATAAATGAGTATGCAAATGATGGAATGTATATCTTTGTCTCATCAAATGTAGACTTGTCAAATTATGTAACATTTATGAGCAATATAACATAGGAAAATAAAGATTTTGCATGAATGAGTACTGGTTTCAATATTAGAATTGGTTGAAATATCTAAAAATTGGCAATATTAAGGTTAAATGTTAATTTTAGTAGTATTTTTACTTGTGTATATTTTAGTCATTTATCCAAATGACCTCCATGAGTAGACATTTTATCTAAATCATAGTTTTTACTCATGAATTTTTGGTAATAGTCATAAGGTAGGGGGATCCAGTTTATCACATGGACACTATAAGCATTTATTAGTAGGGGAGGAATGGTGAATGTAATTCACCATTTTGGGTCTCTCACCATCCAACATCTTTCCCCATTGGCAAAACTTTTGGTGAGTGTATTGCCTAATAAGTCATCCTTGTCTCACATTTTTTATTAGTAATTGAGGGTTGATGGGTCCTTCACCCTTCATTAAAAGCAAACCAAATTATAAATGACCTTAAACATATCATAAAACTAGCATAATATGCCAAGAGAGAGCCAAGTTAGAGAGCCAAAACAAAGGACAAGATACAAGAGGAACCCATCCAAATTGATAAAAAGACCCAAAAAGAAAAAATAGACCACCCATGAGATAATACAATAGATCAACAATTAAAAGCCAACATACCAAGACTATAAAAATGAACCAACCCTACCTAAAGGTAGCCAAAGTTATAAATAATTAAATAAACTTGGGCTATCAACCCTATTATCACCATGTAAGTTTCCGTGATCACCACCTGTAACGTCACTACCATTTCCCACACTGCCATCGTTGCCACTAGGAGCACCACTACAAACATCTGCTATACCTAACATACCACCACACAACTATTTGAATACAAACTATGTTTTACTATTATCACCCCCAATGCTCGAAGATATTTATTTCACCATGTCCTCTTTCCTCCTTCGCCGATGCTAAGACCATCCCACCTGCTCTTTTATGAAGACACTACCCAGACTCGATGCTTGAGTTTCACATGTTAGTCAAACTCAAATGTGACATGATGCAACCTGACATGATGTAGCAAAACCTCTCCCATGTTCATGTGATGAGAGTGAAGATAATTTATTTCCATATAGCCAAACCATAAATTTCATTGCCAAGATCAACCGAGGTGCATTTTGGTAACTCAAAGCCGCCACTACTAATGTTGGGGGAGACTTGAGCACAACCAAGTCTAGGACAAGTAGCATCCTACCCATGGCCCTTGGATTCTAGAGGCACTCCTATATGAATTCAACATGCTTTAGGATATAACAAAACTGATTCTCCATGAAATGTCCCCTTTTATAGATTAAGACAATTAATAATATTATTTAAGTTTGGCTGGTCATTTCTAATCTTTGGGTAACTTAATAACATTATTATTAAAATAAAAAGTATTTTTAAATACTTAAAATAACAATATGACTAAGCCAAAACGTAAATTATTTTTAGATACTTATGTTTAATTTTAAAGTAAAGGGGACTTTGTAGTTTGAATTGGGAAAAAGGTATAAAATGAGATGGAGATATTCATTTTTGGACATCCATGATCATCTATATATTGATTTCTTTGATGTTAAGCATGTTTGCTTGTACATTCAACTATTGGGGATGAAAACCCTCATTGGTTTTCAATATTTGAAGATGAAAACTCTCAATATTTAATTGGTGAACTCATTCAAGGGTCGTGTTTGGGCATAAATTCATCTTTTTAGGCACAAGGGTCACATGTGAGGGTGACAAATCAGTTTGGACAGCTTTGAAAGTTGGTAAATCAATCTTTATAGCCTTGGGTGTTGGACAAATAATTTTAGAAGCCCTGAAAGGCTAGGCACAGTAGTAGGGAAACATTTGGGTGGTGAATGCAAACATTATAGGCCACATGGAGTGTGGATACTTGCCTAGAGGGTCTGTCATTAATTTTGGGAATTATTCAGTGGGTGGAAAATTCAGTTTCTTCCCTCATATATATAGTAATATTTTTACAATTTTTAGAATTACAATTCATTCAAAAATTAGGCTTGTTGTGTCAAACAAATATATTCAAGTTTCTTTATTTTTATGAGGGTTTATAAGAGGTTTGGAATTTATTTTATGCTTAATTATCCACTTTTAGAATTATCTAAATTTTGGCTTAGGGTTTCAATAGAAAACAAAATTTTATATTTTCATTTTAAGGGTTTGCTGCAAATTCTAGAATTGTCTAGTTTGGTCCGAAAAGGGACATTACACTCTAAATCCCTAAAAGTGTTTAGAGGAATTAAACCCTAGAATTCTAATTGGGATAAAATCAAATAGCGGTGTTCAACTAATGGAAAATCATCCACAACATTATTAAGCCCCACCTTAAACCATGGGCACATAATCGACATGATAATTGACATTATAAGCCCCTTGTTCTTCGAAACCAACAACAAATTCCCCACAAACATTGAGGAAATTAATGAATCAACTTTGATGTGATCAATAGTCTCAATAAAAATGAAACCAATAATTTTCTTGATGGCCTGCAAGACACCCATGAATTATATGATGAAAACCTTCTCCAACCTACAATCATAATCAACCCCTTCAAAGGCCATTTATCGCCTAGAAGAAATCACCCACACCAATAATTCACTCAAATCAATTTTTATCATTTAGTCCATTTATGCTAAATCCCTACGCGAAGCAAACAATGAGACCTCTAAACCTTTACCACATTGAACTAGAACCAATCGAGCATATTGAAATCATAAATGCAATCATAAACTATCAGGAGGCCAAGTTAGTTGGGCGTGGAAACTATTTCCTTATTGCATCTAGTCAAGTATACTAAAAAAAATTGACAATTAAATCCTCGGCCTATGTAATTATTTTGTTAGCTAAGATATTTTCTATATCATCAGCTTCATGAAAACAATGCTTAGCCTCTCATATGTCGAGAGAGTCCAATACTTCCCACACATCCCTGAGAATGTTCTCATTATTCCATGACCTAGACTTCTTGTTACGTAGGACCTGGATTAACATCAATGAGTCACCTTCAATGACAACCTTACCAATACCACATTGAACCATTAGATGGACAGTCTTAGCACAAGAGCTTCTATTTTCACCTCATTTTTTGTTCCATCAATGAGATTACACGAAGCTTCTCTGATCAACAATCTTGCACAATCATAAACCACACAACCAACACCTATGCCCCTAGGTTTTCACCGGCCATGCCATCAAAATTCAATTTTAACATCCCAACACGTGGAAATAGCCAATCCAAATTACCATCTCATCAGTGGCTTAAAAGACATGCTTGACCCATTAATGGGGATCCGCATCTTGAAATTATTAACAATGTGTGGTTAGCCTAATTACAATCCAATCATGTATTTTTAATGTTAACTTGAATGCTTTCATGAGCAATTTTAATTAGATACTAATTTTAGTAGGATTTTTAATCATGTATATTTTAGGCTATTTTCCAAATGACCTCTATGAGTAATCATTTTACCAAAATGACTACTTATAGAGATCATTTCAATAAATGACTAAAATATACATGAGTAAAAATCCTACTAAAATTAATATCTAATTAATTTTTATCAAACTATCATACATATCTCACATAAATCTACGTAAGATATTATTGTTGAGCCGTCAATATAATATTGAATTTTTAAGATATATATTTTAATTTTAAAAATTAACTATATATTATTAATAAATTTATAAAATCCAATAAATTATTTTAAAATTTAATGGTACTTCTTATTAATAAAATTATAAATTTATAATGTGAAATATTATATTATTATTAATAATAAATTATATATTTCTATATAAAATTAAAAATAATATACTTTCAGTTAAAAAAGATATACCATTTATTTTCAGGTTTAATAGTCAGTTTTATTATTGTTATGTTAAATGGTAACCCATTGAATTATATGTTAAGGTTAAAAACAAAAAATTGCGGATATTTTGTGGATACTCTTAGATTACGTTGTGTGGCTGATGATATTATTGTAATGATTTTATTATAAATATAAATATATATATATATATATATATATATATATATATATATATCCGATTAAAAAATACCTGCCCGCACAGCGCCAAATTCCAGCCGGAGTTTGACATTTCCAAACCTTCCATGGAACCGCATCTCTCTGGAATAATACCTAAACAAAACACATTCTGTTTTTTAATCATTTTTAAAGTGAAGCCGCCTTAATCTTATTCTATCCAAGTCATGTAGTTATAGTTTAAAGAAAATATAGGATTGACCATTCATCATTCATTTATTTATTCATTCTGGGCAGTAAGGCCTCGTTGGCTTCCATGTCCATCGCCATCGCCATCGCCATCGCAGTTAATGCTGCTCATGGTCTGTACAATTAATGACTGCATGTTAACAATAAGCATCGTGATTGATGAAGAACTTACCATTTTTCAATTGACTTGTGACTGTAAATTTACCACCAAATTGGGGGGTTTCCAAAATAAAAAACCAGTCATTATTTATGTATATATGAAAAGTTAGTTAAAAGGAGGTAAAACATATAATATTAAAATTAGATTATTGAGATCTGTATTTAATAATTTTGAAGATCTCATCCCTCTATGAATATCTTTCTAAGGTATTATATTAATAACAATATCTGTAATAGGTATACATAAAATTTTCTTATTTATAATATTTGAAATTAAATTAATTAATTTGTAAATGTAAATCTATATTAAAAAAATCTTAGATGTTAGGTAAACCACTTTGGTTTTATAAGTTTAAAAAGAAAATTCAAAAAGATAAAATCTATACCATGAAAAATATTAATAACTTTACTTACACTAAATTATTTCTCTCTCTCTCTCTCTCTATATATATATATAATTTCTACTCTATAAATTCAAAAAACACCTTTCCTTTTAATTTTATTGAGAAAATCCTAAAAAACCAAAATCTACATCATAAAAAATGCTAATAACTTTACTTACACTAAAGCATTTTTCACTTTATAAAATAAATATTGAAAAAAAATTAGAGATAACTTCCACACACACACATATATATACTTTATTTCTAAATTTTATTGAGAAAATCCAATATATATATATATATATATATATATATATAAAGTTAATAACTTTATGTATACCAAATTATCTTCTTTAAAGAAAAAAAAAGTAACTTTTATAAATATACTTTAAAATTTAAAAAAACGCCTCTTTTTATTGAAAAATCTAAAAAGAAAAAAATTACATCATAAAAAATGTTAATAATTTTAAGTATATTAAGTTACCCTCATTTAAAATAAAAATAAAGAAAAATAAAGAAATAAAGAAAGAAAAATTAAAAATTAAAACTAATTTTTATAAATATAAAACAAGCTCTAAAATTGAAAAAAAAAACCCAAAAAATTAACACAGAGAAAATTAACCATAAAATTTTAACATAAAAAAAATTAACTAATATATTCCAAAGAGCTGAGAAAGGAAAAAGAATAAATCGCAATATACTCCCTTTGCTAGAGAAGAAAAATCACAAGATATCTCCCTTTGCTAAAGAAGAAAAATCACAAGATATCTAGCTTTGATAAAGAAGAAAAATCATAAGATATCTCCCTCTATTTGTTAAAGTTAATGTCAAAAACATAAAGAAACACTCTCTATTTGTACAAAGTAAATTATTAAGTAAAATGACAAATTCTTGAGCAATGTTTTCATTATGTTTATAACAAATTTACAAACATTTACATTTAGGATGTGGTTTATGGGAGAAGTTTGGGTTACTTTTTTTCTATATTGAAAATATGCAAATTACATAAATAACTTAGTGCTCATGAGAGCGTTTGAAAGAGAGAAACTGATGGCAGCAATAAAGACAAGAATAATGCAGTGTTGGCAGTAAATAAAGACATTATAAACAGTCAAAAATACGATACATAAATACATTACAACTGATGTTCCATGCAGGAACAGTCATAAGAGAAACCTGTCAACAATTATACAAAAAAATCTTCAATACTTGAACAACATGAATATTCTTGTTACATAAGAGCTGATTCACTTAATATTTAATCTTCAATATTTTCTTTGCATCTATTCCTCCAAAGGTGTATCAAAATAACATGTCTAACATCATCAGCTATAACATTATCATGTAATCCAACACCTAGTAGAGCCTCTTTCCATTTAAGCTTATGATTGAAAATAGCAGGGAAATCATAAAACATAGAATTCCATTATTTTTTCATATAGCAGGCAAATTATAAATCATAATACATTTTAACTTGTCCCCAATAAACATTTTCAAGTTACTACTTTAATATGAGATTGGTTTTATATAATTGAAATAATATAGTAATAAGAATAAAATGAATTATTTTAAAAAAATAAAAAAACTATATTTTCAAATAGTAAAATCTTAACTTGTTATTAGTTAAAAGATGTGAAAATTTCTCCACTAACTTATACACGTTTTATCATTTTGATAAAAATCTAGACTATCTATTTATATATAATTTCTATTAAATTTTCTCTTAAAATATATCACATGAACAAAAAAAACTCTTAATGTGGAAGGGAAACTTTAAATCCCCTTTCTTAAGGAATAGCTAAAAGTTTACTTTTTAAAAGTGTGGGGTTCTTATTTTCTAAGAAAGATTCATTCTATTCCTATCAATGTATTATTTCAATTTCATAAAACCAATCTCACATTAAAAATAAGAGTATAAGCCACTTTCATAGAACATATCTTAATAATTATTTCTTGAAATGAATACTCTTAAAATATTTAAGAAGGTATTGTTGAGAATTTGGTAAAGTTATTTACAACTAAATAGTTTTATAACGTAAAGATGTATTTACTTGTTTAATCCTATTTTTTAAAATATGATTTAAAAATTAATATTTAATAAACAAAATTCACGTATTAGATGTCATTTGGTAATATAGCTTTTTTTTATTAAAAATTCAAATTTGATTGCTTAACCATACAAATATCAATAATCAAATTCTATTACAATATTATTTATAATTTATTCAGTGATATTTATAAGAGAAAAAAGAGATAAAACATAGATTTACAATGTTAATAAGATTGTAGGAAAAATATCTTTCCAATAAGAACTTGTAATAAAAAAAGGGAGATAAAACATAAATGACAGGAGTTAAGTTGGAGAGATCTTTCTCCTAAAAACTCATGAATGTTAAGTAGAACAATAGATCTATTTGAGCCTTTGAAATCAGATTGAAGGAAGTCTCAAATTAAACTTTGAAACAAAAAATTGCACTAATAACTCTTAAGGAGGAAAACCTTGTAAATCAGATCATAGTGATGATGAATAGAGCTACACATGTTTGATCATCATAATGAATAAGCTATCATAGAGAGCCTTTATTTAATTTAAAGAAGTAAGACCTGTTACTTTTTATAATCTAGCAACAGATTAATTTCACAATAAATTCACAGACATAAATCTAATTTATAATGATTAATACAACTGGGTTAATTCACAACTAATGATAGCAAAAGCAAAAATAATAATAAGCCATTAAAAAAAGGACAATAACATAGATATACCCAAGAAACCCCAATGCGGGGAAAAACCTGCAAATGTTGGATCGTCTATTCAGCCTAACAACAAAATTTTCCTTCAAAAAAATACAATGTCTGAGTTTGCTACAACAATCTTAATTTTATAGAGAGCCTAGCTACTTTACTTAATGTGCAAGAAAAAGAAGCTTTCCTTAGCATGCAAGAAAAAGAAGCTTTCCTTGGCATGTAAGAAAAAAAATCTCTCCTTGCTTTCTTTGGCTTTTCTATTTTTACACATAAAATCACACTAGGATTTATCTCATCCTTACAAACTCAGAACATTCTAGAAACTACTATTGCTAAAAATCCAACTCAAATTGTTTTAAACCATATCTAATCTTGAGTTACTTTAAAATAATTCCACATTCCACCTTTCGAGCTACAAAAATCAACACTCCCTCTTAGCGAGGAAGGTGTTCTCCACCACACCCAACTTGTCCCTAAAGAATTCAAACTTGCTCTTCATCAAGGAATTCATCAGGATATCTGCAATTTGTTCATCTGTAGGAATGTAATTGAGCTTCACTATCCCCTTCTCCACATAATCTCTGATGAAGTGATACTTGATCTCAATGTGCTTTGACTTGTCATGAAACACTGGATTCTCAGAGAGTTTGATACAACTCCGATTATCGCAATAAATGACTGTAGGATCTAGCTCCTGATTAAAGAGCTCAGCTAGAAGTTTTTGAAGCCAGATAGCCTCACATGTAGCCATATTGGCTGCCATATACTAAACCTCTGTAGAACTCAGTTCAACTGACTTCTATTTTCTGCTATACCAAGAGACTGCTCCTGATCCCAAACTGAAACTACACCATGAAGTGCTCTTTCAATCATCTGTACTGCCTGCCCAATCTGCATTAGTAAACCCCTTGAGCTTCACTCCATCCTGCTGAACATACTTCAGCCCATAATCAACTGTGCCTTGGAGATATCTCAAAACATGCTTTGCAGCTATCCAGTGAACACGTTTAGGTTCCACCATAAACTGACTGAGTGAGTTCATTGCAAAACAATGTCTAGCCTGGTGTTGACCAAATACATAAGAGAGCATATCAACTATCTATATAAGGTAGGGTCCACTACCTCTGATCCAGAAGCATCAATCTTCTTCCAGTTGGTCACAAGTGGCATTGACATAGGCTTACAATTTTCCATTCTGAATCGCTTCAAGATATCAATTAAGTACTTCCCTTGTCCAAGGAATATTTCTCCCTTTTTCTGCCACAACTCCAATCCTAGAAAGTAGTGCATCAACCCCAAGTCCTTCATCTCAAACTCTCCTACAAGATCCCGCTTGCTGTGTGCTATGAGCTCCTTTGACCCTGTGAGAAATAGGTCATCAACATATAACAATAATATGAGAAGTTTACTCTTCACCTAAACATAGTACAATTTCGAGTTTGCCTCACTCTTGATGAAGCCCACACTCTGCAAGTAACTATCAATACATGAATACCATGCCCTAGGAGCCTGCTTGAGTCCATACAGTTCTCTTTTCAACCTACATACATGAGAATCCCTCTCATGTGCTTCAAACCCTTTTGGTTGCTCTATGTAAATCTCTTCCTCAATCACCCCATTGAGGAAGGTCACTTTACATCCATCTGATGAATCCTCCAACCCATATGTGCTACTATAGAAATGCTAGCTCTTATGGATGAGTACCTGGCTATTGGAGTGAAAGTCTCGTCATAGTCGACTCCTTCCTTCTATGAAAAACCCTTAGCCACAAACCGAGCTTTGAACTTTTCCACACTACCATCTGCAGCATGCTTAATCTTATACATCCATCTCGAGCCCACCATAGACTTATCTTCTGGTCTTGGAACTACCTCCCACACACTGTTCTTCATGATGGAAGAATACTCTTCCACCATGGCATCTCTCCATACTTGGTGCTTAGATGCCTCCTAAAAGCTAGAAGGCTCTACTTCAATTAATTCACTCATAAGTGCCACATAATCTGAATAACGTCTGGGAGCCCTTCTTTATCTGACTAAATCTTGAGGATCACCTACATATTCTTGAGCCTCTCTTAATGTTTTCTCAACTGCCCTATTTCTCCTCTTCTCACTAATAGGAATCTGAGGTTGAGGAATTATTTGTTCCTCTATCTAATCATCCTGCTTGTTCTGCTCTCCAGCTTGTGTGACTAAAGTTTGAGGAATTTGTGCTACCTTAACTGTGGATGTTTATTCCTCCTCATTCATCAAGTTACTTGACTTCTGAAGAGCCCTCTCTTCCTCAAAATTCACATCTCTGCAAACCACTATTTTCCTAAGAGCAGGAATATAAACCTGATAAGCCTTAGAAGTTTCAATATACCCAACAAGGATACCCTTCTCTGTAGTATGTTCTAACTTGGTTCTCTTCTCATCAGGAATGTGACAATACACAAGACATCCAAAGATGTGAATGTGCCCCAAATCTGGTTTCTTACTAGTGAACGCCTCTTCTGGAGTCAATTTACCCAACACTTTGTGAGGGCTCCTATTCTGCAAATACACAGCTATGTTGCAAGCTTCTGCCCATAAGAACCAAGGCAGAAATTGATCATGAAGCATGGACTTGGCTACTCAAATGATAGCTCTATTCTTTCATTCAACAACCCCATTCTATTGAGGGTTGTACAGAATTGTCAACTCTTTCTTGATACCTTCCTAAGCACAAAAATCTTTGAAGGCATTCAAGGTATACTCGCCTCCATTATCAAACCTTAGTATCTTGATCTTCTTCCCAATTTGGTTCTCCACAAGAGCCTTAAACTCTTTGAACCTACTGAATACCTCATCTTTATTCTTCATGAAATATATCCACGTCTTCTTGGATAAATCATCAATGAAGGTAACATAATACTCATATCTATTTAAGGATGTTGTTGACATAGGTCCACACACATCTGAGTGTATGAGATCCAAAATCCCTTCGGATCTAGTTTCGCTGCATAGAAAATTGGTTTTAGCATATTTCCCAAGAGCACAACCCTTGCACACATCATGTTGTTTTGTCTTTATCTCATGCAGCCCCATCGCTATTTCCTTAAGAATATTAAGTGCTCCATGGGGAAGGTGAGCCATCCTCCTGTGCCAAAATTCTCCTATCCCTTTACACCTACTAACCAATGCATGTGCTGGCTCAAATTATAACCGAAATAGGCTACCATACCTGACACCAATCACTTTTGCAATCTTGGAATCTTTGGGATGAATATAGATTTTTCCCCTCTCAAATGTCACGATGTAACCCTTGTCTTCTAAGGCAAAAACTAAGATTAAATTCTTTGTCATGCCAGGGACATACAACACATCCTCCACCAGCAAAGGTTTGCCAGACTCCCTCTAAAACTTAATGGTGCCAATACCAGTTGCACGGTACTTGGCATTATCTCCGAGCTCAATATAGAAATCCAACTTCTTCTCCTCTAACTTGGTGAAACATTCTTTGACTCCTATCATGTGGTGAGAAGCCCCAATTTTTAATATACCATACTCTGTTGGCACTTAAACTTGAGAGATAGGCAATGAGTGAAAACTCATTCTCAAATTTTGAAGCAAACTCGTCCACCTCTGCTGTAGCAGCAAATTGCTTATTTTGCTTGTCCTTATTTTTCTTATTCAGACATTGACTGGCATAGTGACCCATCTAATGGTAGCAAAAACATTTAATCTTGCTCAGATCTTTCTTCTTCCCACTCTTGGAAGAAGAACCTTCCGATTGCTCTTTATTGGACTTCTTCTTACCCTTGCTTGCAAGAGCAAGATTTTCTTCATCTTGACCCTTCTTTGTCTAATCTCCCCATTGAGCACCTTCACGGATCTCCTCCTAAACAAAATCATCCCAAAGTCTTGCCCAATCAGGTAGCCAATCTCTGCCAACAACACACTTGACAAACACTTCCCAGTGTTTTGAAAAACCATTCAAGGCTATACGCACCAACTCATCTTCTATAATCATCTCTCCAATAGCAGCAAGCTCATCCCTGACCTGTGTCAGCTTGGACAAGTAAGAGGTCACACTCTCACCTTTGGACATCTTGGTATTATGTAATTTGTCTTTGAGCATCATCTTACGACTCTGATAGTCGCTCTGATAAAGTTTTGTGAGCGTATCCCACATCTCCTTGGCGGTGTCTTTCCCTGATAAATGAGGAATTAAATGATCTCTTACTCCATCCAGGATAATCCTCTGATCCTTGGCCTCTTTAACTTCATGTGAATCTAAGGCAACATGATCATTTGTTGGTGGAGTCACTTCTGTGCTAGCATAGATCCACAGCCTGTTCTCCTTGAGAATAGATGTAATCTAAACCTTCCACTGCAAGAAGTTAGACACACCCTCGAGCCTGTCCTCGTAGCGAATGATGGTTTCCATGGCCACAAAAAGAATTGAGGGTGAAAGAACTAATTTTTTTCCTTAAAATTTGCGTTACAAATCTTGGCATTGTATTCAGAGTTTAGAGCTTTGATACCATGTTAATTTCTATAACCCAGCAACAGATTAATTCCACAATAAATTCACAGACATAAATCTAATTTATAATGATTAATACAACTGGGTTAATTAACAACTAATGACAACAGAAGCAAAAATAACAATAATCCAATACAAAAAAGACAATAACACAAATATACCTAGGAAACCCCAATGCGGGGAAAAACATGCAAATGTTGGATCTTCTATTCAGCCTAACAACAAACTTTTCTTTCAAAAAAATACAATGTCTGAGTTTGCTACAACAATATTACTTTTATAGAGAGCCTAGCTTCTTTACTTAGCATGAAAGAAAAAGAAACTTTCCTTAGCATGCAAGTAAAAGAAACTTTCGTTGGCATGTAAGAAAAAAAAAGCTTTCCTTGCTTTCTTTGGCTTTTCTATTTTTACACATAAAATCACACTAGGATTTATCTCATCCTTACAAACTCAGAAACATTCTAGAAACTACTATTGCTAAAAATCCAACTCAAATTGTTTTAAATCATATCTAATCTTGAGTTGCTTTAAAACAATTCCACATTCCACCTTTCGAGCTACAAAAATCAACAAGACCTGCCATGAATCTGATAATACATTGGAGACCTAAATATAAAATTCTCATCTGACTCTAGAGTTCATTATTATTGAGTTTACATATGAACTAATGTTGTAGAAAAAAGTTCTTCGACTCCATACAAAGATGATGAAGGCATACCCAAAATTGACCCAAAAAAAATATCAAACCAAAAGAGTGCATGGTATATACTTAAGAGTAATAATATGTCTATATTCTATTTGGAGATAGTTTTCCAAATAGTGACACATTTTTATTGACAATGGTTACAATAATTATATCCAGGTTACTTTTATATAATATTTGTAGATCTCATCCTAAATGCCCCTATGAATATCTATAATTAACATGTGGGAAGAATTAATAGAAGATGTATTTGGTTGCAACCAATTGATATCAATACAATTTCCTTATAGGAAAGATGTAGATTAAGCATAAAAATTATTTTTTAACTTTTGTTCATATAGCTTTATAGATGATTGAAGAGACTTGAATATATATCTATTATGCCCAATTTTTGTATCTGTCATACATATTAATCTTTGAAGCGATATCAATATATATAGAAAATAGATGAAATATAAGGAGATAAATGTTAAATTCATTGAAAATAATTGTATGTCGAGATGACTATTTTTCTCATAAAATTTTAGATAAGACAAAAATAATAACCTCAGTAACTCAATCCCAATTGGTACTACGAAGCCTAGGTACCCAAATTTCATAATCTGTAATATTTTTAATGACACAAAAATTTAGAAGATACATTGTGATTTTATTTTAGATTCCTAAAATTGAAGTTGGAAACATTCTCTCAAGTGTACTAAGTACAACATACCCTTTTAAAAATCTCTTGTGTAATAAGAAGCATATTGAAAGGAATTCCTTTGAAAGGTACACCAAATTAAATATAGGATAAAACTATTTCAACGAAACTTCATACTTCAACCAAACTTCTTTTATAAATGAGATTAGTAAAAATGTAAGATTTATTTTACTCAAATTCACTTAATGAAAATATATGAAATATGTTAACATTAAAAGGGTGGTTTATTAATTGAGTTGACTGCAATTTTTTGTGGTAAGATATATATACATATATATCTAATAAAAAAACATAATCATATAAGAAAGTCGTCTATGTGAACTTGATATCTAAAGTTGGATATGAAAAAGTGGAAATTTTAAAATAAACTTAATGATTTCATTCACTTTAATGCATAATTATAAAACATAAAACAAATTTACTGAAATGTAAATTGAATCGTCTTCCATACACTAGTCTATTTATCGTTCCTCTCTATAAATTAATGACTTGATCCATTCATACCACAACCAAACTCAATCCTATATAGTAATTCCCATTTTATTTTTTGAGATTGGACACCAATTAATATTATGGTTTTATTTCACATTTTGGCAGCCTATGCAAAATATTTTATGTAAAATGTATATATCATGGCCCTATCATGAGTTTTAAATCAAGACTTGAGTTATATATTCATTAGACTTGAAATTATATAAGATATAATCATTATAACACCATAGGCATTTTAATTGAGAGGGTTATTGTAGTGATTCATCATAGTTTCTTTTGATGCCTTATCTGCAAATTACTAATTTCTATGTAGTGGTTAACCACTACCATAGGTATAACATGTTTTCTTAAATTATTAGATCTATTATCATATCATCCTACTTATCTCTTATGTAAATCTAAAGAAAATCAAATGTGTGTCAAAATTATATTCTTATGATTTAGAATTTAAGTTTCATTTGAAGCAAGGGAAGTTACTTAGTGGTGGAAAAAAATTACATGGAAACGAAGTTATTGCATGCCAACGATGCCAAGTTGCATGTGTAGCTTCTTTACGACTATAAACTATACAAATTTAACAATTTGTCTCAACACCCAAAAAAATAAGTAGTAAGAACTAAAGTTAATTTAGGCTAAAGGATCTTGTTGAGACAACTTATTTCTTGCCAATTTTAGCCATGGAATTTGTATGCTTCACTCAATGTTTGTATTTGAATGGGAGAAAACTATGAGGTCTCCTTTAGGTAAATGTTAATTATCATGGATAGGCCACTCTTAGTAGAGAAAATACTTACATAAACATTATTAGTGAATAAATTAGTTATGCATCCATATGCAATCAAAAATTCCTGAGCTTAACCAACACTCACAAACTGGTGGGCTCCACACTATCCAAGAATTACAAAATTCATACCAAAAATTATTAAATATTAAAAAAATTGTGATTGGTTGCCTAACTAAAGTAAATAAGATTGTGAGTGTTTAATAAGATTTTCCATAAAAATTTGCCAAACTGAATCCAAAGAGATTATTTAAAAATGAAACTACGATAGGAGTTGGGGATCTTAATAGTCCTAACATCGACATTCATAGAAAATTTTGCATAGCCTTTATTTAAAAATGGTGAAATGCTAAGAGACAAATGAAAATACGTGAATAAACTCCCCTTACATTATGAAAAACAAAGACTGCAGTTGTTTGATATTCATTTAAAAGAGAACAATATTGACAACGTGGCAATCTCAGTGGGTACGTGGTATTTGATATTGATAATGATATTCTTTTATATATATTATTATTTAATATATGTATATGATTATAATATATATAATAAATATATTATATAATGTAAATAAATTACTTAGATGATTTACAATAATAGAATTATATATCATAAAACTAAGAGCAGAATAAGCAAATTCATAATAATAATTGGTGAAAGAGAAGAATAATTGAATATTATGAATGAGCCACTTTGAGGGGGTAACCTCCACAAAAATGAAATAAGAATATAATTCAAAATATGATGATAAAATACTAAGCAATAACTCATATATATACTCTACTTAACCATGATTATTCCATAGGCTGACCATACTAAGAACATCAAGAAATGCAAGAAGCTACTATGAAGGTATGTAAGCCACAAGTCAGCCACACACATCCTTAGGCACACTATAAGTTAAGGGTGTATCATGACTCTCCCCTTTAAATAAATATTATCCTCAATGTTGAACCAAACTAGGATGTTGTTGTAAGAACACTTCATCCTCCCATGTTGTATCTTCAAAATGCAGGTTCTTCCATTTGATTAAATACTGCTTAATGGATCTTGTCTATAGTTTATTAGTGGGCATGTGAAGGATCTATTCAAGCTCCAGAATGACTCGACCTTATTCATCCAATTCAAGTAACTCATTCTGAGTGGGAACTCTATGTCTAATTACTTTCTTTAGGAAAGATACATGGAATACCAGATGTATATGAGTGGATGGGGGCAATTCTAACTTGTAAGCCACACTACCAATTTTTTGCAAGATATAGTAAGGGCCATGATACTTGGGTGATAATTTTTTATCATTTTTTTTTCTTTAGATAAATTCACTTATATGGCTATAAACACACAAAAAATTGTTCACGTATGTCAAAATTCCACTCACTGTAATGTTGATCTGCTTGCTACTTCATTCAAAAAAAAATTTATAAAAATTCTCTCATAAATTGACTACCACCTCCTGTTGATGGTGATTATGTTCCTCAACAACTCAAACCTTAGGATTCATTTTCAAAGTTTAATTTATGGATAGGGGGTGATACCCATATAATTCCACAAAGGGAGACATCTTGGAAGAAGTGTGGAAAGAAGTGTTATACCACCATTCAATAAGTGGCAACTAATGGACCCATTTGTCCTATTTGTTAAAAAAAAAAAAAAGATACCCTTTGAGACATTTGTTGACTACCTCTATTTGTCCATTAGATTGATAATGATAAAACAAGCTTTGAGCCAACTAGGTGCCCAAACATGCAAATAATTTAGTCCAAAAATTACTAGTTAATATGGGATCTCAATCACTCACAATGATCTTTGGAGTACCATGTAATTTTTGAACTATATTGAGAAAAGTAGAAGTTATTTTAATAAAAATAAATAGTTGTGATAAGGAACAAAAATGAGCATACTTGGTAAGTCTATCCACAACTACCATGATAAAAATTTTACCCTCAGATCATGGTAGCCCTGTAATGAAGTCCAAATAAACCTCTTCCCAATGCTAGCTAGGGATGAATAAAGGATCAAAAGACTTGGGGTCTTAATGGTTTCATCTTTATTTTATTGGCATACAATGAATTCATCCACACATTTCTACACATCTATCTTGGGTTCTTCCCAAAATAAATATTGCTTGATTCTATGATATGTTTTCAAAAATCTAGAGTGACCTCCTAGTGGAGAGGCATGAAGTTCCTAAATAATTTTATGTTCGAGGAGAGAATTCTTACAAAGATATAATCTATCATTATACCATAATGTATTCTCTTTCCATGTAAATTTTTTATATTCATCAAAACCATGATAAAGATTTTGAATCAAATCCTTGATAGCATTGCCATTCTCCCTTTCTGATCTTGCTTCCTTTAACCAATCTACCTACCACATGGTCATGGCACATAATAATGCCTCGACTAATTCATCCCATCAGGAGAGGGCATCTACCACCACATTCTCTTTTCCTTTCTTATATATTATCTCAAAATCATATCCTAACATTTTAGTCGCCTATTTTTGTTTCTCTTCAGATGAAAATAACTATTCCAAAAAGTATTTGAAGCTATCATGATCAGTTTTTATTTGAAAGTGATAACCCATCAGATAAGGTCTCCATTGCTTCAATGTATGAAGAATAGCCATAATCTCTTTCTCATATATTGGTTTGATCTTATTTTTCTCATTTAGTTGGTGAATTTTAAATATTAATGGTCTACCTTCTTGCATGAGTACAACCCCCATGTCATATCCTGATGCATCACACTTCACAATATTTAAAAAAATAAATAGGAGTGGTCAAAATTAGAGTTATGCACATAACCATTTTCAGCTATTCAAATGTCTTTGCAACTTAATCAGTCCACTAAAAAGAGTCTTTATTTAGTAAAGAGGTTAGTGGGGCTATAATGCTACCATAATTTTTGATAAACCTACGATAGTAACCAATTAGCCCCATAAATACTCAAAGGTTCTTGAGGGTTTTAGGAACCTATCACTCCATCATCACTTAGATTTTTTAGGATCAAATTTCACTGCTTCATGTGAAATATTTTGATCCATGTATTCCACCTCTTGGACACCAAAAACACATTGGAAGGTTTGGCATATATGTGATGTTGTTTTATAACTAAAAGCACATATTTCAATGTTGAAAACAATCTTCCTCACTTTTACTGTAGATGAGGATATCATCAAAAAACACTAATGCAAACTTTCTCAAAAATGGACTAAACATAGTATTCATCTAACTCTAAAATGTAGATGGTGCATTTGTGAGGCCAAAAGGTATGACTATAAATTCATAATGGCCTTCATGAGTTATAAAATTTATTTTAGGTATGTGCTCATTATGGATGTGAATCTGATGATACCTAGAGTGAAGGTCTAACTTGGTAAAATTAATTACACCATGCAATTCATCTATAAAATTATCAATTACTAGAATAGAAAACTTATCTTTGATGGTGTACTTGTTGAGTTCTTTATAGTCTAGGCACATCCTCTAACTATCGTCCTTCTTCTGTATCATGACCACTAGGAAGGAATGTTTGCTTTGACTGTGTTAGATGATTTTTTCCTCCAACATATTTTGTACCATCTTTTTAATTTCACTCTTCTAGGAATAGGGATATCTGTAGGATCTAATGTTGGGTGGTATACTTCCTATAATGAGTCTAATGGCATGATTGTGTGCATGACTTGGAGGAAGTACTTTGGCATGTCACCAAAAATAAAATAATGGTCATCCAACATCCTTTATAAATTAGGATGTGTAGACTCCTTGGTTGGTTGAACCGTTATAGAAAATAAGTGTGCCATAAAATCTTTTTCACTTTTTTTGACAATCTTTGTCATATGGTGGGAATTAACTACCTATGGGGATTTAACCTATAATCCATGTAGTTCAAATCTCCTACTTCTAAATGGAACCTCATTAATAGTTCTTATAAATTCATCTCAATAGCACCCAAAGTGGTGAGCCATTACACTCCTAAATAATATTAATTCCTCCTATGGGAATAACAAACATAGGGGAATCTAACAAATAATCTCCCATAACAAGCTTAATACTATGGAATTTTATAAAAGAGTTGACCATACCACCATCTACAATCATGACATGAAAGTATGGAGTTGGGTAACTAAAAAAATTCAAATGAGTGGACAACTTACTATTGATGAAGTTATGTGTACTCCTAGATTAAATTAACATAGTCACCTTTTTTAGGAAACCCACCAATCTAAGAGTTTGAGGAGTACTAATTCTTAAAAGTGCATGATAGGAAATAGTAGGTTGAGAATTGTTACATCCATATTTCTCACTAAGTAAATTTACTTAAATATCTATGGATTTTTATAGTTAGTAATTTGATTTGATTATTATTAACTAAGCTATAAGTTATATGTTATTATGGGATAGTTGAATGTTGCTTTGATTACATGATTTTATTTCTATGAGTTAGTTGTATTATATATTCTTTACATTGTGATCATGATGATTTTTTATTACAATAGTATTTTATGATATATGTCATAATGCTACAGACTAACTAACTTCTTATCATGAGTTTGACATAGGAAAGATTCATCCCTCAGAGCATGACAAAGGGAGGGCATCATTAGAGAGGGTGATATAGATGGAGGTGTTGTGTGATGACAAATAAATAGTTAGAACCCATGCACACACCACATTAGATAGTACATGTTATATGCATTGTTTGAATTATTACCATTAGTACATTCTTTATGTTATCTACATTTAAATAATTATATATGTGTGTGTTAGTTTAGATTTATACTTAAGATAAATTAGTATTTTATGATTGTGTTGTGAATGTTATTATGCATTTATGTCATGTCATTATATTCATGATTATTAATGTTTTTAAAAATGTAAATTTGCATGAATAGTGTTTGGTACTACCATGTGTAGACTAACCAACATGTCTTAGTAATGTTGAGAACATAAGCTAATTATCTTTATGATATTTGGAAATATCATTATAGGACTTAACACTTTAATACAAATAAATAAAAAAATACATTAGATAATCAATATAATGTAACTATAATAACCATTGTATTTTGATATAATATTTGTAAATTTACCATTTTGGATTTAAAAGAATATTATTGACTTTATATTAGTCATATTGTCTTGAATTAATAATGATTGAATGAAAATATATTTTAATGTATTTTTTTAATAATTAGGAAATAAAATGTCATAAAGGGAGAAAAATGAATTAAGCAATAATAAATAAAAATATATATAAGAAAAATAAAAAAGGCAATATTTAAAGAGAGATTTAAAGGAAAGAAAGTTTGGCGACTTAGAATTTTTTTATAAAAATAGAAAAAAAGAAAAAAAAGAGAGGATGACATAGGATAAGAAGGAAGTAGAAAAGGAAAAGAAGGAGATCGTAAAAGGTGCAAATCAGAGAAAGAAAAGTAGCAGAGCACAAAAGAGAAGAAGAGCTAAGCAAACAGAGAAGAGAAGGATGTAGAGTTAAGGGAAGGAGGACAAGGACTCTTGGTGCCATTTGGACATTATACAAAGGTTAGTGGTGTTATTCACTTAGAAAATTTTCATGTAATCTTTTAGGAATAAACGTAAACCATGGTAATGACTATATGTATGTATGAACTGATATTGGTTGCCATTCAATCCATGAATATATGACTGTATAAACATGGTGACCTATGTATAAATACATTCCTAATAGTAAATTTTGTGTATTTAAAACTAGGCGATTGTAAATATATAAGTTGCATATAATGTATAAAAAATATATATATGGTGTATAGTGAACCAATTAGATTCATTCATTAGCAATATATATAGATTCATTCGTTATTTATAAGCTGATGATATAGATATTTGTATAAACTGATAATGGATGGATGTTATCAAGTAGATCGTTGTTGAAAACTTATCATTGTTTTCCTTAGTAACATCATTCTCCTGAAAAATATATATGTAAATAATGGCAATATGATCTTGTATGTACAAGTGGATCTAACCCTATGCCCTTTCAAAAAATTTATCCAATAGGGTTAACCCAATCGGCCTAGTAAAATTATAGACCAAAAATCACTAGGTCATGGGCTAGGTCCACTAAGAGCTGGCCTAGACCCTAAATGAATTTTACCCAAAACCGTACAGGGTCGACCTAGTATTGTAAATAGTCGAAAGGGGTTATTAAAATGGTTTTTAGGAAATAAGTGTGTAGATAACAAGTGGAAAAAGAAATAATAATGTTTTGAAGCACTAATGGTCTACTCACCCCTTAAGGCATGAACATAGAGAGATTGAGACTCAATGGGTTATTACAAGATAAAGAGTGTCAGTAAGTGATAAAAGTTTTAAAATATTATTTGTATATATATGACCCACTCAAACCTCATCACGTATCACATGAGTGCAACACAAGATGGTGATTCAAGAATAAAACATGACAACACATAATGTTGATGCTAAGTAAAATATAGTAAGGAGAAAATAAGATAACTCAAAGGACAGAATTGAAAAAAACATACCTTTACCTACCTTAGTTTTTTAGATAAATAAGGAGACTGCAAGAGAATTAAAGGCACCGAATGTGAAGCACATTAAGTGGACCTATAAATATTAGTGCAAAAAAGAGTGAAAAATCAATTTTTTTAGAATATAGGCATATATTAGTGGAAACGATTCTCTATGACATCATGATTCCATAAACTTTTATAGTTCAAAAAATGGGTTAATAAAAACAAAGATATGATCAAAACAAGGAATCTGATGGTAAATATTTGAAAAGTAAAGAATTATGAAAAGCAAGATTAAATAGGTTGAAAAGGAAGTCATTTGATTATTGTTTGACTTGTTTTGAGAGAAAAGTATAGCTTTGAGATACCAAATGAAAGATAAGAGAGCTAAGATGGTGAGAAGAGGAAAGTTGGGGTGAGAGGGATGCCCAACAACCATAACAGGTGCAATACAGTAGACATCTAAGAATTTTAAACTTGTTTTTGAGTATTTTATAGAAAATTAAGTGTTTTAAAAAAAATTGTAAATTAGGTCAATATTATAAATTGAAACAAACCCCAGATAGTTGATAAGGGTACTAGAGGCCAAAAGGGGAAATGGGTTGAAATGAATTAGAGTGATAATTATCGAAGTCATTTATTTCAAATAGGCAAAGGAGTCAGTAGTCTAAACCAACTAGGTCAACCCAATTGACATAGTAGGATAAAAATTTGATTTCCACATTGATGACTTACTAGGTGTAGGATGACTTAGTTGATTTTGGAAGCTATCGACTTAGTACTTCACTATCGACTTAGTAGGTTAATATACTCTACCGACTTAGTACTAAGGGGGAAAAATGAAAGATTTGACATAGTTTATTAAGTTCACATGGTCAATAGAGGATAATTTAGTCAATTTAGAGTTTGATCGAGTGGCTAGAACAGTATGTAAATAAGTGAAATAGGCTAAAATAGTATTAGAAGGGCCCATAATGCCTGATTGAATATTGAAATGACCAATTAGGCAACAAATAGGTTAAATTGGTCAAAATTTGATAAATTAAGGTAAATTAGGTTTGATTTTGTTAAAATTTAAAAAGAATGTATATGATTATAAGTGACATGGAGGTCTAATACATCTTTTGTTGTTTGATGGTTGTAGGGGTGTTTAATATTTTGGTGTTTAGTGGACACATCATGGATCCCAAACCTTTTGGAGTGATTGATAGTGGTGGATTGATTTAGGTTAATCATACTAGATATAGGAGGTATTATGGAGATGTTTTGATTGTCATTGAGTATTGATCTGGTAGTAATTTTCTTGGGAGACTAGGAATGATTAACTAACACTTTTAGATGGGTGGTGGATAGGGATACCATCGAGGTGGAAATCA